>JAUNZO010002049.1:0-145575 GCA_031894775.1 Chloris gayana
CACCCCTACTTTTCATTTCCTTAATAAACTATTTTTCTCTATTATTATATACTAGAAAAAGGGCTATAAAATTTATTTTCTTAAATAAATCATAATTAAAATTAATGCATTCATAACATCATGGCATGTAGCATTTTTTTTCATGTATTGTAGTTCAATTTAATTTTCCATGCAACCTTTAGAGGCTTAAGGAAACCAAATAAATAAAACAAATAAATAATTAAAGGAAACAAAACCCCCTAAACCTCCCTGGGCCCAAATCCCCCTCTCCCCTCTTCTCCCTTTCTCTTCCCCGGCCCGAGGCCCGGCCCAGCAAGGCCCACCCGGCCTTCTCCCCCTTCTTCTTCCTCCCTCCACCCCCAAATTGCGCCGCCCCCAATCTCCTCCTCCTCGTTCAAATTCCGCGCCTCCGCTAGACGTTCCGCGTGCCCCCGACCACGCTTGCGTGATCGCCGCCCCCTCCCATAACCGCCCGCCTTCAATCGGCCGAATTGATGCCCAATCAATGCCAATTTGATGCGCGAGCGCCATCACGGCCGTCTCACCGCCCCGCCGCGCCGACTCGCCCTAGACCCCCTCCGCCCTATAAAAACCTCGCCGCGGCCGCCCTCACCTTTTCCCCTCCTCACGCAACCAAGCCCCTGCTCCCTCCCACGCCGGCGCCGCCGCCGGTGACCCGCACGCCGCCGGTTCGTCGCAAGCACGCCCGGCCGCTCCGGTCCTCGCGCGACCCGGGACGGTGTTCCCCACCACCCACCGCCTCCGCCGGGGCCGGCGCAAGCGAGAAAAGAGCACCGACGAGGACGCGCGACCCCGCCGGACCTCACCACCCCGACCACGCCGCCGCGGAGCCCCTTCCGCCGCCCCGTCCGCGCTTGACCGCTCGGTGAGAATCCCCTCCGCCTCCTCTCCGTTTTCCCCTTTCCGCCGCCTCGAACCGGCCATCGGAGCGCCGTTCCGGCAAGCTCCGGAGCGCCGCCAATGGCGCCGCCGCCGCATCGGCCGCCGGCCACCGCCATCCTGGCCGAGCCCCCTCTGCGCCGTCCGATTAGAAATCGAGGGCCCGGATCGAAGGGACTCATACCCCTTCATCACGGTCCACCGTGGACCATGGACCGCGGGTCCACGGGGCCATGCACCCGGTCCACGGGATTTTCCCGTTTATTTTAATTCGTTTATTCCATGGATAATGCAAAACTTACAAAATAGCCCCTGGCGAATAACTTAATTAATTATAGGTTCTATTTTATGCATAATAGCCCTGTTTAATATTTTATTTAGAATCTAGCCCCTGCTTTAGGATAGGATGTAGATTTTACATTTTAACCCCTGAATTTAATTAAAATTTAGCGCGCATGCCTCTGTTCATAGAAAGATTTACGTGCTACCCCCGAAGTATATGGTTAATTGTGTTTAGGTCCCTGTAACTTGTTTTTAGCGTAACTTTTGATCCGTAGCTCCAAATTAAGTGATTCTTGCGCCAAAATTCTCGTAGGAACATGTACTTTGCATTTAGGGCATTATCATACTGTTTTTCACCTTGCTGCATGCTCTGTATTAATTTATTGCTATGCTTTGTATGTTCCGACGTGATACGCGTATAGTTGAGAACGTCCGGAGCCGCAGGAGTACGAGGATCTGCAGAATCAAGAGTTTGAGGAGTTTGAGCAGCCACCCCCGTACAACCAAGGCAAGTGCCCTTGACGCATTTTGTACCTATTTCAGTCTATTCTGTCACATAGCGTAGTAAATGCATGTCTAAGTAAAATTGATGAATGCCTATGATTAGGACTTACTAGTGTTGATTGATCCTGTATTCCTTGTCGCCATGGACGTAGATTTTGGGATAAATGGGTAGAATTGCTTAGCTTGCTAATTTATTATGCTCCGGGTCATTGTTAATATTAAATGCCACTCCTTTACATTTTCTCGCATGATGAATGATGAAGCTGGATTAATTAGAAACATGGCATAGGGTTTTGGGTGAATGGTTGGGGGCTACGCCGGGGTGTACCGGTAGTCCCGTGTTTGTTATCACCCGAAACATAAGGACCGGTTCTCGGAGCGATAATCCATGCTAAACCGTACGGCCACGAGCCAAGTATGGGCGCGGCTTGGCGTAGTATACGGTAGATGCCGGTGGAGTACGCGCGAAGGAGAGGGGCTGTGGCTGGGGAGTACCGGCGAGTCCCGGGGAGGCGTGGCGAAGAGACGAGGTCTCCGAGCCATCCGGCACAAGAGAGTGAGGCTGCCTAAGTGGAGGGTTTACTCCTCTAGGTTAGCGGATCTCTAGTGGTCGCGTACGAAGCCGGAGGACACCGTGAACCGTCTTGGAGGTGATCTCTTGGCCACACACCCTGGAAGTGTGTTACGTGTACGATGGTGCGGCATAATGGAGACTTTAGTCCACCTAACCTTAGGGGACGAAATCACTTCCTCGTGGGGAAATGTGTACAACCTCTGCGAGTGTAAAGCTGTCATGACAGCCGTGCTCACGGTCAAGAGCGGCATGGACCCTCACTTGATTAGGGGACAAAAGGGCGGAATGGTGAATGGTGATAGGTTGAACCCGTGATACTTGGCGAGACCTCATTAAAGATAGTAATTAGGATGCTTAATTAAAACCTGATTAGATAGGTGCTTTCTGCATTAACCCCAACAATAGCCTTCCTTATCTATAGCCACATGTCATTCTTTCCCACACTTGCTTGAGTACGACATGTACTCACACTTGCTATATCCTACGTTGCTTGCTCGGCTCCGGGAGAAGGTTGGGAGTCGTACGAGGGTCAAGACCGGGAGTACTAGGCGGGCGATCCACCGGTCGATGCCTGTGGCGTCATGGGTGTCTACGTTAATTTACTTCGTCTGTGATGTACTACGTTAGACCTACGGGTCGTGCTTGTAATAAAGATGGATGATACAATGTAATAATTCGAGGATATGGTTATTTATACTTGTTTATCATTAATGATGTCGCGTATGTGTGATTTAAGCGATCCTGGCACACATACGTTAGCATCCATTTCATCTCTCGGAAATGGGTGTGACGAGAAATGGTATCGAGCCATATCGGCCGTAGGACGCCTGACCTAGCTAGAAATGGACGAACTCTAGGAAAATATGTACCTCATATACTTTATTTATGTAAACTATTTTCGAAAATTATATCCCCTTGTTATATATTCTTGTTTTATTGCTTTATCGTTTATATGCTTTTAATTGTTTAAATTTTTATCTTATTTCTTCACTCTTCAACTTATAGATGGCACGCACCAAGCGGACCGCACGCAAGAGCACTTGGAGGACGCATTCGCCGCCACTGCGGCCGCGGCGAGCACCGCAAGCACCGGCACCGCAAGTAGGCTGTACCTCGGGAGCCGATACGAGCGGGAGGTTCGAGCGGGAGGCACCCCGCGGCCAAGGGCGCCGGCTGCGGGATACGTCCCGAAAAGGTCACGGGATGAAGAGGAATGGGTCCCGCGCGACCTAGCGTATCGCTACGCCGATGAGCTTCGATCCCACGGGCAATATGTCGGGAACATGGGCACCACTCTCCGGGAAATGCTTACGGCAGGTGGCATCGTCAACCGCCCCTTTTACTTGAGCAAGGGTGTGAAGAGGTTCACACGGGAAGAATGGACGGCGAGATCGTGGTCTATGAGGGTGAAAGGACACCGGGAAAGTTCAAGAATCCCACCCCAAGGTCCACTCGCGCGGCGGCGGATGCCGATGCGGCTTGGAGGGCCATTAGCGGTTTGAGTGACGAGCTCGAGCAACGGGTTGGTTGGCACCGGCTTCTCTTACATTCCTCGTCGCCCTAGCCACCGGGAGAGGTATACTTGTGGGACCTCTTGGCCCACTTGTGTATCCCAATGAGCTGCTTCGAGCACTGTGATGTGTCCGTGGATGTATGTGAGAGCATGAGCAGCCTACGGGAGGAGAACTTCCACCCGAGGAAGAGGCTATGGGACTTTGAGAAGAGCCATCGGGCCCTTCTTCGCCGGGAGGCGAGGAGAAGAACACGCACGCAGCCTTCGGACTTGGACAGCTGCCTCTCCACCTCCTCCCTACGTCACCAAGTCTTCATCCGTTGAGGAGTCCACTGCTTGGCGACGCCGCCTCCCATGCTTAGGAGCTGCCCCTTTCCCTTTTATTTAAAGTTTGAGTTGTAATAAAGAACGCTTAGATCGTTTTGCTTGGTGTGATGTAATGAACTATTTTGCTTGGTGTGCTTGATGTGAGTTGTGGGACGCTTCGGCACCTTGTCCACAACCTCATCCTTTTTGCTTATCTAATAATTAAACAATCATGTTTTACTATTACCTTGATGCATATAGTTATGGGTTATACGCTTTTTCTTTCGCCATTATTATACCTTGTCTTATATCTCCTCCAACTCTCCACATCGGATGGTTAACCAAAGGAGGAATGACGCTAACAACAACGCCAACAACAACGCCAACAACGGAATCACTGTTGAGCGAGATGTTGGCCATGCGAGCCCGATTCATGACAACTTTGGTCCAAGCATTGGGCACTATCCGAGAACAATGTCAACAACGGAGCTGCACCGCCGCCGAGGAGTCGGTTGGACGACTTCATGAAAACCAAACCAGTCCCTTTCTCCCAAGCCAAGGACCCAATGGAGGCTGAGGATTGGCTTAAGGCTGTGGAGAAGAAGCTCTTGATAGCCCGGTGCGGCGACCGTGAGAAGGTTCTCTTTACTGACCCACCTGCTAGCTGGGACGGCGACCGATTGGTGGGAAGCTTATTGCAATGCTCACGTCAATGCGAGACGATCACTTGGAATGAATTCAAGACTCACTTCCGCTCCCACTATGTTCCCGCGGGAGTGATGATGCTTGAAGCGACGGGATTTCCGCGATTTGAAGCAAGGGAATATGACGGTGAGTGAATACCTCAATCAATTCACTCGGTTGTCGAGGTATCTCTGCGATGATGTGAACACGGATGCAAAGAAGCAATATATGTTCATGAGGGGACTCAACAACGACATTGAGATACGGTCTGCTGAATGGTGACTATGTGAATTTCCGGAAGGCTGGTGGACAAGGCCCTGTTGATTGAGAACAAGAAGAATGAGATCGAACGGGAAGGCAAAAGGAAGATGTTCTTCTGCGGGCGGTCATCTAGTGGCAACCCCGTCCTCGCATGATGCTTCCACCCAACACCTACTACCGCGCTCCCAACCCCACCGAGGCCACCCATGCACGCTCCTCGCCCCGCTTACCCCATGCAACGCCCCACCTACCAAGCGCCACGCCCCAACTTCCAAGCACCACGCCCCAATTATCAGCACGCTCCACGCCCCACGTACCGGCAAGCCCCTCGCCTGCTGCACCCACCGCTCCAAATCAGGTCGCCCGGGGCAATGGACCTAGAGGACCACTGCTATCATCGCCATGAACGGGGTCACTTCGCTAACGGGTGTCCCCACGGGGCTGCTGCAAAGTCCGCATCGGCAAGGAATGGCGCTCGGGGGCGGAACAACTACATCTATGGCAAGGTCAACCACGTCACCACCGAAGGTGCTCGAGCGGGACCGGAACGTGGTAATTGGTATGTTTTTGGCAAACTCCAATCCTGCAAGCTGTTCGTTTGATTACGGAGCATCGCATTCATTTATCACATCCAGCTATGTTGCAAAATATACCTTGCCCATATCTACTATGAAGTACACTATGATAGTTAGCTCCCCTGGAGGAGAGATGAGAACTAACCTTGTGTGCCCCAAGGTTATTATTAAGATACTGGGAATAGACTTCTCCTCTAATCTCATAGTCCTAGACTCTAGTGGGCTTGACATTATCCTTGGAATGGGTAGTTGAAGAAGTATGATGGGATCATAGTATGTGCCAAGAGAGCGGTCACGGTGACCAGCTTAGAGGGAAATAAGGTGGAATTCATAGCAAAAGAGCCCACGACCAAGGGAGCAATCGTGAATCAAGCTAAGACGGTCACCATTGAGGAGATATCGGTAGTGAGTGACTATCCGGATGTATTCCCAGAACAAGCGCCGGGTATGCCACCGGACCGTGATATCGAGTTTATCATTGACTTAGTACACAGGACTGCTCCCATATCTAAGAGGCCCTATAGGATGGGAGTAAATGAGTTAGTAGAGCTTAAGAAGCGGATAGAAGAGTTGCTTGGCGTTGGGTTTTATTCGCCCTAGCTCCTCACCTTGGGGTGCGCCGGTACTCTTCGTAGATAAGAAAGACAAGACGCGAGAGGATGTGCGTGGACTATCGTTCCCTGAATGAAGTGACCATCAAGAACAAGTACCCACTGCCACGGATAGAGGATCTGTTTGACCAGGTGAGAGGAGCCTGTGTGTTCTCCAAGATTGATCTGCGATCGAGGTACCACCAATTGAAAATCGAGACCCTCGGACATTCCCAAGACTGCATTCATCACCGGATACGAGGCTGTATGAGTATACGGTGATGTCCTTCGGCTTGACTAATGCACTGCCTACTTCATGTACCTCATGAACAAGGTGTTTATGGAATATTTGGACAAGTTCGTGGTGGTTTTTATTGACGATATCCTGGTATTCTCCAAGAATGAAGAGGAACACGCGCAACACTTGAAGTTGGTTCTTGAGAAGCTACGGGAACACAAACTCTATGCAAAGTTCAGCAAGTGCGAGTTACGGTTAAAGGAAGTGGCATTCCTCGGCCATGTCATCTCGGGCTGGAGGAGTATCCGTGGACCCGGGCAAGGTGAGAGATGTCTTGAATTGGAAACCACCGCAGGCTGTCACCGAGATACGGAGTTTTCTTGGATTGGCGGGATACTACCGACGATTCATAAAGGACTTCTCTAAGATCGCCGGACCCATGGTCGAGCTCCTATCGAAAGACAAAAAGTTTGATTGGACCCCGACTTGCCAAGCCGGTTTTGAGGAGTTGAAAAAGAGAGCGACATCCGCTCCCGTATTGGTACTACCGGACCTCACCAAGAGTTTCGATGTGTATTGTGATGCTTCAACGCAAGGACTCGGGTGCGTACTCATGCAAGAAGGTCAAGTAGTTGCTTACGCCTCAAGGCAACTACGCACACACGAGAAAAAGTACCCAACCCATGATGCGGAATTGGCGGCGGTGGTGCATGCTCTAAAGATGTGGAGACACTATCTTGTCGGACATCGTTGTGAAGTCTTCTGCAGACCATAAGAGCCTCAAGTACATATTCACGCGGACCGATCTCAACATGAGACAACGACGTTGGTTGGAGTTGATCAAAGACTATGATGTGGGAATCAACTACCATCCGGGAAAAGCTAACGTTGTTGCGAGATGCCCTTAGTCGAAAGGTTTACTGCAATCGGATATTGATGCGGGAGTTACGCTTCGAGCTATGCAAAGAGTACGAGCGATTCGACCTCGGATTCTTAAATGAGACCACCGTCATAGAAATTGAGCCTACATTGTTAAAGGAAATTCGAGAGGGACGAGAAAGGAGATGAGAAAATAGAGGAGATCGGAACACTCATAAAAGATGGACGAACCACGGAATTTTCACGGGATGAACATGGCACTATTTGGCGAGGCAAGAGGATCCGTGTACCCGATCCGAAGCACATCCGTGATATGATCTTAAAAGAGGCACATGACACCGCTTACTCTATTCATCCAGGTGGCACCAAAATGTACCATGATGCGAAGACACGGTATTGGTGGTATGGCTTGAAGCGTGATGTTGCTTGAATATGTCGCCACTTGTGATACTTGCCGGCGTGTAAAGGCGGAACATCGAGAGACCTGCCGGATTGTTGCAACCCTTGAGGATTCCGAATGGAAATGGGAAGAGATCGGTATGGATTTCATAGTCGGGTTACCTCGTACGCGATCTGGATACGACTCCATATGGGTTATAGTAGATCGATTAACCAAGGTGGCTCACTTCATCCCAGTCAAGACGACCTATTCGGGAGCCGGTACGGCGAGTTGTACATGTCCGAGAATAGTGTGTCTACACGGAGTGCCTAAGAAGATTGTCTACGACGGAGGTACTCAATTCACGTCACGATTTTGGGAGAAGCTACATGAGTCAATGGGCACCAAACTGAATTTCAGTTCGCGTATCATCCCCGGATCGATGGACGGACGGAGAGGACGAATCGGATCCTTGAGGACATGCTTGAGAGCTTGTGCTTTGGAACACGGTAGGAGTTGGGATAAGAGTCTTCCGTATGCGAGTTCTCCTATAATAACGGCTACCGGAGCTAGTATTGAGATGGCACCCTATGAGTTCCTCTACGGAAGGAAGTGCGGATCACCATTATTCGGAGTGAGACAGGTGAGAACAAGGTCTTTGGACCCGATATTACGAAAGAGGCGGAGGAACAGGTCAAGATCGTGCGCGAGAACTTAAAGGTCGCCCGATCAAGGCGAGAAAAGTTACGCGAGATCATAGACGAAGGGATCCGAGCTTTGAGATTGATGACTTCGTATATCCGAAAGTGTCACCCATGCGAGGACTCCGACGCTTCAAGGTCAAGGGAAAGTTGGCACCCCGTTACATTGGTCCTTTCAAGATACTCGATAAAAGAGGAGAAGTAGCTTATCGGCTAGAGTTGCCGGAGAATCTCTCGGGCGTGCACGATGTGTTCCATGTATCTCAATTAAAGAAGTGCCTACGTGTACCGGAGGAACAACTACCGATGGAAGAAGTGGATGTTCGTGATGATCTCACCTATGCCGAACAACCGGTCAAGATCCTTGAGGTTTCCGAACGGGTGACCCGAAACAAGACCATCCGTATGTGCAAGGTTTTATGGAAACATCACACGAAGCGGAAGCCACATGGGAACGAGAAGAATACTTGAAAGCCGAGTTTCCCCATCTCTTCTCCGATCCGACCGAATCTCGAGGGCGAGATTCCTCTTAAGGGGGTAGGTTTGTCACACCCTACTTTTCATTTCCTTAATAAACTATTTTTCTCTATTATTATATACTAGAAAAAGGGCTATAAAATTTATTTTCTTAAATAAATCATAATTAAAATTAATGCATTCATAACATCATGGCATGTAGCATTTTTTTTCACGTATTGTAGTTCAATTTAATTTTCCATGCAACCTTTAGAGGCTTAAGGAAACCAAATAAATAAAACAAATAAATAATTAAAGGAAACAAAACCCCTAAACCTCCCCGGGCCCAAATCCCCCTCTCCCCTCTTCTTCCTTTCTCTTCCCCGGCCCGAGGCCCGGCCCGGCAAGGCCCACCCGGCCTTCTCCCCCTTCTTCTTCCTCCCTCCACCCCCAAATTGCGCCGCCCCCAATCTCCTCCTCCCTGTTCAAATTCCGCGCCTCCGCTAGACGTTCCGCGTGCCCCCGACCACGCTTGCGTGATCGCCGCCCCCTCCCATAACCGCCCCGCCTTCAATCGGCCGAATTGATGCCCAATCAATGCCAATTTGATGCGCGAGCGCCATTACCGGCCGTCTCACCGCCCCGCCGCGCCGACTCGCCCTAGACCCCCTCCGCCCTATAAAAACCTCGCCGCGGCCGCCCTCACCTTTTCCCCTCCTCACGCAACCAAGCCCCTGCTCCCTCCCACGCCGGCGCCGCCGCCGGTGACCCGCACGCCGCCCGTTCGTCGCAAGCACGCCCGGCCGCTCCCGTCCTCGCGCGACCCCGGGACGGTGTTCCCCACCACCCACCGCCTCCGCCGGGGCCGACGCAAGCGAGAAAAGAGCACCGACGAGGACGCGCGACCCCGCCGGACCTCACCACCCCGACCACGCCGCCGCGGAGCCCCTTCCGGCCGCCCCGTCCGCGCTTGACCGCTCGGTGAGAATCCCCTCCGCCTCCTCTCCGTTTTCCCCTTTCCGCCGCCTCGAACCAGCCATCGGAGCGCCGTTCCGGCGAGCTCCGGAGCGCCGCCAATGGCGCCGCCGCCGCATCGGCCGCCGGCCACCGCCATCTCGGCCGAGCCCCCTCGCGCCGTCCGATTAGAAATCGAGGGCCCGGATCGGAAGGGACTCATACCCCTTCATCACGGTCCACCGTGGACCATGGACCGCGGGTCCACGGGGCCATGCACCCGGTCCACGGGATTTTCCCGTTTATTTTAATTCGTTTATTCCATGGATAATGCAAAACTTACAAAATAGCCCCTGGCGAATAACTTAATTAATTATAGGTTCTATTTTATGCATAATAGCCCCTGTTTAATATTTTATTTAGAATCTAGCCCTCGCTTTAGGATAGGATGTAGATTTTACATTTTAACCCCTGAATTTAATTAAAATTTAGCGCGCATGCCTCTGTTCATAGAAAGATTTACGTGCTACCCCCGAAGTATATGGTTAATTGTGTTTAGGTCCACTGTAACTTGTTTTTAGCGTAACTTTTGATCCGTAGCTCCAAATTAAGTGATTCTTGCGCCAAAATTCTCGTAGGAACATGTACTTTGCATTTAGGGCATTATCATACTGTTTTTTACCTTGCTGCATGCTCTGTATTAATTTATTGCTATGCTTTGTATGTTCCGACGTGATACGCGTATAGTTGAGAACGTCCGGAGCCGCAGGAGTACGAGGATCTGCAGAATCAAGAGTTTGAGGAGTTTGAGCAGCCACCCCCGTACAACCAAGGCAAGTGCCCTTGACGCATTTTGTACCTATTTCCGTCTATTACGTCACATAGCGTAGTAAATGCATGTCTAAGTAAAATTGATGAATGCCTATGATTAGGACTTACTAGTGTTGATTGATCCTGTATTCCTTGTCGCCATGGACGTAGATTTTGGGATAAATGGGTAGAATTGCTTAGCTTGCTAATTTATTATGCTCCGGGTCATTGTTAATATTAAATGCCACTCCTTTACATTTTCTCGCATGATGAATGATGAACTGGATTAATTAGAAACATGGCATAGGGTTTTGGGTGAATGGTTGGGGGGCTACGCCGGGGTGTACCGGTAGTCCCGTGTTTGTTATCACCCGAAACATAAGGACCGGTTCTCGGAGCGATAATCCATGCTAAACCGTACGACCACGAGCCAAGTATGGGCGCGGCTTGGCGTAGTATACGGTAGATGCCGGTGGAGTACGCGCGAAGGAGAGGGGGCTGTGGCTGGGGAGTACCGGCGATCCCGGGGAGGCGTGGCGAAGAGACGAGGTCTCCGAGCCATCCGGCACAAGAGAGTGAGGCTGCCTAAGTGGAGGGTTTACTCCTCTAGGTTAGCGGATCTCTAGTGGTCGCGTACGAAGCTGGAGGACACCGTGAACCGTCTTGGAGGTGATCTCTTGGCCACACACCCTGGAAGTGTGTTACGTGTCCGATGGTACGGCATAATGGAGACTTTAGTCCACCTAACCTTAGGGGACGAAATCACTTCCTCGTGGGGAAATGTGTACAACCTCTGCGAGTGTAAGCTGTCATGACAGCCGTGCTCACGGTCAAGAGCGGCATGGACCCTCACTTGATTAGGGGACAAAAGGGCGGAATGGTGAATGGTGATAGGTTGAACCCGTGATACTTGGCAGACCTCATTAAAGATAGTAATTAGGATGCTTAATTAAAACCTGATTAGATAGGTGCTTTCTGCATTAACCCCAACAATAGCCTTCCTTATCTATAGCCACATGTCATTCTTTCCCACACTTGCTGAGTACGACATGTACTCACACTTGCTATATCCTACGTTGCTGCTCAGCTCCGGGAGAAGGTTGGGAGTCGTACGAGGGTCAAGACCAGGAGTACTAGGCGGGCGATCCACCGGTCGATGCTCGTGGCGTCATGGGTGTCTACGTTAATTTACTTCGCTGTGATGTACTCTGTTAGACCTACGGGTCGTGCTGTAATAAAGATGGATGATACAATGTAATAATTCGAGGATATGGTTATTTATACTGTTTATCATTAATGATGTCGCGTATGTGTGATTTAACTGATCCTGGCACACATACGTTAGCATCCATTTCATCTCTCGGAAATGGGTGTGACATGATCTGAACGTGTGTTAGATGTCGCAACGCATGCCGCTAGCGCCAGAAGTCACTGGACATCCACTTCCCGGCGGGTGGCGGGATGCCTGCGCTGCTGAAGTCCAGCACAGCACTCATCAAGCACCGAGCCGACTAGCGACGCGAACCCGACAACGCCATGTTGCGGCGTGCGCCTTGTTGTCGCGGCGCGATGACTGATGAAAGCGTGCCATCATCACTGAGCCAAAACTATTAGCCAGGAGAATGGAAGTGCTGCTTGTGGCTCCGGCGCACGAAGGGATCGACTCACCGGATACGCTTTCCCAGCCAAACCTCTAACTCTAACGAGAAAAATCCTCTATTTTTTAATATTGGAATAAAGGTTCCGGCTTTTGCTTCAAAGAAGCTACATCCTAATCTATACCCAATACCCAATATATAAATTCCCGTGGGGTCATCTACGACCCCCACCAAAACCCGTCGTCCCGTCGTTGGTGGTTTATATCTACGAAAGAAAGAAACGGACTCCCGTCCGCGTCTGAACAGAACTCATGAAGTTTGGGTGTCCGCGTCTGAACAGAACTCATGAAGTTTATACCCAATATATACGCCTGCCCGTGATAAGCGACGCGGCCAGGATTCCCCAGCCGCCGCCGCCGCCCTCCCCGTGCCACATCTTGCCGCTGGCGCTCTTCTCCTCCCGGCTTCAATCAGTAGCCATCGTGTCCTTGCTCATCCGCATGGTGAACAACGGCGGCGGTTCAACTCCAAGTGTTTGCCCGCTCTCTTCGCCGCCGCCTCCGCCCTCCACGCACCATCGTCCGCCTCTGCTCGCGTCGGCGCCACCCCCCACCTCCTCCTCTCGATTGGGACACGTTTGAGTTCAAGATCCAGATCGAGCGCCGCCTCTCATCTCCTACCACCTCTTCTCCTAGGAGAAGCAAAACGGAAAGAGGATGCTACCTTCTCCCGCTTCCCCACCTCTCCAGCCCACAACGACCGTGCCGTGCAGCGGTGCGGATGTGGGGCGAGCACGGTCTTTCTCTTGGCAGCGTGTGGGCTGCGGCCGACCGTGTGCATAGGCTGGACAATGGCGGCTCACCTCTGGTGAGCAGGCAGGACCACGGCAGTTAATCCCGCCCCCACCCTGCCGAGATGTGACACGGGGAGTAGTGAGCGGCGACTGCAGTGAGCATGCACAAAGACAGAAGTTCCTCTCCGGCGAGCAGGTATGGCGTCGTAGCTGCTCCATTTTTTTCTATACCCAATATAATAAATTTGGTGGAGTCGTCTACGCCTTATCCTCCAAAACCCGTCGGTCGCACCCGTCGCTGTCTTCTTCGATCGATCTAGCCCCGCCCGTCGTCCGCCCCGTCGGCACTCCTCCCCACCCCGGGTCTCGGGGTCTGCTCTTCCCAGACCTCTGGTCTCCCGCACGCCTGCACGATTGGGTTTCCCCGAGGACGGTCGCTGCCGTTGCGCCTCCACCTCCCCTACGCCCAAGCCTTCGCACGCCCGCTTCCTCTCCCCGTTGCTCCTCCTCCGCTCCCCAGCTTCGAGCAGCAGTAATGTCGTCGCTGCGCCGCGCCCATCTCCTCACCGAGCAGCAGTCGTTGGTCGTCGCGACGCTGCTCCCGCTTCGGCACCCCTCCTTCCCTTCAGATTTGCGCCACGATGAGGCTGCAATCGTTGAGAGACCAGCATGAGTTTTCGAGCGATGCTCCCTCTCCCTCCTTCCCTTACAGATCGAGATCCGCCGTGTTGGATCCCTGGTTGTAGGCGCCAAACGGCGGTGGATGGGCGAGCTTGGCCGCCTGCACGAGCTTGCCGAGAGCGGCACAGGGTGCTTTCCTCTCACTGTCCTTCTGAATGGCCTTGCTCCCTTCTCATCCTACGAAAAAAGATTTCAGTACATGTTTCTCTGATTGAATGTATGATTTCAGTATCAACATCATGTCATTACATTGTCTTGCATAGAGATTTGAGATATTTCATGCCTTCAATCAGTTGGTTCGAGAGCACCTCGACCTTTGAGTGGCAGCCAAAGGAGGAGCAGTATCAATGCTACAAATTGTATGTTAGTAACAGTCATTGTTTGTTCTCCTTTAGCTACACATAAGTTGCACTTCTTTCAAGCTAATTAGTAAATGCGTAAAATGCAAGATTAGTTGGGATTCTCTAATTTGGTTTGTTTCATTGTTTGTAGGCCGTATGACATATTGACATCAAGAGAGTTTATACAAATATGAGCTAAAGCAGGTTCAGAATGTTTTTTTATTAATTTATGATTTTTGGACTTGAGGATTTAGTAACCAGAGATAATAGTTTGCCATCTTGCCACTAGAGTCTGCATAGATGGAGCTGACGTGAGGTAAGGGTTCCTGAGAAGAACAAACCTGTTATGAATCAGATTTTTATGCTCTTGGCTTTTGGCTAGATAGAAGAAATCTATAGGGTTGTTATATGAGAGTGTGTTTTGAAAAGAACCAGATATTACTTTTGCACATTCGGTTCTACTCACAATTTGATTATGAGCCAATGCTACTTTTGCTGCAGTGCATTCATCGTTTCAAAGGTTATTTATTTTTGTTCTGTAGCACAGGAATCCATTCTGTTTCTATCTCTGTATATGTTTCTCACATGTAGAATCCAATTGTTACAACTCTGATCCTTCTCAAAAAAAAAAAAAATAAGTAGATAATTTTTTCATGTTGAAACTGCACTCCTGGTTGATGAAAGATATGTTAGTGTAAACGTTGCAATATTTTTTTATTTCTATGAAACCATAAAGCACATGTTTTGCATGTAATAGCGCCGCTCTTTTACGGACCTGTTGTTTTACTTACAAGTGAAGCCTTGCTCCAAGCACAGATAGAACAAATATTTAAGGAGCAAAACATGCAGTCTTTCTTAACTTTGGTTTTTTTTTTGAAGGCATACTCATCATGTATTATCAGTGAATCCAGAGTACAAGGGGGAGCTGCTCCCCGGAATACATGCATAATCCTCCAGAGTTAAGGAAACAAAAGCAGTAGGTTGCTTTTGAGCATTACCACTAAGATCTACTGAAACTAACCACATAAGGTTATCATTACAAGATAATTGAGGTAAATGGATAAATTGAATAGCATACGGAAGGCGTGGTTGCCCTCGCCGGGGACTCGCGGTGACGCTAGGAGAAGAGGGCGAATAACCGCAGCGATGACAACTTCGAATGACCTCGGACGTGCACTGCGCTTGACCTGTCGGCGGTCCCTCCGACTGCCTCCACGAACTTGGCACATGAGGTTGGAATGCTTGGAGCCGTAGATCTCGTAGCAGCTTCACCGGGCTCAAGCGACATCGATAATGTTGTAGAGCACACTCCAACATTGAATCCGAGGAGCTCGGACGGAGCTCAACCCGAATGAAGGAGGCGTTGAGAGTAGGGATATATCTTCCGCAATAAGAGATTATCCATTTTGCACCCAAAATCTTGCAATGAACACAAAGGAGAATTCTTGGTATAATTTCAGCAGAAACGATTGTTGGTCTGCACATCCGAGGAGCAATCCGTAGGTGTACAGAACCAAAAACCCAAGAGTCATCCGGGGGTCGTCCTCTTCTCCACCATGGGTAACCGGACCAACCAAAGGGGAGGCGGGGGATCTGAAAAAACTTTTGGATGAAGGGCGAGGGTGGCAGTGGAGGACGGAACGGGTGGCGAGCAAACGCGGAGCGGTGGGGAAGAGGTGGTGTCCGGTCGCCGGGTGGGGGATGAGGGTGACAGGTGGGACCAGATCCGGGTCTCATGAACTGCTAGATCCGGCACTAAGAGGTGCAGATCTTGCAGCACCTCGCCTGAATACGGGAGCAAAGGCGGCGGTGACGGAAAAACCGGTGAGGGAATGTTGGCGGCGGGTGGAGCAGCGACGGGGGAGACAGCCAAAGGAACCGGCGAAAGACGAGGAGTGGAGATGACAACGAACGAGTGGAGGTGGCGGCGGTCTACTGCCAGCCATGCCAAACTCCGGCGAGTACCGATGGAGGCAGGGGGCAGGGGGAACAAAAGGTAGCTTTATTTTATTGGTTACCTGCAACTCCGGCTGGGACCATGGCGGTTGGACATCACCGGTGACCAGGAGGACGACGCCGGTGAAGAGAGTAAGCCGGAGGAGGAGCACGCCAAGACTAAGAGGCTGCATATAGGGGAAACTAAAGCCTAGAGCTACAGATCTACAGGAAGGGAGAGGGGGCTTCCCTCTCCTAACCAACCGCCGGCAAGCCGGGGCGGAGAGGAGGGAGCCCGGCGGAAGACAACGGCGGCGGAAGTTGGAGAGGCAGCAGAAAAGATTCCCTATGCAGGGGAGAGACGACGCATGCGCGCAGACCTAAGTTGATGACCATTCCTTTCTTAACTTTGGTTGATTCTTTTATTTAGGCCCACAGGCCTCGTGTTTTTATTGTTTCAGTTTCTGTTACTTTTTTTAACCTTTTGCTATACATATTATAGCTTTCCTTTTATCAGTGAAAAATGTGTAACAGTAGGGGACATATCACAGTCTCGGCAATAATATGCTCTGACAAATTTTTGATATCACAATACTATATTAACATTAGTATAATTATATCTAATCACTTTACAACATTTTTATTTTGTGCATGATAAATTTGAGGTTACTTGACATCTTTCTATCCACTTAAAATTGTCATGAACATCCATTTGATATAGCTTACATGTATAGAAAAAGTATTCTCCTACTGCATCTTGATGCATGTTTTCTCAATTGTTCTTTTCGGTTTAACCATTTGTGAAAGTGAGACACTCTTTTAAATCGTTCTCTCTTTTTGCAATCATATCATTTTAATCATCCATCCTGCATGTTTGAGAAATAGAAAAAAATGGAAAATTTCCTTCATTGCCAACCATTGATAAAGAAGATGAGGCCCTCCCGAGTTGCAGGTCAGGTCACCTTTATTTCCATTGTCACCGCTAGACAGGACTTTCCATTATTTTCATGTAATCCAGTCCATTCGTATTAATAAAAATCTGCTCATACTTTATGGAGGGTTTTAGAACTGTTCCTATTCCACTGAATGACTGCTTTGCACTCAAATAAATAGCTTCAACATAGCACTGGTACACTACCATTCCTTGTGGATATTGCCTTGTTTTAGGAGCTATGCCTCCATTCTAACTTTTGACTTCCTCCTGTGTTTACACAAATTTTCAAGTTTGAGGAACAAACAGATAAGTTAGAAACAATTACGCCTTGGAAATGAAGTACTCCTTGATCCCATCCGTAGGTTGACTTGGGGGTTAAGTTGAAATATAATTATGACTTAATCAGCTTTCCTGTGTTTGCAGCATATAACCTCGAAATGTGATGCATCTGATATACTTCATACTCTCAGAAATTGTATAAATTTTTAGATCAGTTGTCTATTCTATTTTCTGTAAATTTACAAAGTAAATTTTTTACAGGCATGCAGCACTTGTTCGCCTTGAGTTTGCGTGCAGCACTGAGGTTGACGGCTGACCGGACAGAGACTGCCCAGCGACACCAACTGTGGTGGCGGCACACATGCTAGACCACCTGCTAGCCCCGACGAGCGCATCACTGTCGTACCAATCCATCATCCATTAGCAGAAGTTGTGAATTGTCCCTCTCTCTTTCTGGAGCTATGGAGCTAGGGAGGTACTACATAACTTGCATTATTACTAAGATTCACCGTCCGTACACTGCCTTGAGGAAACCTTGAGCACCCTTAATTATGCACATAGGGGACCTAATCTAAACCACAACTTTCTGTTGGTAGTGTTATAAAATTAAATTACTTTACATTTGCAGTTTTGTACAAAGTTATATCTGCATTTAGATCTGAAAGGTTTTTATTGCCTATGTTTCACATGTTCTAGATTGAAGTTGGTGCAACAAAGAAAGCTTGCAAGAACTCCACTTGTGGTAGGATTGAGGCTGAGTGGGTGTACTAAGAAGTTTGTCATAACAACAAGAAAAAGAGAACATCAAATTATACTTGCTCAATGGTGAGCATTTTTTTATACAAATGATCAATTATTGAACAGCAGTTTATAAAGTGAAGTTGATGTTACTATGTCTTATATTGTTGAGTGAATTCTACTTAAAGTGAAACATATAAACTAATAATGGATAGCTTCGTAGAGCTTTTAAGCAAAATGGAATAAAAAATTGTTATTTTATCTTCAGGATAAATTGTTAGGAAATATTTTCTGTATATATATTTGGATGAATACTATGTATTATAAAGTCACACAACTCATAATTATACTCTTTTTTTCAAAGCCCGTAGCAACGCACGGGCAAACTGCTAGTTATTATAAAGTTTGCAGCACCTCCGTCTGCCTCAAATAAAATACATTGACCAATAGTCTCAGTGAAAAGAAATTAACATGCAATTCTATTGCTAAATAATCTGCACCCATGGTCAACGAAAATTTGCATGGCCACCGTCTCCATTTTGCGGCAAGCCGAATCATGGTCTTGTCTTTCTCACTTCTCTCGAACTGTGACCCGAACCAGAGCCAATATATTACTCTATATAATACCTACATAAAAATTTTGATCGGAGAAAATCCCTGGCTTATAGAAAAAGTTCATTTTCCTTCTTTGTCATTGAAAAATGTACTTTCTCTTATATGTTTGCACTTGAAAATTTTCTTCCCTTGTATGCCATTGTCAACCATTTTTTTTAATTCTTATAATGATTTCTTTTTCTCTACCGTTACGTGCTTCAAATAAGACTTTCATTGCTTCAATATTTGAGCTAATTTTTAAGGCGAGATAAGATATAGCGAAGATTTTTTTATTATTAGGTCCACTGCAAATTCTACATAATATTATTATTTTTATTATTATATGTTTAATAAATAACTTGATAAAATTCTAAAAAATATATGTAATTATATTATGTGATGTTAGGGTCTCCTGCGCCTAGAGGCGGCGCGAGGTGGGTGGCGGCGGCTCCTACGGGGTTTTTGTAGGGCAGCGCAGTTGGTGGGGAGTTGGGTGGCTGAAGGAGGGCGCGGCACGTGGTCTCGGCGTCCGCGCTGGCGTAGCGCTAGGTCGCGCGCGTCCGGGGGTAAGGAACACTGTAGCTACTCGGTTTGGGCTGGGTTGGTGCTAATGGGCTTCGTTGGGCAGGGGGTTAGTTCATTAAAGGCTAGGTTTAGGTAGAGAATTAGGCCCACGACGCAGAAAGATCATGCAAAGAATTTGAACTTTTTCAATAAATATTTCTCATCCAATTTTGAATTACAAACACTTGAGTTACAAGTTCGGACTGTTACAGACACTAAATCCCCAAATGTTGAAACTGTTAGTATACGACTCAGCTAATCAAAAGACGTTAAATATAAAATTGCGTCTATGCCAAGCTCTCTTGTGCAGTGTCTAAGCTTATAAAAAACCGACCCATGTCACTAGCATAAATAAGCAATTGATGTGATGATTTGGTAATGGCGGCAATCCACTAGGAACATGACATTAATCACTGATCATAACAAAAAGATTCTCTAATAATTGAGATATATGTTAACCTAACTACTTGATTAGAGAACTAGAACATCGTCCTACTTCACCTACAAGGTTTTGGGCTAAAAGGTAGGACAAGAGGTCGTCTCGTGCGACCTAGAAGTGCGTAGAAGCGTTCAAGCCACCGTCGAAAGGAAAATCATGAACACAAAAGAAATTATGTGGCAGGTTACATTGTGAGGAAAGCAGACTCCTAGGCTCCCCATCATTGGACTTTTGGACTAATTGTAAAGTGCTCCTCTCGATTTCAAATTATTGTTGCCATTGACTTTGTTAATTACGTATGATCTTTTGTCTTGTTTAAAATATTTATATATATATATATATATAATTATAGATATATTTCAAAATTTTATAGTGATAAAACACATTTTAATATATGATTTTTTTAAAAATAAATAAGATGAGTGATAAAATGTAACAAAAAAAATTCAATAGTGACAACAATTATGAAATAAATTAGTACTAAATTATTTTTGGGTCAAAATCGAGGGTACTCCAAGTTGGAGTACCCCTTGGATTCGCCCTGCTTACATTCCGTCATGTGCGTCCGTGTACGGTGACGACTTTGAGGGTATATCAAATCAGGTCAAGCAAGTTCGTCTCAAAAAATAATAAAAAGATAAATCAAGTCAAGCTCTGTGTAAACCCTTTTTTCTTGTGGTTCTTATTATGTTCTGTGATCTCGCCAAACTGACAAATCGTGGAAGAATCTTCATCGCGCCAGGCCAGCATTGCAATTGCGCAGTGTGCGGTGTGGCTTCGTCGGAAATATTTATGTTGACCAATTGCAGAAAAAAACGTTTACTCGACCTTTTTTTTTTGGAGCAAACGTTTACTCGACCTGACTCGACGAGTCCTGAACGGAAAATGGCCCGTCGCTAGCACGTGGACCGCGTTGTCACCGCCGCATTGGCTATCCCAGGGCTACCGGGAACAGCCTGGCCCGGCCCAGTTACCGCGCGGCCTATCAGACCCGTCTCAGGTCGCCTCAGAGTCAGCCGCAGCAACTCACCCACCACCACAAAAGGCCGCCACCGCTGCAACCGGCAAATCCGAAGAGCGGCGAACCAGACCAGGCCACTCCCAACTTCCTTTCCAAGCCTCGCACACAACTCCGCGGCGACCGGGCGACGCCGCCGCGATGGATTCCAGGCCATCCCAGGCCGACGGCGCGGCGCCTCTCGCCGCTTACGCGGCGGAGGTCGAGATCACCAAGCCTCGCAACGACAAGCGCGGCTACAGACGCGTCGTGCTTCCCAACGCCCTCGAGTGCCTGCTCGTCAGCGACCCCGACACTGACAAGGTATGACGCTGCTTCGATCGGCCTGCTGGCGGCCGCTCACCCGGTTTTGATTTGAGAATATGACGAGAGTGATTTTGGTCCTGCAGGCGGCCGCGTCGATGAGTGTATCCGTTGGCTACTTCTGCGATCCCGATGGGCTGGAGGGACTTGCTCACTTCCTCGGTTAGTGCTCTGTCTGGAGCTTGCAGCGTCTGAGTTCTGAACTAGCTTAGTGGACTTTTGGATTTTGCTGTGGATGCTCGGAGCTGTTTTGTTTGCTCGGTGATGTTATTTGAGGTAGCCTTTTGATGACTGGCAATGAATTTCCGTGAATGTGCGCTGCAAATTTGGTGCAACAGGGAACGTTAGTATATCTGTTTCTGCAGTGCTCTCTGAAGTGGACACCAAAAAAGACTTCTAGTTATCGATGTTTTGCTTCCGTGTTAGTAAAGGCAACTTTTAAGTTCCGGAGCTTATTACTGTACATTTTGCTGGCTTGAGTAGAACTTACGTTTGGTAACATTGTTTGACTAGTAGATAATACCTATGCTTTCTAGCGACCATCCACAGTAGTAAGAATGGAGGCTAGAATATGGAATCACAGCCAAACAGAATTTGGAGTCCATATCAACCTGTTATTTTTTATGTTGTTGCTGGGCCTCAGCTAAGAATCTCCGATACGCCGACACCGGTACGTCGATACGGAACGACGATACAGCGATACGGCGAATTTCAGAATAACACAGTGGAGATACACAGGGAGTATCGGGGTATTGACGTATCGCTGTACCGTATTCCGCCGTATCGGATACGGAGACAGCCGCTGGCGCTGCATATCGGGATTTCATAGGGCTTCAGTCGTATTGAAGCTTGCCATGTTCTGAGGTTTCAAGATTTGTCATGTACATTTGACTGTTGCATACAGATAACTCATGTGCTCTAGTCTTCTTATATATGCTCACATGTCAAGGTTCAGTGCTGAAAAGGTGCTTTCAGGGGCGGGGAGAGAATATCAGCTTTGATATTCATGATAGCAGTTTTGTAATTTTGTTCTGGATTCAAATGGATGGCGTGTAGATTTGCGAAGTTGAATAATTTGAGTCAGCTCATTATTGTTTTGTAACTTTATGTTTCAATTCTTTTGCAGAGCATATGCTTTTCTATGCTAGTGAGAAATATCCGATAGAGGACAGCTACTCAAAGTACATTGCAGAGGTATGCCATCTTTTGCTAGGGTTGATTGTCTATTTCTGTTTACAGTGAGATCCTTTTATTTGTTAACAGGTTATGCTTCCATTTCCTTTGTCATAGCGCACTAGAACAAGAAATGCTGATAGACTCTAGCATAGTGCAATAATGATGATGTACTTACGAGCAGTTAGGATCACAAGTTTTACTTAAGCCAGTCCAAGACCATCTTGTCAAAATATTATGTTGTCAGGATAGTGGAAACTGCCATTTTAAAACAAAAGTAGGGCCTTCTGGCTGGACCCATATATGATGGGAGATTGATTGTTCTGACTGAACCTTTGTTAATTTTAGCTTGTTTTATTTTTAAGTGATACTCCTTCTATACCAAATTACTTGTCATATTGGCATAACCTGGTTCATTGAACATTCTCTGAAGTGGACACCAAAAAAGACTGTCTAGGATGACAAGTAAATTGGGATGGAGGGAGTACAGTACAATCTGGATTTGGACAAGAAAGGAATAAAGTTCTATGATGACATTTTGTTTTGTTTACTCATTCTTACACTAAATTTATGATGCCACTTATCTCTTATGTTATTATTAGATAGTTGGATAACATATGATCCTTTTGTAGCATGGCGGTTCAACCAATGCTTTCACATCTTCTGAACAAACAAACTTTTATTTTGATGTGAACAGTGATAGCCTACATGATGCTTTGGATAGGTACACTCTGTTCCTTTTTTTTACATCGTTTTCATTGCTTTCTAAAATTTGACTTATTCTACTTTTGTTACCAATTTTAGGTTTGCTCAATTTTTTATCAAGCCACTGATGTCTCCAGATGCTACACTTCGGGAAATAAAAGCTGTTGACTCTGGTACATTATGCTTTTCTTGTTTGAATATAATGAAATAATCATCTTCAATATTCTAATCAGTACTTTCCTGCTTTCTCTACTACTAGAAAATCAGAAAAACCTATTGTCAGATCCTTGGCGAATGAGTCAGGTACTTTTAAGTTTGCAAGCTTATACTAATTAAATAAGAGTACAACTTGATCATGGAATCCCAATTTATTGCAATTATATTCAATTGTTTGCAATCATATTGACAACCTTTTTTATGTTATTTGCATTCATCCTGTTTCTATTCTATTTTGTTTTCAGCTTCAAAAGCATCTTTGCTCGGAGCAACATCCATATCATAAGTTCAGCACTGGTTAGTATTTTCTTTTTGGATGCAAACTCCATTACTAGTGGGGTTCTAAAGCGAGCCGATAATGTTAATAGAGGTAGAGGTTGACCTAACCTGACTTGTGACGAGTTGGTTAAGAGAGAATTAAAGGAGTGGAATATCTCCAAGCAATTAGCTATGGATAGGGGCACTTTGAGAGTAGCAATCAGCGTGCTGTAGCCGTGACCTTTTTTATTTACTCTCTACCCCTAACTCTACCTTTTTTTTGTCTTGGGTCCTTCTGTGTTTCTTTGTCCTGGAGTCTTATGGATTTCATCTCTGGCCTACCCCCACTTGCTTGGGACAAAAAGCTATGTTGTTGTAGTAGCATTATGCAAACTCCATTACCTTTCTAATTTTATATGCCATCTATGAGGTTCAAAATACACTGCTCGCTTGCGATGCAAATTTCAATTTCTAAAGTCAGTTTCACTGATGAAAATTTGTTATAATGGCGACACAGAAGCTTCTACAAGATGCAAGTTTTTACTGTAAAAAAATAATACATTTGTGACATAAAACACTTCTTGTATACCATGAAATGAGTAGCTTCGTTTTGCATGGAGAATAGTTTTTTTTATAAACGCATGGAGAATAGTTATTAATACTACAACAACAATAACAACATAGCCTTTTATCCCAAGCAAGTTGGGGTAGGCTAGATGTTAGGCATAGAATTTCAGCCGGTTGGTTGAAATGGCGTCAAGCTTCTGGCATCCTCTGTGACAAGAGCATGCCACAAAAGCTAAAAGGTAAATTCTATAGGACGATGATGTTATATGGTGCTGAATGTTGGCCTACAAAAAGGCGACATGGAGAATAGTTAATGTGCCCTCTAAATTTAATATCATGCCACATTTTTCAGCCAATATTCTATCTCCTATAAACATCCTAGAACTTTTGTCTTTATGTGAAAACTGGATTTTAATGTAAAGTTGTTATAATATGTTGGTACTTGCTTGAAAGAATAGCAAAATTGTCATCATATGTTTTCGTACTTGCTGGAATTATTAGCATCTTTGAACTAATTTTTGGATATTCGATTAATTTAGGAAATTGGGATACACTGGAAGTTAAAGCAAAGGAGAAAGGACTTGACACAAGGCTAGAGCTTCTTAAATTCTATGATACTCACTACTCAGCCAATTTGATGCACCTTGTTGTGTATGGAAAAGGTTTTTTTTTTGGAATTATTACACATTTTGTTTGCATTTGTTGCAAGTTATATGCATAAAAAATCTTCCCTCTCTTCCTCATGTTTGTTTTATTTTGCAGAAAGTCTTGACAGCTTGCAAAACCTTGTTGAAAATAAGTTCTGTGATATTAGAAATGTTGGGAGAAAGCCATTTTCATTTCCAGGTCATCCATGTACTAGGGAACACCTCCAGGTTTACTATTTATACTTATAAAAGAATGAGTTGATAAGTCAGACACATTGTTGGCTTCTTTTTGAATGACACAAGTACTTGGTGCAACTATTTATATGATTGTTGACAACTTGCAGATCCTTGTTAAAGCAGTTCCCATAAAACAAGGTCACAAGTTGAGGATCCTGTGGCCAATCACTCCTAATGTTCGTCATTACAAGGAAGGGCCTTGCAAGTACGTCAGTCATTTGATTGGCCATGAAGGAGAAGGCTCTCTCTTTTACGAACTTAAAAAGTTAGGTAAGTTAAGGGTTGGAGTTATTTGCTGCAAGGTAGTAACCTTTAATATTCATTCATCCCGTTCCGTTTGCTCCTGTGGAGACAGCCATTTTTAATTTGCTTGCTCCTTTCCATTCATGGACTTCTCAGTATCGTAATTTTATTTCCTTTTGTACATGGCATTCCCAGTTAAGTTTATCTTATTTTGGTTCTCCTAAAATTGAAACCAGAAGTTTTATATTATTGACCTTCCAACTATTGTTACATATAATCTTATGATTGATGCAGTTGATTTTCTTTTCGTGGTGTATAGTCATGCTTACCTCCTTTAGTTTATTTTATTCTTTGTGCTGGTGCTAACTTGGTAAGGCTATTTATTCCTGTCATGTGGGAAACTACTTAGGATTGAAGGGAAAAAATATGGTGGATTAGGCGGCCTGTAATGTGAATATTGAAAGACTCCATTTCTATTCAACATAACAATAATTATTAAAAACACAAAAATCCTACAGGTAAAGAACATGAAACCAGGACATCTGTGTTTGTATTGTATAATTCGTTTCTTGCTCCATTTTTTTTGCCAACGTAATGGTATAGTTTTCTTCTATATCTATATAGCGTTCTTTCTCCATGAATCTCCCCTTCCCCCTTATTCTGGTATGATTAGCAACAACATCTGACCCGAGGCACCCAAAATCCAACGCGCTCAGGCAGTTCAGGGTCTGAACCAAATAAGCCTTATTCCTTACTTAGAGAAGAACTCTAATTTTCTCTTTTTATCACTTTTTAATAATTTGTTGATTAATTTGAATTTATTAATTTACTAAAAAAATATATTCAGGATGGGCTATGAGTTTGGAAGCTGGCGAAGGGGATTGGAGTTATGAATTTTCATTTTTCTCTGTTGTTATACAACTCACAGATCTAGGCCATGGTAAGTTCTAATTTCTGAAGGAACATTTGGGCTTTTAACTTTTGAAATGTAAGGAAAATCATGTATTGATTATTGATGATAGAACACATGGAGGATATTGTTGGACTGTTGTTCAGATATATAAAACTGCTGCAGACATCTGGAGCTCCCAAGTGGATTTTTGATGAGGTAAATTTGTTCACGAGTTTATTCTGCAGACATCTGGCGAAGGGGATTGCCAGTTTTGTGTGAGATAAAATGAGCTGTAGATCCTAAAATTTATTTTATCATATATACTTTGTTTCCCCTGAATAGTGTCATCTTTTGAAATTTGAACAACAGGTTTATTTATAGGTTACTTCTCTTTAGGCCTAGAACGATAAGCCCCAACCAGGCCCCTTGGATGCAGTTTTGCCGCTGTTCGGTTGCCCTGTACAGTCTCCTGGGCCTTGCTCACCGCATGCAAAGATGCCCCCGCAGCCTGGTTGACGAGATGAGAGAAAAAAATTCGTTTTCAGTGAGCCAGGTTCGCTGTGCGCAAACTGGTATGAGCTGCTTCGTGTGTGCAAGGCTTCCTGTTCAGGAGCTAATGCAAGCAACAAAACACATTCTTTTGTCAGCCTGGCCCTGTGTTTTCATTTAACCAAACAGAGTGGTCTTGCATGCTCCCAGCCTGCTCCAGATGAGCCTGGCTAGGTAGTGCGATCCAGGCTACAGTCCTACACGCATCCCATTACACCCATAGATCTTGAATTTTTGTGAGATATCACTGTATTTATGTTACATCTTTCCTTCTTTTCAATCGACTGAAAGTTTGGTAACTTTCAATCAATAAGATTTGTACTAGAATTTGTATTATTATTTATTTTTTTAGCGTTCTGTGACATGTAGATAGAAGGGGAAAAAAATCTGTTAATGTATGAAAACAAATATTTTTTGTAGACCATCCGATTTCGATCTTGTGGTGTTGAACAGTGATTGAAAGTTCCCCAAACTTTCAATTGACTGAAAATTGGCAAGTTTATGATATTCAATACTTCTCTTGTCATAATAGTTGCCCACCGATACTCTGCTCTATTCACGTCTCTTTCCTTTTATAACCTACTACTTAGCAATGATGCTGCCTCACTCCATTTTATGAAACTAAATACAAGTGAAACACCTTTGACTATTTTAGAATGGAATCAACTAGTAAGAGTATTCAATCATTCAGTTTTGACTGTGATTCCAGGTTTTTTTTTCTTTTTTTTTCCTGAAGTAATGGATTATATTTTCTTTTGGGGAACTTTGAAGCTTCAAGCCATCTGTGAGACAGGATTCCACTTCCGTGACAAGAGTCCTCCTATGAATTATGTTGTTAATATCTCATCAAATATGCAGGTATTCTACATGCTTATTGTACATTTCATCTTTGCAACTGCTATCCCTCCTGCATCAGGGATTTTTGCACATTTATAGTGGAAAGGGAAAGCATATAACATTTGATGCAATCATTTGAAATTATAAATACTGAACTCTTTCTGACTTTTTTTTTTTGCACTCTTATAGTGAAGAACTTATTCTATTTGTTTTATTGATTAACTGATGATAGGATTCATAGGACGGTAGGAGTTAAATATGGTTTGAAGTATTAGTCTTTCATCCTACAGCCAGTTTCCATTGGCATAAGTGTTCAAAGGTTATATGCAGCCATGTCCTTTTTGAACAATGGAAAGCTTTGAAGTAGTATCATTTCATTAGCTATGCAAATGTCTGTGTTTCTTTCTAAGAATGCAATAGGAATGAACATTGGTAATATGTTCCTTGTGCTTCTACCTGATACTAATTATTCTATCGATATAAATATATTCAGCAGGGCCCACACCTAATGTCCTTGCAAGAAAATTAACTAATTGTTGCTTTCCTCCATTCCCGTTCTGCAGATTTTCCCACCAGAAGATTGGTTGATTGCATCATCCGTGCCATCCAAGTTTTCTCCAGATGCTATTCAAAACATTTTAAATGAATTGACCCCAGAGAATGTAAGGTAAGGGGCATTATGTCAAAATTCCTGTCATGTGGGCTAAGATTTACTGGAGAGACATTTCATTTTGCTGTTTCTTTTGCTCCCTTTATTTAAGTTTCTCCTTTTCTCTCTATTACCACATGGGATTTTTTGGAGGGTGGCTCATGGCACTTACTGAATATTATTCCATGCTTCTTTCAGAATATTCTGGGAATCAAAAAAACTTGAAGGGCAAACAAACTTAACAGAGCCATGGTATGGTACAACATATTCTGTTGAAGCTATCCATCCTTCGGCTATAAAGGTGCACTTTTGGGCATTAGCGTACTGTATTACTGGTGTGAGAAACATTCATATCTCTCATACTATAATTATTTACAGAAATGGGTAGAGAAAGCCCCAAAGGACGGTCTACACCTGCCAAAACCTAACATCTTCATCCCAAGTGATCTTTCATTAAAAAATGCTGAGGAAAAGGTAACATGCAAAAACTTACCTACTTATTTAGTCTGGGTAAGCTCACGGTTTAATCTTGTTGGCACATACAGGTCACTTTTCCTGGTATGCTGAGGAAGACACTGTTTTCCAGACTCTGGTACAAACCCGATACAATGTTTTTCACACCGAAGGCATTTATCAAGATGGATTTTCACTGTCCGTTGTGCCATAGCTCACCCGAATCAGGAGTTCTTACTGATTTATTCACAAGGTTGCTGATGGATTATTTGAATGATTACGGTATGCAGCCTGAGACCTTTTTTTTTTGAATCTTGCAGCAGAGGTTTAGAAATTTGTTCCAGTGCTATTTTAGGGGATTGTTCCAGTGCACTCTTTGATATGTTCTTCATATAACATGCCATGGACAGTGTTTACATAATAAATCATTTTTGTGTACTGAATTCCCTATTACATAAATAACTAATAAAAAGAGCAGCCCGGTGCATGTAGTTCCCGCTTGCGCAGGGTCTGGGGAAGGGTCCAAACACTTTGGATTTTTTTGTACACAATGTTTCCCTGCATTTCTGCGAGAGGCTATTTCCGGGCTCCCCTTCTATCAAATAAATAACTAATGTTGGAAAAAGTTTTTCTTTTCAGAAATAGAAAGCCCTTTTCTTTTGTCTTCAGAGAGCTGCACTTCATTATATTAGGAAGAAGGTGGGATAAGAACCCGTTACAATACACACCACACACATACACCCATTCTTTAGTTTACGTGTGCGCCTTTGGTCAAACTAAGACAACCTAAAAAACACACTCTAGTCACCCGACAGCGGAGCTATCAAGAGGGATCGTCCTCGGGCACCTGCCATGGACCATAGGCGGTGTTCTTTGCCAGCCATGGAAAACCCTTTTCATACATCTACAAATACTTTTGTTTTAGAAATGTGGATTTGCCCCCTACCTTTTGTAAAGCAGGTTACCAATGTTCACCAAACACCAAATGTCTGACACAGAAGGCTAAATAAAACAAAAGAGAGAGAGAGCACCAGTCTAGTAACAGGAAAAACCTTAAACTAAGCAAGACACGTTAACAGCCACATTATTTGTGACCATGCCAACTGCCCTTAAAGATGTAATTCTTCTGGTCTTTAGTGCCCATCCTTGTGCTTGTTTGAATGCTTCATCTGCCATCCTTCTGATTCACACACTTCCTTCCAGCAGCACATATCATCATGCAAAATTTTGATTTCAAATTCAACTTGTGTGTGGAGAATTAAAAAGATATATCACGGTAAGGGGTAAATTGCACCAACATGTATTATTTTTGGGGTAGAAATCAAGTCAATGTTTTGTTTAGGGCGTAAAACGGACGGACTGAATTGCTTGAGGGAGTAAAATGGACCTTTTCCTTTTTAAACTATATTTTCTGACTTTCTCCCTCTGGTCGCAATATGTGATATTTGGTGTTGCATGCACCTATCAAAACTTGGATGATCAATTCTCATGCTGAGATTAGGCATTTGAATATTATACAAGTAGATTGCCCTCAACATGTAGTTTCATAATCATATAATTTATCTATTTATCTATAGTTTGCACATAAATGAAATTAGTAGCCGACATCATGTTTTGGGGACTGAATTGATCTCTCAATAAACTTTGTAAATGGAGGGAGTTTATCTTAAGCTTAGAATTCTCTGCCACGTATGCTTTGTCATGAGTAGAAATTTATATCATGGAAGGCTTTAACTGCTTTTGAAGCTAACATAGTCCATACCAGCTCTTTTTTTGTAGTCACTAACACATTTTACTTTTCAGCTTATGATGCTCAAGTTGCTGGCCTTTATTATTCTGTCAAGCCAAACGACACTGGTTTTCAGGTTAGTTTACAGTTAGCTTTTGAGAAATCAATGATTATCCCTTTCACACTAGTCCATATGAAAACTCAGTGCATAGTTCTTGAAGTTGCAACAAAATCTTGTGTATTTTACCAAATATTTGCTTTTAAGTACAAAATTAGTTTATTGTCCTATGATCTGGATGTAAATTTAAAGATTGAATCCTCTTAGGAGTCCATGAATCTATCTAGGAAATTATTTTGTCTTCATTCTTGCATTGCCCTAACAAGATTGTGGAATATTTTCTTTTTTTTGACATGGTGGAACATTTTCTATATTATTTGATAATGCTGGAGGCCGCACAAATAATTTCTTTATGATTTTTTTTCAAATATCACTGCATGATAAATTATTTCATTTTCAGTAATGAGGATGTTGGAAGCCTGGTCACAAACAATTTTTCCATGTTATTAGGCTTCAACTTTCCATTTGCTGGCAAAATTCCATGAAAGTTAAATTGAATAGGATGGCATTCGAGATATAGAGGATTTTTGTCTTGTTATCGCATTAGTTCCATTTAATGCAGTATATGATGTGCACCAAAAATCGTATTGCGAAGTGTGTTTGTAGTGAGTAATATAAGGTGCAAGCGGCAGAATACTACCAAGGTAAACATGTGGGACTAATTGGACTAGTAGTACCTTGATAGATTCAAGCCTGACAGGAGGTTACAAATATATTCCGCATAGTTTATTTTGATTCCATGACATGTGTGGGGCAATAGTAGACTAGTAGGTTTGGATTCCCAGGCTCAGTGGTCAGGAACACCCTGGTGCAGGCCTCCTTATTTATTGCATTGTATAAAAAATCAGGTGTAGCTCCAACTCAAAATTGTATGGCACTATGCAGGACGGCACCAGCTGCTGGGAGTTTTGCTTCTTATGATGTCATTCAATGTTTGCACACATCACCTTGGAAATAATTTCTGAATCCTGGTTTTTTATGCAAGGATTTTTTTCACTTAAAAAGCACAACATGGTTAAAGACTGGTGCTTCTTCATGTGTGCAAACATTGATATGGATACTTTTTTTTTATTTACTATCACATTGACAAAATTTCATAGATTAAGTGTATGTCTTACTGATATCTTCGTGTTTCTTAATTATCCAATGCTTTTTTGCTTTCTTATAGGTAACTATGGTTGGCTACAATGACAAAATGAGAACCCTTTTGGCAACTGTTGTTGGCAAGATTGCAGAGTTTGAAGTTAAATCTGATCGTTTTTCTGTGATAAAGGTAACTGGCATTAGTCACCTGCAAATTGTTCGGTAGTTGTATATTGCTATTCATATGCCTTTGATTCTGTACAACTTCTAGAATGCTGTTGGATCTGGGAGTGGGTGCATATTCGAACACAATTTCAATTATCTAATTCATATCCAAATTAACTTGATAAAGTCTGCAGCTAATTCAAACTTAATTAAATAAAATGTCCATTTTGAAACACTTATGTATATTAATTTCTAAATCAGTATGGACACCATCATTTTCCGAAAGCCTTGCTGCAGCATATGAATGACTCTGCATGGCATCCCCTCAAATAAGCGATGACTGCCTCTTAATTTTTATTTTTGAGGGAGCTGCCTCTTAATTTACTTGCATAATCGCATCCATGACAATGGCAAGCTGGATCTGTCTTTCTATGCACGTCATGCACTGAAGGCTTTTCTTTTTGGCATCAGGAAATTATGACAAAGGAGTACGAGAATTTCAAATTCCGGCAGCCATATCAGCAAGCCCTATATTACTGTTCACTGATACTAGAGGAACAGGCATGGCCGTGGAATGAAGAACTTGCTGCACTTTCTCATCTTGAAGCCAGTGATCTAGGGAAGTTTGTGCCTCATTTGTTGGCGAAGACATTTATTGAGAGTTATTTTGCAGGTTTGTCCTAGTCTAAATTTTTTAATACTTCCTCAAGATTATTAGTTTGAACATCCTCCTATTCCTTCCTTTTTTTATTGATTCTTTACCTAGAGAATGTTCTGAATATAGTTATTAATTGTATATGTTACTAATTTCAGGCAATATAGAACCAAGTGAAGCAACAAGTGTCCTCCAAGACATTGAAGATGTCTTATTTAATGCACCAAATAGCGTTTGCAAGCCGTTATCCCCATCACAACATCTTGCCAAGAGAATTGTAAAGCTTGAAAAGGGTTTGAGATTCTACTATCCAGCGATGTGCTTAAATCACCAAGATGAAAATTCTTCTCTTCTGCACTATATTCAGGTATGCCTTTTGTACTTGTTCTTGGATGATATTCAATGAAAATAAATTTTTAACGTTCTTAATTCACTCTGGAAGTCTTATCTGCTGTTCATCTGTTGAATCTGCATAGAGTTGCACAAACCAAATTTACATTCCATATTGTGCAATATGATATCAGTGTACAAATAAATCAGAACCAGAAAAGTATCAGAGCAAATTCGGGAGTTTGTTACGTAGGACAAGAGCAAGAGGGGAAATTTTGGCAAAGATTGCAAAATGCTCCAGATGTTCTGGAAAATTTACTGAAATTTCAACATGCGTTAAACCAACATATTTCTTGATTTATTTTGTAAATTTCACAAAACTGCGACTATTCTAACTGGGGTAGACTTATTTGCACCCTAACACTGTTAATACAAAATTACGATTTTTTGACCTGGCCTCACCTGTCAGCCACACATGTCAGTAAAATGGAATGGTGGTTCTGTACAAATGTTTAAACTAAAGGTGTTGTCACAGTACTTATGCACTGATGATTGCATTGATAGAGTTCTCAAGGTGAAGAATTCAAAAGGACAATTATCTCTTTTATTTGGGCAATATAAATGCTAGTGAAGATGTTTCCCACCTAAAAACCAGAGTTGATGTTTCGCACCTAAAAACCATACAGTGGATTTTTATTTTTATTATGACAACCAGCATAATCCAGTAACAGCCTAGCTTTTTTCCCTATAATAAGGACAGCCAGCATAGCGGGAGGTATGTAAGGACCGCTTTCTTTCCCTATAATAATCCAGTAACAGTCTAGCTTGTCTGGTATATGTAATTTGGATAGTAGAAGATTTCCTGCCTGTTCCTAGGCATCAGTACAGATATTTTAGAAACATTCTTTTGGGGTACTAATGGGATGCTTGCCATGATCATCTTTGAAAATTCAAATACATTATGGTACTATGTTAACCTCTGGATTGTTTATCGTAGTCTAAAGTATTGGTGCTGTAATGAGATGTCAGCTCAGAGTGCATCACTGGATTGCTGGAAAGTAAGAAACCAAAACAGAAAGACACAGAAAATAATAATCCGACAATGACTAAATTTGTTCACACACTTCTGTTTACTTGTTAAAGTGCTAAGCTGTATGGAATAAGCAATGCAGGAGCATGTTGCATGAATTCATAACTTATAATTTATGATTGAATCTTTATCATCAAACAAACTAATTTGTATTGCACAATGCAGTGCTATATTAATATTTTAACTACTGCAGACTCATCAGGATAATGTCAAACAAAATGTTCTGCTTCAGCTTCTTGCTCTTGTTGGTAAGCAGCCAGCTTTTCACCAGTTACGATCGGTTGAGCAACTTGGCTACATAGCGCTGCTTAGGCAAAGGTATGATGTTGAGACTTTAGCGGGCTTATTATTGTATGAGAATACATTGTGTTTCGGCATAAACTGTGTTGATGTTTTTGCAGAAATGATTCATGTGTCCGTGGGCTGCAATTTATAATCCAGTCAACGGTGAAGGTATCACTCCTTTTCTGAACTTTTTTTAACTTTCCTCAGTTGATTACTTTGGTTGTAAGCGTGTAATTACTCTCCTTGTCAAATAATTGTGGTTTCCCAGGATCCAGCTAATCTTGATGTCAGAGTTGAATCTTTTCTTAAGATGTTTGAAACCACCCTTTACGAAATGCCTGATGCAGAATTCGAGGTTAGATCATTTCTCTTTTTATCTCGGTTGTCGTGATGGTTTTACCCCTTAACCTATCCAAGGAGCAGCTGGGAAAACTATTTGCTTCTGTTACATCATTCTTTTGCTTCGTAATATTGTCATGTATTTATAATAAGCCTTGTATGGTTGCTCCTGCAGAGTAACGTGAATGCTCTTATTGATATGAAACTGGAGAAATATAAGAACATTCGAGAAGAATCAGCATTTTTTTGGGGAGAGATTTCTGAGGGTACTCTGAAATTTGATAGAAAAGAAGCAGAGGTATGTGCTCTTTCATTCACCGATGTGATATATTACTCCTTCCAATCTAAAGTGACTTTGGGCAGTGTGAAATTAAATCATCTATCAACTATCAAAATATATGCTTGTATCGCACTTTGAAATGAAACGAACAGATTTGTCTCGAAAACTAGTTTTGTAACATTATTTCCTTGATGTACTTTAGAAATATATATTGCAATAGAAAACTGTTTTAAAAGTTACATCTTAGGAGAATGTGTCAATGTCCACAAGGACCCTCTTCTTGGTTGGTGGGGTATTTGTGAACTCTGTGACTATATGATTGCAGGTTGCTGCACTGAGGAAACTCAAGAAGGAAGAGTTGATAGAGTTCTTCAATACTCATGTCAAAGTTGATGCACCACAAAAGAAGGTTCTTAGCATACAAGTCTATGGTGGTCTCCATTCTGCCGAATACCAAAAGATGGTTAATGATGCTCCACCTCCACAATGTTGTGAAATAGCTGATATATATAGCTTCAGGAGGTCGAGGCCTTTATATGGATCATTCAAGGGAGGTGTTGGTCAGATGAAGTTATAGATCATTTTATATTATTATATGTAAAGAAATTTAAAAATAATCTCCAGATGTAACTTTTAGTCCTTGAAAGAATGAATGTTTTACAGAGTAACTAGGTTGCCTTTCATAAATATAATTCTAGTTTGGTGAAATTTCACATTGACAGGTAGTGAAAAAAAAAGGATCTAGCCACAAAGGTAGGTTTGACACTGCAACTGCATGCAAAATGATCCTTCGGTAACCAATTTATGTCAACCTTTTCATTTTGGCACGAATTTATGTCAACCTACATTAAGAGGAGATGATAAATACAGTGGCACATGTTGATTTGTGTATGATGCCTGCATCTTTCCAAAATAAAAATGCGTACAAAGGATATATTTAGTTTGAGATGATAAATACAGTGGCACATGTTGATTTGTGTATGATGCCTGCATCTTTCCAAAATAAAAATGCGTACAAAGGATATATTTAGTTTGATTAAGCAGAAGATTGTTTCACAACTTAACAGACTCCAGAGAAGTATGGTATTCTTTTCTTTGGTAGAAGTAGTCACGTTATCAAACGTTGAAAAATCGTATAAGCCCATAGTATAAGTTACTGAGAGCGTGATTGGTTATTGTTATCTACAACTAGCTGTCTGAAATGCTGTTTGACGCTTTCCGTGGAATTTCTTATCTTGCCATCTAGCCAAAACATCTAATTCTATTAGCATCTACGGCATTGTTGTCGTCTATGCTTAACAAGCAAGATAATATATTGGCATTTTACCTGGAAGACACCATAAAATTTTGTTTAGCCATTCCTAGATAAGTTTTTATTCCACGACTTCTTGGTTAGTTGCTTGGCTAGATAAGCATCTTTGTGACGGTGACTAGTGTCGAGCATTCAGGGTCTGTTCGAAATCGCCTGGATCCAACCCCTGCACCTCCTTGTGCTTTTGTTTGGTTGGAACATGAGATTTTTGTCTGGCGTTTTTTTTCCCTGATCACGACTACACACCATTTTAGACATTGTAGCGACCATGAGGGCGAGACTCTTCCACCAATTAGCAGTGTTCCTCCTTACGAGTCTCGCCCGACATTGTAGCGACGTGGGTCGGTGGGGACACGCCATGGACGTGCCCGACTCGAATTTGTACTCGTCGTTGATCCATGCGGCAAGAACGTTCACTCCGGGTTCAATGACGTCGGGCTTCAGGAGCTCTTGGACGACCGAGTTTGGTCCCCGTGACGAGAAGCTCGCTACCATCGGCGCTCGGTTCTCTGGCCGAGGACCGTGTCGCAGGCGAAGCTAAATGATGCCATTGGATGTGGCACCGAGGCCATGTAGCTTTTGGACCTCGCTGAAGCTGAGAGTGATTCCCGGAACGGTGGGAGTGCCAACCCACGGACCAGCTGGAACAATCTTGGAGAATCAGCCCAGCTCCGCCAGCGCCACGAACGCGAACGACGTCTGAGTCAGAAGGCAACTCGTCGCACAAGCACACCCACGATCTTCCCGCTGACCTTCCCGGGTATGAGATCACTTCGATAGCACGAACTGGACACCAGTGGCATCATTGTGATGTCACTGCTGTAGATGGACTAACCTTTGACCACTGTCCGTCCCCGAGCTTGATGATCGCCCACGGGGCCCCGTTCACGACTGACGATCCGCTCGGCCCCTGATTGCCGTGTGAAAGGGCCACGAAGACCCCCGCGCGCACGGCGCCAAACATTGCGATGGCGATGCCGTCGTTGTGCAACGGTGGCGCGGGCGGGTGAACTCTAACGGACATGGACAGGATATCCACGCCGTCCTTCACCGCGGCATCGATTGCCGCGATGATGTCCGCCGTAGGGCTGCCATTCATGCCGCACGCCTTATACATGGCAATCCTGGCCTTGGGCGCCATGCCCCGTGCAGTACCCCGCAAGAACGCCCATGCCGGCGTCACCGACCTCGGACTCGGAGCCGGCGGCCGTCGACGACACGTGGGTGCCATGTCCTTTTGATGTGACAATGTTAAACGCGTTACTGTAGCATCATTTTAGCAAAACATAGATTAATTAAGCTCATTAGATTCATCTCGAAAATTAGCACCAATCTGTCAAAAGGGTTTTGTCATTAAATTGATCGAAATATTTATAAATAGTAAGATTCTCTTTGATGTGACAATGTTAAATTTTAGAGAAAACGGGACCTCAGTGTTGTTCTGGGGCTTTGGGACGGGTGCTGACAAGGTGAGCTGGGCAAGAAGAATGAACAGCGTCAGGTACTGCAGGGACAGAGAGATCGCGCACGCCATTGTGGTGCTATTGACCTTCAAGCTTGTGGTGGAGTGGAGGTCCCCACATGACAGGCTTTTATTGAGGATTCCTCAGGTATGAGGATTTCCTGTGACTCTGTTATTCTGATAGAGACCTCCGATTTGATAGGAATACATGGAGAAATTAGCTCATTTTCCTGTCAATGTGTGCATAATTTTAAAATTTTAGGATGCATATATGGTGAAAAACAATATGCTTATACGTGAACTCCAAAACTTAGTGGGTGCATTTGCACCCCTATCTTGTATGTAGCTTCGCCCATGGGTAGAAACTCTGAATCTGTTGCTGCTATCTTATATGGATGTAAAGCAACAGAAACATGAACTGACCGATATTGTCAGTTCAACATGCTTTGGACTCTTTGGAAATTAAGGAATGAAATTGCTTTCCAGAATGTCAAATGGGAGAACTTGAAGAGAGTGAGCTGTCCGGAGAAAATGATGGAACATCAAAGGAAGATGTAGGAATTCCATGATTAAGCCGCCCAAACAGGCCTGGTGAAGTGTGTGAATGCGTAGAGAGGAGCGAGAATGTGATCTCCAGCAGTGTCTGGCTGCAATAACCAAAGGCACATAAACATTGTTGAACTTGACGTGCAACGCATAATCATCTAACTCAGAAAAAAATAAGAAGAATTGCATGGTTGCCCCTCTTTTGAACCTCAATTACGGTTTTACCTCTCTTTTTTCATCTTTGCATGGTTATCCCTGCGTTGGCCCCTCATTTTTGTCCCCGTTAGCGCAACACGGTGAAAAAAATAGAAAAAAGAATCTACGAAGTGGAAAAGACTTCTTTGCCCATGCCTCCCTCGCGTGGCAATCGAGCCGGTTCACGCGTGGAACCGAGCGTCCGATCTTCCGCAACCTAACCCTAACACGGGCGGCGGTGGCGGGCTGCAGCAGAGCTAGGCGGGGCCGCACGCGGTTGGACTGCGCGCCGGTGGAGACTGGTGAGACGGTGATGCGCGGCTACAACAGGGTTAGGCGGGGCCCGCGCATGGTTGGTGGCTACCGGCGGTGCGGCGCGTGGCTCGGTGCAGGGTACATGCTCATCAATAAATTTAAATTGATTTTTGGTCAATTAAAAAAAAGTTTTATAAATATGCTATTTCAATTTTCTATAATAAGAGGATTCTGAAATTGTTTCATATTAAAATAGGGGCAATGGTGCAAACTATTGAGAAAAATAGGGCCATGGTGCAAGGGAATATGTGTCTTTTGCCATCTAGTTTAACATTGTTAACTCCTAACAGAATAGGGGTAAATGAAAGCTTCGGTCTCAAAAAGTAAGGACAACCATGTAAAGTTAAAAAAAAACAAGGGCAAATTCAGAGTTAGAGTTCAAAGTAGGGACAACGATGCAATTGCCCCCAAAAAATAATAGTGTGAGCTATACATATCCTCAATCTGTGTACTTGGATCAGACTTTTTTTGACCCTCAATCCGCATGCTATACATATCCTCGACCTGAGAGTAAGAAAATGTGCAATCCGGGTGAAATGCTATATAGCTCGTGCGTATGTGTGATAGGGACGCGCTTGTGAGAATAATCCCGTTAGGCGTCCATCAATCCACAAAGACCTCCATGGCTGAAAACGGTGTCTGGTTGTGGTCAAGAAAAATGAACACTCCGCGCGTGGGAAGAGTGATAGGAGTCGTTGCTCACTTGTCTCGTCATCCTGATTCATTCCCGTTTGCTCGTGGCTAATCTGTTGGCCACAACATTGTCATGCAGCCAACACAAGAGAAGCCGTGGGAATACAAGCCTTCACCTAACCAATAGTATTATCAGAGATTTGATATTTATATTGAATCATAATTAATAATTAAACTAGAGTGGACATATGCTCCTATGCTTACAAAAGTTACTCTCTTAGAGTTAGAGAAATCAAACTATGCTAAATGTGCGCCTCTAAGAAATCGAAGCTATCTTAAACGTGCATCGAGAGGGCACACTGAGGTCCATACGCGAAAACTAGTCATCATAACACTCCATCGCTCTCTTCCGCAGCTCGATCGCCATCCATATTCCTCATGGCGCGGCCTTCTGTTGAACCTCACGAGTGTTTTCGCCCGAGTTAGTTCGATTCTTCCTCCTTACGCCCATTTTCTCACGTAGTACGGTAGAAAACATATTCAAGTAGCATTCCGCCAGATTGCCTCCCAAATCGTTTATTTCAAGACTTGCTAGTTCTCGAGGGACTGAACTTGATCCTTGCTCAGTCAAATTCTCTAGCAATTGGATTAATCACGAACAAGTAACAACCAAGATTCTAGATGTGGGTTTGTTCCTGGGTGCTCTTTGGTACTGGGACCCATCGCCAGTGGGCCTTTTTGTTTGTTAGATTTGGCTTTTGAAACCTGTCACAAAAAAATCTCTCAACAAAAAAGAACCCCCTATCGCATGAGATATCACTGTACTTGATGATATTTGTGGTCTTAGAATATCTTATGTGCCGGTCTAGTACTAATAAAAATAGCTTGTACATTTCCATAGCAGATGATGTAATTGATTGGTCCCAACATGGAGTTCATGGTGTTTTCTAACGTTTCATATGTTCAATTTGTGCACTAATCGAAACATCTTGTCGACTTGTTTCTCTAATTACTTTGGCAAATCCCGATGCTGGACATGATAAAGAAACATTTTGTAAATTAGAGAAACAACACTCATGTCTAATGAATCCATGGCGGTGCGTTATGCGATAGGAGAGTGAGGCCATCGACCATTTGCTCAGTCGTGAATTGTCACATCCTAAAATTTCAGTTTTGCAATGTGAACCGCTTTCTAACCAAAATCCTTATTTTTTCTGAAAAGAAAACTAAATTATTTGAATTTTATAAATTTACCAATGATTTGATTTGTCTATGAAATTTTTTAAATGTATTTGATTTGTGATAGGTTTATTTAACAAATGATTCACCATAACCGGTTGTTGAAGGAGCTCATTGAAGAGCCTCATAAATGTGGAATATCGTCTGGATTCGATTTGATGGATTTCTGAATAAAACTAAGTTCGTGCATAGAGAAACATTGTTGTTCGTACCACCTGTTATAGTGTGCAATGACTCAGGATCCCCGTAACCTTCCTATGTAAAACTAGTTACATTTTCATGAGCAATAATTATACAAACATCTGTCAAGAAGGCAGAGGGTGCGCACATGCCCATGTGCGCATCCAAGTATTTCTCAATGTCCGAGTGACTCGGATATTGTCCGACTCCTGTAAAGTGGAAAATTAATTTTTAACTTGGAGATGGAATTTTAAGTACTTGAATTCTCACGCTTCGTACTTGTGTATCCCTCTTGATAGTACGGTGTTTCCTATACTCAAGACATAAATAAAAAGCTTCACATCTTGATCTTGAGCATAATTTGACCATTTTCCAAATCTTGTAAATATGAACGCACTTGGCCACTTCCTTTTTGTGTTTCTTTGCTCTCAATTGAATTTTAAATATAAACTGCGTACAAGCTCATTTGAAACATTAGTCCTTTTTAATTGTATTGACGTCAATCACTCAAAACCATAATTAGGGTTCTAGATGCACTTTCAGTATGGAAGGCGGAGGATATGTGGGGCAGCGAGCACGTGACGGCGTCGTGTAACAAGCACGCGTTTGGCACGACATGAATCGGGTGATGGTGGAGGTGTTAGTGGGGTTCGACCTTGTGTGTTTGTGCGTGTGCGTGTGTCTGTGTGCGTGAGTCGGTTGTGGTTGTGTCTGTGTATTTGTGTAAGGATGTCATTATAAGTTCTTGTTCCATTTTCTTCTTAATATAATGAAGCGCAGCTCTCCTGTGTTTTCGAGAAAAAAATATCCAAATGCTGAGCAAATAGCATCCCCGGTGCAGCACGGAACCTATATTTAGATGAGATAGATGTTGAATGGGTCCGTTTCTTGGATGACAATGAGAACATGTGGTAACCACTGTACATTGCTTGCAAGCTTATATATGCATGTTTCGCCTTGAAATGTTTTTCCGTTGCATCTGAACATGCGTGAGGTGACAATAGGCTCAGTTCGTATCTGCAATTTTTCTCAAACTCGGATGAATTTTGCCGAGTAATCGCAACATAGGCCAGAGCTTTGAGAAAGATTCTCAGTTGGAAGAATTTAATGTCTGTTTCTTTTATAGTGCATGGCATTCAGAAAATTACAGATAAACTCGCCTCAGTGCATATGACAGGATTACTTTTGACCAATTTGACGTGTATGAATAAGGTTATGAATATAGATGCTCCAAGTTAAAGCTATACTGGTGTTCCTCCTATTTTCCTTCATCAATCTTGAAGAAAGTTGCTGAAATTACAACCGTACATCCTTGTGTAGTGGCGAGCAAAAATTTCTTTGACATCGCCCAACCCACAATCACCTACCATTACCAATACACAAGTTGCAAGAACCGTACTATGTCTATGTGAGAAGTGACCGAGACTGCCAGAACCTCTATAAAAGCCAGCACACGAGGACATCCCGTCCTTCGGACATTCACCACGAGCACACACCGTTTTCAGCCATGGCGGCCATGCGCACCAGGTTCTTCCATGAGCTAGTAGTGTCCGACGGTCGGTCCGACGGTGGACCCTAACCCTGCCAGCGATAACCGCTGACCCGCGATGCGGCGGCGCCCCGTCGTCGCGTTGCACCACCAGCCCCTCCCTTGCGCTCCGCCTCCCGTCTCGGACTCACCGTCGACAATAACCGCCGACCCGCGACGCGGTGGTGCCCTCACTGCCGCACTGCACCGCCCGCCTCTCCGGCCACCTCGCCTCGCCCTCTCCCCGTCTTCGGATAGAGCCGCGACCGGTCGCCCGCTCGTGTGTGCCTTTCCGATGTCCATGGTGGTTAGTCACTCCCCAAGTGTTGCCGGTGCCAACGAACACAACAAGCGAGTGAATCCTGTACACCTACGACACCGTCATGCACGGCTTCACCATCCAGCTCACCCGAGATGAGGCCCGACGCATGTTGAACGTCGCCGGCATCACCGACGTTCAAGAAGATAGGGTCCTCCACTTCCCGACCACGAGGTCATCTCGGGTTCGTTGGTCTAGACCTCGGGTTCGGCACATGAAACGAGACGGACTTCGGCGATGACATCATCATCGACAGCGGCATCACGTCCGCTCACAGCTCAGGATGGACCCTCGGGATGGACCCAGGTTCGGTGTACGACGCTGGCACCCAGGACTCGGGTGTGTTTGTTTTTTGGTCTAAACTTTATAGCTGTCACATAAAAAATAAATTACAGACCTTTAGACTAATTTACGAGACAAATCTAATGAGGTTAATTAAGTCGTGATTATAAGACGGTTATTGTAGCATCACTTTAGCAAAACATAGATTAATTAAGCTCATTAGATTCATCTCGAAAATTAACACCAATCTGTCAAAAAGATTTTATTATTAAATTAATCGAAATATTTATAAATAGTAAGATTCTATTTGATTGACAGTGCTAAATTTTAGAGGGTAGAAAACGAACAGGGCCTCCCTCAACTAAAGCAGAGAGCATATACTACGTGTCTTGGACCCAGGTTGGGTGTACGACGCTGGCGCCCAGGACTACATCAACTTCTTGTGCTCCCTCAACTACAGCAGAGAGCATATGCGCATCTTCGTCCCCGACTTCGTGACTCTCTGGCAGCCCCACCGGCCTCAACTACATGTCGTTTGTTGTGGTCTTCCACAATGGCACCAGGGCACCGGACCAAGGTGTCCGACGAGGCCGAGACTGTAACGTCCCACCACGTTGAGCTAGGCCCGTTTACACCTAGCAGTTTAATAGACTCTCAAGACTTTTCTCACATATCAACACTCTTTTCTATGCATTTTTATCCTCACTGGTGCACACTCGAAAAGACTTCTAGGTCGGTCACCCAACCCTATAAATTGCTCAGACCAAACACGCTTAACCTGAGAGTTTTTTGAAGATGAGCTTCCGAAAAAAAGTTAAAACTTATTTACATTAGTATTCTATCAATCCTACTAAGTCTTGACCAGGTTGTTATAGAGACGTACAAGGTGACGGTCTTTGCCCCGAAGCATGTGAAGATGACTGTCACACCGGCGATCCTACACTTTCAAGAACAACTACGGCTACGAGAAGATGGCCTACACGGTGGAGTTCCGAAACAAAGCTGGAGATATGCCAAGTCCGGGTCGGAGCCCCGTGGCCTTCATGTGGCAGAACGACAAGCATCAACGTAGGAGCCCCGTGGCCTTCATGTGGAGGAACAACTGATGCAGAGGCTGTTGTGTGCCTTAATTACTGAAACAAGACAATAATTGAACTGAAATCCTGTTGATGAGTAGATCTGTCGCGAAGAAATTGGCACCATTTTACATTGTTGCCAGCAGAGTTATGAATGTTGACGGTAATAATAATCCGTTTATCAGCTGAGAGGATAGTTTACATCTTCATATGTTTTCTGAAGCATCTTGGCTGGCAGCGACAGTATATGGTGAGGATAATAAGTTAAACCTTGCACTTGTCTCCGTCACACGCCAGCAATATTGGCAAGCAGCTAATAATCAAGATTGTATCAACATGATAGTATCAGATAGTATCAACATGCAAAAATCAATACAACCGCATATATACTCCTACCCATCTCAAAAAATCTAAACTCTTCAAAGCCATGAGTAATTAATAATTGGATAAAGTTCACTTACTCTATCCAAGTATGGTCGAAGTCTAGATAAATCCCTCAACTATCGACGGTTTTACCTCCTCCCTCGAGTGGGCACCATCACCTAGATAACTCTCTTTTTTTTCATTACATATTTTTACCTGTTTGTAATTCCTCTTTTTGTTTCCTTTTTTTGTTCCAGGACGCGTTCCACCCATCCGTGCTACTTTTAGTTCTTTTATTGTGTGCATCTCTGTCGGTCATTTTTTTCGTTTATTTTTATTCCTATTTTACGCTGTGTTGTCTTTTTTTTTCTTTTTGCATTTATTTTTTAGTTCTATTTTATTCCTCATGTACCGTTTCTATTTTTCATCTGCTCGCATCTCTTATGTTTTCTTTCTCTTATTATATTTTTTGTCCGTTATTTGAGGAGCTGAAAAAACTGGTATGTGTAACCATGGATTCTATGGTATTAGATGTGGATCCATTTATCTTAACGAGTGGAATTTTCTTTGCTTTAATACTCTAGATGCAATTGTTCCTTAAAATAAGTTTATTTGTCAATACACCATATGTAGAAAAACTAAAAAATTGAACATCTTCAAAGGTTATATAATAAATGCTAATCTAGCAATAAAACTTCATTACTAATGCAATAAAATCTGAATATTGCGTACGTGGAACTTTAATAGTTTCAAGCGATAGAACCTCCTTTTTCAAGATGGAACAGACAATAATTATCTATGGAAATTACTTTATACAGGGTGGAATTCCTTTTTGACAGACAATTTGTATTTAAAATAGTTTTATAGTTAAGTGCCAAAATTAATTGACACTATTTTAAATAATTTATATTTAGAACTCTATACTTGTTCCAGTAGTCAAAATTGTGCATTTTAACTGCTGAAACAATTGATTTTCATTACTGGAACAATTATTTTTTACTACTAGAAGAATTAATTATTACTCTTGAAATAATTTTAAATTTCAAAATATGAATTCAAAATTTTAAACATTTGAAAAACATGTACATGTGGGATCTCATTTTTTATTGCATTAATTCTTAGTAATAAGGTGGTTTTAACATAATCAACAATGAAGTTTTAAGTCCAAAAATATCAATGATGAAAATTTAGTTTGAGAAAATAAAAGAAAAAAAGAAGACGGTGGGCGGAGGGAGATTTACCTCCAGATACCCCTGCACTTTCTCACTAAATCAGATCATTTTACTCCTGTAATTCCCTTCCAATCTCACATGTGTGTCTTGTCAGCCGTGGCAAAGGATATAACCCCATTCATTTGTAAATATTTTTGTGTGCGGCCCTATTTCTCTGCTCTCTCCCATGGTGGCACATGAAGTAGTATGATGAGACTGTCCATAGAGGGTCAATGGTGGGTGAGGTCGACGATATCAAAGTGGATGGGGTTCAACGGGAGGGAGGAGCAAGCTTGTCGGTGAGCTTGAGCTCCTAGCAGCCAAGCGTCTGGAGAATATATGGAAACGGAAGGAAGGCGAGAGCGCACAGAAACAATAGTAAAGCTATGATCAGCTCAGAGATGATGTTATGTCTCATGTTGACTCCGTTGTCATGCCGTAAAACACGTGTGAGGTTGAGAGACCAATCTAAGCTGATGTCAGTAAATCAGGACCAAGTCAAGATGTGAGGAGAGAAAATTAGAAAATTGGAACTCGGTGTGCATTAAATTTAAGAACCGACGGTCTGGGAGTGTGGTAAATTTAGCAAGGGAGATGGTCGCTGTTCGAGCACTTAAGAACTGATTTTATGAACTGTTGGAGATGATTGAATATCAAGAGATGTAAAGTATCGGTTTAGAGATGGAAGAAAGAATGGACCAACATTGCTAGCACCATTTAAAGCTAAATATCCATGATAAACAACCTATATGCCCTCGAAAGACCATATATTAAAATCAGTTGATTTGATATGATATGATGTGTAGAAGCAGAGCCCACCAGGGTGCAAGACACGAATGGCAAAACATATGCATCTGACAAATAAAATATACTTTGATTCTAGTATCCCGTGCAAGGTTCCATGGACCATGGACTGACTTCATGCCAATAAACTATACTTGTCTAGTTCTCTTGCGGGCACAATTTGAACCCAAAGCATTCAAGTATAATCCAATGGATCAATTGAGAGACAAATTAAAAAAGTTTACAGGTATACAGTTTATACACTAGTAAGTTTATGCTTTTGACGTTCCTCCATGGTCTCTTTCAACGTGCTCCACGAGTAGTACTGGATCCCGGAATGCCTTGTGACATTTTGGGCAAACATCAATTGTCACTCTGCCACGACTTGATTGGGAGTTCATCTGGTGAGACTTCTCAACATGCTCAATTAAGGCCCCCACGGTGGAAAATCTTGCTGGGCAATGAACACATTGCTCAACAAGACCCCTGCTGCTGCTGCTGCTGCTATCTGGAGAGATCCCATCCTTAGCTTTCTGGAAGGCTTGGCTAGTTGCAGTGCTCAATTTTTGCATTCCAGCTTCAGCTGATGTTTTAAAATTTGATGCTGCATTCAGAAGGCTCGAGCTCCACCATGAAGAACTATTCTTGTTACTGTCCGGGCGTGTCTCCACTTTCTGACTTCTTCTTAGCATATTTGAGAAGGGGAATGAAGAATCCATTTTTCTTGGGCCTGGACACTTGTGATCAGGCCCAAATCTGTGCTTTAGGCAGTGTTCTTTGGTGCAATCTTTGCACCTGATTGTGTTTGAAAACGTCAGTGTTTCTCTGCATCCAGGAACAGGGCATTTCCTTTTCTTTGTTACTTTCTGATAATTTGATGGATCACAGTCTGTGTTCACATGAGAGTCCCAGGTGATGTTTGGGTCTTCGCTTGGATTCAAGCGAACTCCTTTAGCACACAGAGGACAGATGAGGACAGTGACATCCTTCAGATCTGCATTCGGACATTGGTGCGACGTGTAACTTCGGTGCTGAAGGCAAAAGACCTAAATAATGGTCTAACAAGTATTAGTATTCTAAATGACAAGTATTTAGCAAAATTAATAGACATTAAATATGCAGTGCAAGGTTTCAACCAATAAAAAGGATATTCTTGAATCTAATCTAACCGCACAAAATGATCTCAGTTTCCAAGTATATGGACATTAATGTTTCAGTAAAAATATGCAGATCATCTAAATCAGGCGTGATCCTTCGTAGTTTACTTCAGACTTACCACATTTCAGTGCATGCAAATGCATTCAGAGAGCATTAAAAAAGATTGTGCAAAATTTTCAAAACAGTGCAAAGTCCATCAATGTCAATCTTCCACGTTTAAACACTGAGAAAGAGAACACCGTGTTGATAGTTAAGGTTTCTATAAATCCAAAGTTCCTTCAGGTAAATAATTAAGCCCAGAAATGTCACGTAATCTTGGAATCACAAGCTGCATATCCATACAGCAACTAGGCATCAAAGAGGGGAAATCAAACAAAGTAATTGATGCATACGGGATTCCTGGCATGTGACAATAAGTTACCATCATCAAGCATCACTTGCAATCAACATCTTCGATTAGGATAAATATAGCTATATCCTCTGATTTCAGTTTTGTTATTGTAAACATTTTCTTTATTACTGAAGCAATAAAAATTTTCAAAAAGTTTCCAATTAAGTTGTTCACGTACAACATATACAAACATCGACATGAAAAAGCTGGTAGTCCTTTCAGGCTGTAAAGGGGCGGCAACTTTCATGGGGGGCATGTACAGCAAATCACTAATATAATTCGTAGGAACATTTCTGACTTTAAGAAACAGCACGGGAACTAGCCAAAATAAACATGAGAAGTTTTGGGGTAAATTTTGGTTATGTATGAATCAGTGGCCAGAACAATCTTGCTCGCTTGCTGCTACCCAGAAACTAATTGATCGAATGAATCACTCATGTCTTTGGTCAACGTTAGACACAACTCAAGCTCACGGAACTACCAATCGATAAGAAAACAGAGAGAAAGAAACTTTCCCCATGCATTGTGGTTGCCCGGTCAAACAGCACGAAGGTTAAGATTTTTCTTTTATATCACTGAGGTTCGTGCCAAGAAGGCTCCCATTGAGATCACTAACCTACCGGCTACCGCCCAGTCAATGTTCGCCCCCAAACTACTGCTAGTTCCCAAGATCCATTGGATTTCCCACAGAGAGCGAGTTCTTATGCTCCATAATCTACAGAACAAGACTCGCATCGCTGAAGCTCCCCAAAGGACAATCTGCCTACACCAAATGTTTGGTCCGGGGAGATAAACACGAGCTCACCATGTGCACAGAGAAAAGAGCAGGAGAGGTTGCGGAAACGTACGTGGTCGCAGCGGTCGCAGGTGAAGGGGAGGAAGTCGATCTGCCTGCACTCGCCGACGCTGCAGTGCTTCCCCAGGTTGGGGAACTCCGGCGTGCCCATCCCGCAGGTAAGCGAACCTCCGCGCGAGTCGAGGGACCTGACCACCGCCGCCGCGAGATTTTGCTGTCCCCGGCGGGCAACGGCGGGGGCAGGGGAGGACAGGGGAAGGAAACAGGACCGGGGGGCGGCGGGGCTCGGTCGTTGGTGCGGAAGAGGTCGAATAAACGTAACGCTTTGACGGTCGGACCTGGTTTTTGCTGTAAAGCCCTCGCGTTATTGCCAGTTGGGTTCCAGGTCCTACCCGGATTGTGGGCCCGCGATTAGTTGTAACTGACGGGTTTGAGCAGGTGAAAGCAGGTGTCCGCCGCGAGACGCTGCTGATGCACACGGTGCCGTGGTACAATCCCAAATGATTTGGTTTGTTGAGGAAGGGTGGATAATGGTTCTGGTTGGAGTGTACGATAAGCTCTTTCCAGTTTCCACAAATGCAACGTGAGAAACGGGTGGGAGGGGGCACACGGCAAAACCGTTTCAGGTTCGAAAGTGGTGAGCTCGGATGTATCGAGCGTGAACGGCCATGTGCTCGGTGACCTGCATTCTTGACCAAATCTCGCAAAGATCCAAAAGAAGAGCGAACCATATGCGCCGCGCGAGACAGTGACACCCACGGCCACGAAAATTACTCCGTGGAATCGTGGTATCAATCACGCGGCTGCTGCTGGCGCGACGTTCAAACGATAACGCGGCGAGCGAACGAGCACAGCCAGTCGCCCGACGCCGTGCCGGTGCCGGTGGCGGGGAAAATCGAGGCGGAGACCAGCTCGATTCCGCGATCGGCAAATGGCCACGGCCACGAAGGGGGCCAACCCCGGGCAACGGACCGGAAAACAACCTGTGTGTTTTGCCCGGGTCAAGGCCTGGCGTTCGCCCGGCGAGGTCAGCGCCGCCGCGACCCCGTTGTCGCTGGCGGCGTGGTCGTGTCGTGCCGTGGCTTCCGCCATGGGTGCGTTTGCTTCGTCCCGGTTCCGTGGAGGCGCATAGCGCGTCGGTCCCACGCGCATTGCGGTGCGGGAGTTGTTGGGGCGGATCTGCTCGGGAACCGAACGTCCCGGAAACGCAACAGAATCTCCGCGTTGGTGGACTTGGGCGCTTGCATTGCAGCTCTCACATGTGCGGTTTCCTCCGGTTTAAGGATGTTGAATAGGGACGGGATGTCGAACCACTTTCTATATTTACACGGCCGTTTTGGCTTTCATGTGACTTGCACGGAACAAAACGGGACGACGTGACGTACCCATATTTTTGGGATTCTGTTTTCAGCCGTGGGTAAGTGGTAACCTCGCTCGTCTGAAGCTCATTAATATAATGTCTTTCCTGTGATTGAACATATGTTTGGTTTCTGCCCTTAGATTGATCCAGAGCGCACCGGAGAATTATTACTTGACCTCCTTTTGGGTTGCTGCCCGTGCTCAACTGAATTCCACGCTTGCTGAGAACATATCAGCTGATCCAAGCACTTTAGATGCTCTCATGCTCTCATGCATAAAAATACGAAAAATCACTTATAAAACAATTAAAACAAAAATATGAGTATATAGTGCATGTTGTTATCTACAATCATGCAGATTTTTATATGCAACAAATACGTTTATAAGACGTAGCAAAAAATGAGAAAATCATCTTCAACAGCGGTTCATATTGAACCCACAACTCGAGTATTGTTCAATGCTGATTTCTCTTTTTATTGTGAGTTACACAAGCACTTATTTCCTCTATACTTTTGTATGGTGATAGAAGATATCATTCGCTATCGATATATGTAATTCTCCACAAATGTTATATAGTGCAAATTAACCGTAGAAGTACGGAAACACCTAACCTGGTGGGAGCATAGTTGTTGCCCCCGCACAACTCACTAATCAGCATATCTTTGCTCTCAACTATAAGAGCAGTGGATGTATCAGGCCCGTGCTCAACTAAATTCCACGGCAGGCCTCTCAAGTCTCACCTATTCCTTTTCATCAAATCATAACCGCACCTTTCGAAGCAAAATCCCTTGTAATGAGTTTCAACTTCACGACCCATCTCCTACACCTCCTAGCAGCTCCGTTAGTCTCCACACCCCCAATGGCCAAAACTCGTTGGTCACAAGTTCCTCCAAGTTTGGATAGACTTTAGGAATCCAGAAAATACACATTCCATTTAATTGTGTATTCTCTTCCATGAAGGTGTGTTTTTTGCTTTATGTGTTGTTTTTCAAGTGTAACACCCCGATTTTTTGGCCAAAATAAAATCTACCAAATAAATCATTTTCTTTTATTCAAGAAAAACATTTTCAAAAATAACTAGAAATTAAAACCTAATTTAAATCTATAGCTAGGATGCACCTAGGTTTTTTTTAATTAATTAAAATACTAACACCTGCAAACATGTTTGATTTTCTTTTTCATTGCCTTGATCTTATTTTGTTTTGCCTTATTTTATTTATTTGGATTTATCTAGATTTTTATTCAAATTTATTTTAATTTAAGAAGTGAAGAAGGGAAATAGAAAAGAGAAAAGAGAAGTAAAACCTAGATGAGCCGCCCCTACCCCTTTCTCCCCTCACCCGCCTAGCTTCCTCTCTCCCCGACCCAGCCCAACCTACCAGCCCCAACACTCGTCGTCTTCCCCACGACGCGTGCGACGCGCGTCGGCCCCTTGCCACTCCGGCGCCCCCCCCTCTAGCTCCCGCCGGCCACCCCGCAGCCTCGCGCACACGCCGCCAAAGCCGTCGCTCCCTCGTCCTCGCCCTAATCCCCTTAGCCGTGTGCCGCGCCCGAGCTCCGCCCGTACCGGCCCCCTCCCCACCGTCGCGTTCGGCCAAGCGGCTAAGCCGGCTAGCGTTTGCGCCGACCCGACCGCCTCTGCTTCCCCACGTCGTGCTCACCCGGCGCCTGTACCGGCCCCTCCCCTCTCTTTTCCCCACGAGCCACGGCCAGGTCGCCACGGCCATGGCCGCCGTCGTTGCCTTCCCGCGCCACCCCACTATAAAAGCCCCTCCCCTCCCTCTCTCTTGCCTCACCGCAGCCGGCCAAGCTCGCGAGGCAAGCTCCACCCTAGCCTTCCCCCTCCTCCTTCTCCCCTCTCGCCTTCGCCACCGGCCGTCGGCCCTCCCATTCTCCCCCTTCCGTCGCCTAGCCACCTTGCCCGTCCCCCGCTAAGCTAGAACCCTAGCCGCCTTCGCCACCCTCGGGCACACCCCGAAGACCCATCCCTTCCTCGATTCTGCGCTCGCGCGCGCACCTTGCCCGAGCACGGCCGCCGTGACGAACTCCGGCAAGGGAGCTCGTCCTCGCCCGGCACCGCGGCGAGCCACCATCCCTACCCACACCTCCACATTGACCCGCCAAGCACCGGTATGCCCTCGGACCCGCCTCCGTCCGAGCCACGGCTGCCGGAATCCTCCATTCCGACAAGCCCGACGACGCCTCCCTGCGCACCACCGTGTCGGCCCCCGCCACCGTCGTCGGCCACCCCCAACCGTTGGATCGAGGCTCAACGGTAAAGATTAGAAAGGGCACACCCCTTCGCCCTATTTAAATCTCGACCGTTGATCCGAAGATCAACGCCCTACAAATTTGCAATCCTTTCCTCATTAGAAAATAAATCCTATATACCCCGGAACTCCATTTTTACATAAAGCCCCCTCACCTTTTCTCAAATTAGTTAAGAGCCCTTGGATTTTTACATAAGCACCCATGAGTTTTTCCAAAATTACAAATAGGTCCCCGACCCGACCAAAAATACACTTTTGCATTTTGGTCCCTCCACTTTCAAGAAATTATCAAAATATTTCCTCCTTTAATAGAAACCATGGCCATTCTACGTAAATAACACTAGAACTTTCGACAGTCATAACTTTTCAACCATAGCTCCGTTTCGTGCGATTCTGACGCTGTGGGAATCGTCGTAACACCCTAACCCCTGGAGTCTTCCTCTTTACTCCATTTTATTTGGTTTTTTTCTTTGTTATTACTTTTTGTCTTCATTATTTTATGTGACGTAGCTTACGTATTCTAACGCCGTCTCGTAGACGAGAAGAGCTAGGAGCATGAGCCCGAGGACCACGACTATAAGAAAGACTTCAAGGACGCATTAGGAGGTAAGCTCTATCAATTCCTTGATCATAATTGATCCTATTTCTCTCGCTTATTCTCGCACCTATGTAGGAAGCTATTCTTAATATGCATTTATCCTTGCAACTATTTTGCTAGAGCCAAATTGTTGTATGATAATGTTCAAATCACTATAGATATGAACATTATACCCTTGATTTCTATTAGAGCACTAGATCAACCTAGATGTTATTGTTAACTATGTTAATGATAATGTTGTAGTATCATGCTTAGGGATTGTTACTATCTATCATCATACACCTTGTTTATGAAAATGTGTGAAAATGAGTTTGGTGGTGTGTGTTGATGGGTGGGTGATTAGATCAACCGTGTTAAGGTGAAGTTGGGTGGGAAATGTTACTGGTCGTGGGTGAAACTCCTAGTACTCGGTGTGGAGTACTTGATGATTAGGTGTTGTCCATTTGCGATGGACGAGTGTTTGTCCTGCCATATAAGGATCGGTTCTTCGGACCCCAAATTGGTGATTTAGTGTACAACCATAGAACCTGTTATGGGCAGGATCGTGCACCAAACCTTCGGTTACGCGGCAAGAAGTTCCATCGGGTGTAGTAGATGACGGAGGTCCAGGGATCGTTTATTTGGTGAAGTCCAGTATTTGGCACATATATGGTGGACGGTATGCTTGTGTCATACGCGTCGGATCCTCGGGCATTTGGGGTGGACTTGTGAACGTGCCTAGTTGGGGTGGCAACGTTATGTGTTTCGTAACTAAAAACATATAGCTTGTGGGTGTACCAACCTCTCGCAGAGTGTATAAAACTATCCGGATGTCCTTGTCACGAGTATAATGACACACCAAACCTTGAGGTCTCGTTGATTAGCCACAAATACTAAACCCTTGATGTGTGAGTGGGCACCCTTGCGCCCATGTGTTTTGAAAATGGTGTTGACCCGGTATGCCGTAGCTGTTATGACCTTCGATCGGAAGGCTCAACTAAAAGTATGGGAACTATCGAGATCGATGAATATCTCGCCTGAGTCCAACCAATTAAAATTACAAAAATGTTTTCCTCTTATAAAAACCCCATTGTCTTTGTAGTAAGCCCATTGCATCCGCGCTTTCCGCTAAACCTCGACCATACCATGACCACATCCAGATTGCATGTATATAATTCATTGTTAGTGGTAGAGCTTGTTGAGTACCTTATGTACTCACGCGCGCGTTGCTTAAATCATTCGGATGGAGATGGAGATGAGATTATTATGAAGACGAGGAGTAGATCGTGTCCTTCGTTCGATGTTGTCCGTGGAGTTTATGAAGCTTTCCAGTGTGTTTTCTTTTATGTAAGGCTGGCTTATCCACCTCTTTGTTTGTAATCCGGACCCTGTATCCCCTAGGTGTATTCCTTTGAGGAATAAATAAAGGTTGTCGTACTTAGATTTGTATCATCGATGTGTGTACCAACTATTGTTCCAGGGATTGGTACGTATGTACAGTGTAGTCTCAGGATTGGGACGCCACATCAAGCATATTTGTTCAACCAAACTGCAAATTCATCATAATATCAGCAAGGCTCAAGTATCAATTATGAACCAAATACACCTTAAATTGATGTGTTACATTGTTGTGTGTCGGGTGTAATGCGCTGGTGTCTACTCCCAATCTACATGTGTCCGTGATATGCGATAGGGAGTCCGTAATACCACCCAACATTATCTACGTGCACACATAACCATAGAAGATCCCATGATAATAGCAAAAGGACAATTGCATGCATGCAAGGGTAAGGCCATGAAAAAGCATTAAAGTCAAGTGAATCATATTGATGGTGCTCAATCTCACTCTCTTGCACCACCTCCTGTCCATATGTTACTGGGGGATAACAAATATTTCACTCTATTTCAAACATTTCAAACATGTGTATGGTGGGACAGAGGGCAGAGGGGGCATGTGACCCCATTAGGCCTTTAGTTGTTTTGTCGCAATGCTTTTAATTATTTTAGGGTGTATGATGATTTTGATGGATTCATTGTTTTCAATTTAACCATAAATATAAATTTTAGTGATTTAGTATTTTTCCAAATTAAGGAAGTCAATTGATAGAGTATAAAATTTGATTTTTTTTTGTCCTAAACTAGTAAGAATGAAGAAAAATATGACTTTCTCCGGCACAGAAAACAGCAATTTTATTTTGAATTAAAAAGGAACATAGATTGAATCAAAGGATCCCGGGACCATGTTCTTCGCCAATGTGAGATTTCCTCGTCTCTAATAATAAATTCGATAATATATTCAAATTTTTTTATGGTTGGATGGTTTGTAGATTACTATTGAGCCAATACAAGTCTCTGCAATGAATTCATGAAGTGTGTGGTTGATGAAAAGTTTGCTAAATATTGAAAGATACGAAATGTTCTACAAGCATATACCACATCTCTGGTGCCCGGGCTAACTTGCAGGCGAAGAACAGTGGAGACAGTCCATTTCATACAGAACAAAGCCAATGATCCATTCTAGAAACGAAGGGAGAGATTGAGTTCTCATTTTGGTATTGGTGATGACTGCCGATGGGAGAGTACCCCTGTCCTTCATGTATTTCTTTTTCTATACTACACAGAACAAATTTGTTAGTTCTCTTCTTCTACATAGAACAAATCTCACTGACCATCGCGTTTTTATTTTTTGAAACCTTAGATAATTCACAGCATATAATTGAAGTGTCTTTCTCACGTTGCAATGCTATGACAGTATAAGTGCAATTGCTCATAACTTTTGCGTCAAATGAAGGATGTAAACAACGATTTCCAATTGCTCATAGAGATTAGCCACCGAGAGAGTGCAGGCCGAGATTTGAGCCGGCATGCGGTTGGCAATTGTGTACTCCCTCGGTATAAGGCGATCACTTTTGAGGACTGATTGTGGAGGTGGCACGCGTTCCGACATTCTATTCTCTGTCCTTTGCTCCCTCGGTATAAGGCGAAGACAGAAGATTCTCGAAGAGGACTGAGGAAACGCCGAATCAAAGATCTCCCATCCGGTCTGCATCACGCATCAAGCTTCAGTGGCTGGCAGAGTAGCAGCTAGCAGGTCGCTCCCCTCTGCTGCCCCACAAGAATCTTCACATCCCCATTGCTACCCAATCATTTCGCCGCACGCGTCACAAATATCAGCCCCACACGCGAGAGTACGCTTGTTACTTCTACTGCTAAAAGAGTGACCAGTGAGGATCTCCATTCCGCAGAAAGCCCATGTAATGGCGAGCAGAACCAGCCACTCAGCCAGACACCTCCAGAGAAATCCGCACGGCCACACAGCTCTTTCCCGGCCCTGCCCTGCCCTCCTCCGGCACAACCACACCACATCACAATTCGTTCGCACCCGTCGCGGCCGTCCGACAATAAAAATATCTCGGACCTGCCTCTGCTGAACGAAGATGGCTACCACCCAGCCCGCCACCACGGCGATGTGCCGCCTCTCCACGCCGTGCACCAGCGCGTCGTCGCCGCGGGCATTGCTGTCCCGTCCGGCACCGGCTGGGTTCAGGTGGCGTCCCCGACGGCGCCAGACGGTGGCGCGGGTGCGGCGCGGCGGGCGGGTCGCTGGTCGCCTCGTCGTCGTGAGCGAGTTCGGCGGGACATACGAGCAGGGGTTCGAGGACGTCAACAAGGTTCGTGTACTGTACTACCATCGAAGAGCACGGTGTGCAAAATGAAACACGTTTTGCTTTCTTGCTTGCTTGGCTGGTTTATCGTTCATGGCTTGAAACTGCCCCCGCTTGGCTGATTTACCGTTCATGACTTGGAACTGCTCCAACGCTCTGGCGTGCAGAACATCATCAACTACTTCACTTACAAGGCCACGCACACGGTCCTCCACCAGCTGTACGAGATGAACCCGCCGTCCTACACTTGGCTTTACAAGTGAGTAGTGAGTCATCCTCTTCTGTCTTCACTTTTAAATGCTGTCGAAGTTAACACCTCCACTGAATATTCGATTCTTTACTTTTAAAAAACCGTACTCTTTTGGCAGTTACATTCATACAAACGATCCCTTGGATGGCGATTACTTCCTCCGCTTGCTCGCGAAGGTATCCATTGATCAATCTCCTTCCCTCCATGTTCTGACGCGACGGATCATGGAAGACGATACGATTGCTCCAGCGTTGTGTGAGGGCTCATTTCCTTCTTTGATGTGCTTCGTGTGTCTCAGGAGAGGCAGGACCTGGCAGAGAGAGTGATGATCACGCGCCTGCACCTGTACGGCAAATGGATCAAGGTAGTGAGCAATTCAGATATCAGATTAGATGAATCTCAAAAAAGGAAAATTATGCACATAGACTTAACCGTTTGTTCATACCCTATTCACCTGAGCAGAAATGCGACCATGCGAAAATGTACGAGAGAATCTCTAACGAGAACCTGGATATCATGCGCCAAAGGCTGCTGGAGACCGTGGTCTGGCAGACTGATGACAACAACACCACAGGCGAAGCCAAGGACTGATTGCAACAAACAAGGCTTGGGTGGAACTCGGTCCTGTTCGGCAATGAGGATGCTTGCAAATTCTTTCGAAAGACGAGTACGCTTGCTTCACTCAGCAGTGTAGAAGGATCATCCTGCAGGTGTCGTTGACTTGTTTTTCTGTATACACTCCTGCACGAATAGAACAGTCCATGAATTTTATAGAGGTTTATGCCTTTTTGGTTTAGTGTATATCTAAAAAAACTAGATCCTCTTTGTCGTTACCACTCTTAAGAAAACTCTGACATGCTGTGTTTTTTGTTCTGTAACGTGAATGTTTTACCATTTGCCTAATTAGGTAATGAAGGTACAGGTTACATATAATTATTCCTTTCATTTATTCTACCGGAATAAAGATTGCTGGATAAAACACCCTGTAAAATATTGGATACAGAAACTTCGTTTTGACTGCACTAACAGAGGTCCAGTACTTAATTCTAGTTCTGAAATTTTAGAACATTGTAGTGTCAGAAGTAGCGCTACTACTGCCTGTATTCTTATTTGGCAACAGATGTCTTTGAACTGTAACTTTGTGACCAGTTAAACGGTATATAGGTACTACTACCCAACTCCGGTATTGCAGAATATACCAAATAAAAAAAAACTCCGGTATTGCAGGAAAAGCTGAACAATTTAACAGAAAACAGGAGGCACACTAAGATCCACTTTTCCGTAAGCATGTATAGAAAAGAGCCTCTGAATTCCAGGAATATCCTTTTTGGCCGGCAGCCAACAAAACTTTATGTGGGCGGAATATCTTACACCTTGTTTCATGCGCAATCGGTTCTTGTCTTTGATCTATGCCGGCGATGGCGATAGAAACCAAGCATTTTCTCTCCTATTGAAAAGTTCAACATCATACCATTATTTTACATCTTCTGGCATCAGCTATAAACTCCAAATTTTGAGCTGCTTTGTCTGTGGCTTGCATCTGTCATTTCAAGGCCCCTGCCCTAGTGACAAGCCGGCAGTACGGATGCACAAAATAACAGCAAGCACATTCGAAGTAATCAAATGACTACCAAGTTGGGTTCTTTAAGTATTTTACATCAATATACATAGGAAACAACTTCTCAGAGTCTGCAAAAAGTTGGTTCTTCCTACTTCCTTTCTTGCCTCCTTTCCTCCCTCCAGCTTTCTCAGAATCATGAGATCAAGAACAACGATTTCTTGCCTCTTTGTTCTCTTATTTCTATACTTCAATATTGCACGTGTCAGTCCTCTGTCCTTCAAGCTGAATTTCACCGAATCAAACCACGATGGATCAGCCACAGTCCAGTTTCAGGAGGATGCCTTCTACAACAAGAGAATCAGGCTCACCAAGGAAGAGTTGAATGGCCAAATCGCTAACAGTATCGGCCGAGCAGTCTACATGGATCCAGTTACTCTCTGGGATAGCACAACTGGACTGTTAGCCGACTTCACAACCCACTTCACATTCAGGATAGAAGCTTACAACGGAAGCTTCTCATACGGTGATGGACTCGCCTTCTTCCTTTCACCATATCCTTCTGTTATCCCCAGTAACTCAAGTGGTGGTTATCTCGGCCTCTTCAGTAGTAGCAGTGATCAGAGCGAGACACCAAGCCAAATCGTGGCTGTCGAATTTGATAGCCACAAGAACGATTGGGATCCAGACGACAAGCATGTGGGCATCAACATCAACTCGATCATATCAGTGGCCAATGTAACATGGAACAGTAGAATCAATGATGGTCGGATTGCCAATGCATGGATAACTTACCAGGCCAGCTCCAAGAACTTGAGCGTCTTCTTGACATACAAGGATAACCCAATATTTACTGGTGAGTCCTCCCTCTTTTATTCAGTTGATCTTCGAAAACATCTCCCAAACAAAGTGGCCATCGGCTTTTCTGCTGCCACCGGTCAGTATGTAGAGGCCCATCAGGTACTTTACTGGGAATTCAGTTCTACTGATGTGCAGCTGAAGGGTAGGAAGATGAACAGTGTATTGGTCATAAGCTTGGCAAGTAGTATAAGTGCCACGGTCTGTTCTATAGGCTTGGTTTGGTGCTTCATGTATTTCAAAAAGGCTAGAAGATCAAGAAAAGAGAAAGAAGAGAAGCTAGAGTATGGTGAATCTATTGATGGTGAGTTCGAGAAAGAGAGGGGCCCAAGAAGATTTCGATATAGTGAACTAGTGGCTGCCACAAAGAATTTTGCATTGGATAGAAAGCTTGGAGAAGGAGGATTTGGAGCAGTTTACCAGGGTGTCTTAAAGGATCAACAAAACCTCAAAATTGCCATAAAGCGAGTTGCAAAAGGATCAACACAAGGGAGGAAGGAGTATACCTCTGAGGTAAAGATCATCAGTCGACTGAGGCATAGAAACCTTGTGCAACTTGTGGGCTGGTGTCATGAGCATGGAGAGTTGTTACTTGTGTATGAGTTCATGCCAAACAGAAGCCTGGACACACACCTCTATAACAATAGTAACCTCTTAGCATGGACATTACGGTTTAAAATCACTATCGGCATTGCATCTGCTCTCCTGTACCTCCACGAGGAGTGGGAGCAATGTGTTGTGCACCGTGATATCAAGCCAAGCAATGTGATGCTTGATTCTGCATTCAATGCTAAGCTTGGAGACTTTGGGCTGGCACGTCTTGTAGACCATGACCGGGGTTCACAAACTACAGTGCTAGCTGGCACAATGGGTTACTTGGCTCCAGAGTGCATTACAACTGGCAAAGCAAGCAAAGAATCAGATGTATACAGCTTTGGAATTCTTGCATTGGAGATTGCCTGCGGAAGGAGGCCTGTTGTGCTAAAGGAAGATGATGATAAGATCAAACTGGTTCAATGGGTGTGGGATCTCTATGGAAGAAATGAGATTCTCAGTGCAATTGATGGGAGGCTTGATGGTGAATTTGATGAACGAGAAGCTGTGTGTTTGATGGTTGTAGGCCTCTGGTGTGCACATCCGGATAACAATTCCCGACCTTCAATCCGCCAGGCCATAAGTGTATTGAAGTTTGAGATGCCCTTGCCAAGTCTTCCTCCAACAATGCCAGTGGCGATGTACTTTGCACCACCACTCCATCTCTGTAAGTTTTCATACACCTCATCAGATGGGACTGTGAATGGGCTGGAGGGGTCCAACATTTGTGCAAAGACAAGCTCATCCAGTGAAACCAATGCTTCCAGTTCACCCCCGACAATTCATTTACCGCAGACAGGATACTAGGCTCCTTATTTATATATGCTAATTTTTTCACCTGTGTTTTGTGCCGAATGTATTTGAGAGGCACTAAATTAACTGTCCAATATGTTATTAGTGACTCTGCCAGAATGTTGTGAACAGTATTAATTCAACTACTTGTGGAATGTAGACTAGCTATCTGTTAAGTTTTGTGTACTGAAATGCTCTTGGCAATGACTATTTTTTTAATTACATGTCCTGGAAAGCTATGGCATTCACTAGAGACATGGGCATGGCAGTTCTTGCCATATTCATTAGAACATTCCTGCTTTCATATTGAATATTTCTTCAGCTGCAGTACTATACCAAGCTCAACTTTCTATAAAAAGATATGATCAAGCTCGATCTTGCCCTATATGAGATGAAGGCCAACTCAACTCAAGTATCTCCAGATGCAATGAGCACGCACTATACCTATTTAATTTCTGCTATGTGTCTCATATACTTCTGGAGGTGTACCTTTCCGAATTTGCCAACCACACAAATGTTCAATGACTCTCCTTTTCAGATATATACAGTACAGTAGTACAACGATAATGATACACCTACAACATATGAAGACTCACTAATAACATATGAAGACTCACTGGTATTGCCAAGAACTTTGTCGTGTGAAAAATCCGAAAGGTTTACCTCAAAAAAAAACGGTCCCTTGCAAAGAACATGTGCCAACTACCTAAATCATGTTTCACAGTAGAGGAGACTCTTCCTGGAACCCCACACAACAGTGTGGCATCTAAATTGCAACACTGAAATCAGGCACGGGATATATCAGAAACACCTCCATCGACATAAACCGAATTCAGAATTCAACCAAACCAGACCAATAAGTTTTTGGTCATCGGTTTGAACGACGTTACATTGTTCACAGGTAAAAGTTCCGTCTTCTAAGATTAGAAGAGTATAGCACACAGCGAACTAAGACATCCGACAACAGCAACAGAACAACAAGAACACAAGCAAACAGGCAGCATTACCTTGAGGCCAGATTCTTCACTTCTTGCCATTCTGCTTCTTGGCAGTCAACCGGTAAACCACCGGGCCATGGCGGCAACCTTCGAGTGGCGGGTCCTCGTGCAGCGCCTCGACGTCGAACAATTTCCTCGCCTTGCCGAAGAACTTCTTATCCGTGCGCTTCCACCTCCTCATGTGCGCCATGAGGAACACCACCTCCCCTTTGACAAAGAACCGCAGCGTCTCTATCAACGGGTCAACCAACGCCTCGTAGTACACCACGTCGGAGGCCACGAGGAGGTCGAACGGCGACGCCGCCGCGAGCGCCTCCATCGCGGCGGCGTCGCCCCAGGGGAGCGGCACGACGGAGGCGGCGCCGCCGGCGGCGGCGAGGAGGGACGCGTTGAGCTCAGCGTTGTATAGGAGGTTGGGGAGCGCTTCGGGGAGATCGGAGAGGACGCCGCGCGCCGGGAGGGCCGCGGCCAGGGCGAGCCCCGCGGCGCCGGTGCCGGAGCCGAGCTCGAGGAAGCGGAGCGGGGCGGCGCGCGGGAGGACGGCCGGGGAGGCCTGGAGGAAGCGGAGGAGCGTGGCGGCGGAGGGCCAGAGCTGGAACGAGAGGCCACGCGAGGGCAGCGCGCGGACGGTGATGGGGGACGGCAGGGAGGGGATGTGGAAGTGGTGGAGCTGCGCGCGCGACGGGGAGGAGGGCGCTAAGGCGGTGGAAGCGAGGAGGTTCGGGAGGAGCATGGCGTCCTCCGAGTCGGAGTCCGAGGAGACGGCGGACGGCAATGCGTCGGCGACAGCGGCGGCGGCGGCGGCGGCCATCGGAGGAGATGGTGTCGTTTACTAAGTCAACAACAGCACCAAGTTGGCAAGTTGACGGTGGGACCGCGTTTGATAACGTTATATATTGACATGTTGGGTTTGCTATTTTGACGCAGACAGGATCACCACCTTCTATCTGCGCTTTTCTTTATTTTGGAAGGGCTGTAGTATCTAGGCAAACCGAAGATCTGATTGCAGATTCATTAGCGGGAGGGAATCTTTCACCATCGAGTTCACTGTTTAGTTTGTCATGCACATGCGCACCTCTCAACCACTCACCACGACTTCCAATGCTCTTGCTCTGTTTTGTTCACTCACAAAGAAATGTGGCAACGGTTTACTGACTATAATAAAAGAGTGAAGAAAAGCAAAGTATATGCTAATTGCTGTGGACTCCAGGGTTCAAAGAACCGGGGTTAACCGGCCGGTTAACCCGGTTAACCGGTAAACCGGTCCGGGCCGGTTGCACCGGTTGGTCGGTTAACCCCGGTTCAAATTCAAAAATTTTCAAAATTTGAAAAATTTTGTATAAAAAATTTGTTAAAAAACTAGAGAAGAAATAAAGATTTATAGTAAAAGAATAATTTGAAATTGAAGTTGTTTGACATAGAAAAAATTTACGGAATACAAATAAAGGTAAAAAGGCTATAGAACCTTATAACCGGTTGGTTAACCGGTCAAAGCGCTGGTTAACCGCTATAACCGGCCGACTAACCCTCCCTCTCCCAAATTTTCTTGATGTATAATATTTGTTGAAGACATGTTTTGGACAACTATAGCCGAGACCTGAGTGAAAGTCATATTTTCTATGTATTATGTACAATTAATCTTGTTGTTGTATGAATTTGTGAACAATATGATATAGACAACTATATTTGACTTTTTATTGGGCAATATGGTTGTGTTGTGTCCTATGAAGTGGATATAATATGAATTTATGTCTAAAATTATCGTTAATATTTTATGGCAGTTAATGCATTTTTTCCCTATTTTTCTGAATTTTTCTTGATTCTATTGCAATTTGCACTCGTGCCTGAAAACCGGCGGCTAACCGGGCAAACCGGCCGGTTAACCGGAGAAACCGGCCGGTTAACCGGGCTGTGACCGGCGCGGCCACAAATCAAATTTCGTTCGGCTAACCGGCCGGTTTTTCCGGTTATCCGGTTAACCGGTGGACCGGCCCCGGCGGTTCTCACGGTTCAATCGGTTATCTCAACCTTGGTGGACTCTTCCACACTACAAGCTATGGTTAGGTCAGGGGAACATAAATTGAACAGCCACATCGTGGGATTTCTATGATAGTTGCTGATCTGTTAGTGTTACGGTTTATCGAGCATGTAAATCAATGAGAAAATCGTTGGAAAATGCTTTGTGTACGTCTGTCCGACTAGTGTTATTTGCTGCCTATTGATTACTCCTCCCTTAGATTTTGATGTCGTTTCAGACAAGCATTTTGTGTTGACCGCAAGCCAATTTTTTCTATCGAAACGACATTAATAGGGTAATGGAGGAGTACATATTAACAGCTCATTAGTACTAGTCGTACGGAGGTCGGATGATCCGGCCATGTGGCAATTTTTTCTATAGCAGTACTCAAAATCTGTCTTGCTTTTAGGAAATGCTGTAGAGCCAACCCGAATGTCCAACTTTGTTCGACTCGGATGAATACATGGCAATCAAGTGTTTAAAATTTCCAAATGATGATATATAGTTTCTATAATAGCTTGAGTTGGACATGATTAGGACAATCGGGTTGGACCTATAGCGATACTCCTTGCTTTTTATTTAAATTTTCCCTACCTATTGGTGCAATGGCTACATGGTCTGTTGATTCTCCAGCGCTATCTATCTGCGTTTGCTATTCTAGCGCAGACAGGATCACGTTCTATCCGCACTTTCTATTTATTTTGGGTCCGGAAATTTCCTATCTAGGCAAACTGAAGATCTGATTGCAGATTCATTTGCAGGAGACGAGAGACGGGAGCTTCCAGTGTTCCCAAAACTCCTCGCCCCACCATCGAGTTCAATGTTTAGTTTGCCATACACCTCACCTCATCACGGCTTTCAATGCTACACTTACTGTTATTAAAATTGCTAAATGTACGGATTATTCTTGAGTCAAAATATTTTCACTTGATCATTGTACTTTCAACCTTTTCTCGACCGCGATCGATGCCCTCATCCGCGACCAGACCAAGGTCGTCTCCCATGACTTGTGACCCTTATGCCCTTATGGCGTTGTGCACTATGGCTAGGCAAAAAATCTGAAACCCGAACGCCAAAACTTAAATCAAACCGATTTAGCTGATATTGTAGGTTAACTGAAATTATTTACTCTCTCTATTTTTAAATTGTTAACACCGTTGACTTTTTTCGCTACATTTGACTATTCATCTTATTCAAAATATTTTCTTAAATATGTAAAACCATAAGTGGTGTTTCAACTTTCTTTAGTGATAAAATTAATTATAATAAAATATTTGATAATTCTTAAAATATTTTGAATAAGACCAACGGTCAAACGTAATGAAAAAAGTCAACGGTGTCAACAATTTAAGAACGGAGGGAGTAGGTTTTTAATATTGCAAACCTGAAAATAATCAAACTTCTTTTATGTCATATTTTAGAAATTACTGTTTGTTTTGCTACGTGTGTAATTACCCAATATCTCGAAGGATTGATGTACAAATATTTAATTACCACTCAACATTACATATATTAATATTTATTAGGACATACTTTGATTTGTTAATATTATATTTGTATTTTTTTCTAATTTGTATCTTAAAAGTTTTACATGGAACGAGGTTACTTTCAAATGTAGGTTAAAGTCAAAAAACCGAAATAACCAAACCGAAATATTTCGGTTAATTAGGTTCAGTTTTGAATTGCCTATAAAGAATTTTGGTTTAAAATTTTACTAAAACTAAATTTCCGTGGGACCGAAATAGTCGAACCGTAATAACCGCAAACCGAATTCCTAGGCATATTGGGCACACACCTACTCGTAGTTGTGTGTGTGTGGGGGGGGGAGGAGGGGGGGAGATTAGCGATGCCACGTGGTACCATCTCGACCCACCTACGAAGGATTAGTCTTCAAGACATGACATCACGTCGGCGGTTAAGGCCGGACCCACTCCCGTACGACCTCCGTGGAAGAGCGAATCAAGCAAGGGCGAGTTCGACCTCCCCGCTCGAGGAAAGATGGAATCCCGACTCGCATGACCTTGCCCGCGGAGGTAGGGAGGGCCCCGCCTCGCACGACCTCCGAGCTCGGGAAGGCCCCGCCCGCACGACCCGCAAAGCTCGCGCACCAGCTGCATTAACTCCGTCTACCCGGGCGCACGTCGGCACTCTCCGGCAATCATTGCCTTTGACTTTCGCTCTATCTCTCCCGCCGCGGCCACCTGCTCCCGTCGAGCACGCCAATGGGACGCGCTATCCCCGTAGCCCGACGAGGGAAGCATGGGATGAAGACAAAGGACTCGGTCATCATCGCTCGACGTACGGCGGTACGATTCCCCGCCTTATCCGGAGACAGGTGGAGCTCGAGCTCGAGCTCGAGCAGCGCTCCGGCTCGCACGACCTTCGTCCGCGACCTTGAAGCACGATGAGCCACCGCCTCGGCCTCGACCTCCGGCCTCGCCATCAATGCGCCCGACGAGAAAAGGACCGGTATGTACTCGTCTTTTCCCTCCAACCACTCCGCTGCGACGCCATCTCCGACTTCGCCGAATGCGGGACACTCCACCCTTGCTTCCCCGACGTGACAGAGCTACGGCAGCGACGCGACGGGTCGGTCAAGGTCCTCAAGTACACGCTTGGGAAGCTCCGACGGGACAAGCACGGATGCACGGATAAGCACGCCTTCTTTCTCTCCCTCTTGTGTAAATCGAGCTCGACCTCTCGCGGCTATACGGAGGAAGAGCCCTCTCTCTCTCGGATGGGTTCGGACACAAACGGGTTTACCACGACACACAAACTCACGCATCCACACCCACACACGCACTCGCAGCTAGGGACTTGGAGCACGCTCCTCTCCCGCCTCCTCTCGTACGCCCCGTTGTTTGACGCAAGGAACATGAGCGCCACCACACCCCCAGCTGGACGTAGGGAGCTTTCCCGAACCAGCTTAAACCCTCTCATGTCTTCCTTTGTGTACCATTCGGCCTAAAACGCACATCCCCAAAACTAAATTCTACCGGTCGATGGTTCGAACATCGACGGTAGTATTATTAACGCTTCATTAACGAAATATGTTTTTCGATTCACAGGATCTCCTAAATCATTGAACTTTGGTTATAATGAACACCTCCATCTCTTCGTTGGAAACGGTTATTTCCACCTCCTTCCCCTTTATAATCTCACGGACAAGGAATGCTTTAGGGCACGTGCCCCCATCCAAACAACAATCACAGCTCCAGTGTCAAAGATCGTGTTTATAACCTTAGATCGAAGAGTGGACAAGTATAACTTAAAGATTTTTTACTACACTAAATACTACTACTTCTTTAGTAAATTATTGTCGCCGTTGATTTTTTCGTTATGTTTGACCATTTGTCTTATTCAAAAAAATTTAAAAAATATCATATATTTTGTTGAAATATATTTTATCACTAAAAAACTTGAAATATAGCATATAACTTTTTGCATTTAAATAATTTTTTGAATAAGACGAATGGTCAAACGTCACTGGAAAAAGTCAATAGCGACAATAATTTAGTAAAGGAGGGAGTACATTATTAATATTCTCCTATAGTCAATACTCCTAGAAAACAAATTAGCCCTACACAAACAAATGGAATAAGTAGTGCAACGCTACCACTGTTTTGAGTCACGTAAAAACAAGAAACTGCGAGAAAATAAAGTTTCTGAATATTATCTAAAAACAATGAAGTTTCCGAGTTTGCTTGACTTTGGGCTATCATATCCAGAAAGTTGCATGAGAGAATTCATATACGTTCTTTCTTGTAAACTTCATAGGACTTGTTGACGCATCGAAACTTAATCTGCAGCTCCCCTTGTGGTGATCCTACATGAGCCCAAACACGGTGGACATGGGCCACCGCGCCGTCGCGAGCACGCTCACACCGGAAGTCCTCCACGAGGGCAAAACCTGCTGTCGCCCTGTAGGTCTGTGTCGGGTCATCCTCCCTGCGGCGGCACAGGTTCTCGCCGAGCACCTTGCACTGCAGCGACGGCCGCAACGCCGCAAACAATCCGCGAGGGGACGGGGCATCTCGTCGCGGTGCAGCCCGGCCAGCCCCCGGAACGGCAGCACCCAGTCCCCGAGGCCAGTCCACGTGTGGACGTGCCCGAAGCCACGGTGCTCCAGTCCCCGCGGCCACGTCGTATCTTTCTCGCCCACGACCGGCCGCTATTCCACGACCAGACCGTGGTCGGCCGGCTCCCACGGCCCGCGCCCCTCGACGCTGTTGGGCCTCCACGACGGGACCTCCAAAGCGGTGCGTCACGTAACGGAGCTTCGCTGACGACCGTTCCGCGAAAAGAAGATGGTGACGCCCAGCGCGAAGACCGCGCTCCGGCAGCGGGGTTGGAGTGTGGAGGTGGCGGTGGGAGGGCATGGCGTCGGGGTCGAGCCTGTGGACCCGCCCACCCAGTCGTCCAGCGCCAAGCCAGGTAGGGAGGTGTTGTCTCTTGGCGCAACGGGTGCACACGGCTCGTCGGTCCGGCGCTGCAGCTGCGGTTCTGATCGGTATAGCGGTGGACGGACCGAGGGGGAGCAATGGGAGTAGGGATGAGGAGGACAATCCATGCGATCCCATCTGACAGGATGATACGTCTGCAGGACGCGTTCTGAAATTAGTGAAGCGCGTGTCCAATCTGAAGCCGACTTTTACCGCCAACGAACACCGCACGTATGAACCCATTTGTTGTTACTAGTTCTTGTTAGTGCAGTACATATCATCTTCTCGTATAGGTAGACGACCATGACTATGTTGCTATAACGAGAATATGTGAACTGTGTTCGGTCTGCTACCCCTCTGTTTTGATACTAAACCATCTCTGCCTCTCTGTTTTGAGTCGTTCGTCGCCTACGACATGCTCTGTTTTGATGCTACTGTATACCCTCTGTTTTCTTGAGAGTCGCGCCCTCCCACCGGGCCGAGCGGGTCCAGTACGGCCCAAACCAGAAATGAAACTGGCCATGTGGACCGTGACCCTTTCCGCAGCGCAGTCGCGTCCACGGGTTTGACGGCCCAGTGAAAGAAACAAAGCAAAGGCGGGGAACGCCTGGATCGTCGACTTGCTCTGTCAAGGACTCAAGGTGTCACTGCTCACGACGTTACGTAGAAAGTAGAGACACATCAAAAAAAAAAAGTAGATAGCACAAGCCGTAAACTCCAAGTTAACCTTCCAAACCACCGGGCCAACCGCTCCGTGCGCGTCCCGGGTGGTCGGTTATCTTTTTTGTTGACCGCTACTACTACTAATCCTCAGGAATCCGTGTGTCGTACCAGTCACCGCAGGCTGCTGAACAAGCGCTGGTCGTACGTACGTACGTGGAACGCCAGAAGCGCGACAGCTCCTCCTGCCTCTCGGACGAGAGTACGAGACAAGCCGCACGAGCTAGTAGGATGCCGCGTCACCGCGGACGGAGACATCTCCGTCCGGGAACGCACGCACGCACGGGCGAACGACGGGGTAAAAAGGGCGAACCCGTCCACCAAATCACCAATCGGAGGACCGGTCCTGGTGATAACACCGCACGGAGGATCTCGATCGATATCTCCGACGGGATTAATCTAGTTCGCGCTGATGTTCCGCGACGGTGAGCGTGTTGTCGTCTCTGTTCTGCATCCATCGACCTGACGTCTCTGGCCATCTAGCTTGTCTGTTTCCTCGCTCGCTCGTCACTGACTGAACCGACGTAACAACAGTTGCCATCATCCCCAGCTTGCAACAGTTGCTTAGGGATTAGGTTAGACTAGACCCGAACGCGCGTTGATGCAAGCATCGATCGCGCGGTAGACCGATGCGCTCTGGTTAATAAAACACCGATGGGTCGAACACACGACGACGACGCAGCTACGGCAGGCGCTACGAGACAGCGGCCGGGTTGGCGTCCGACTAGAGACTTCACTCACTTACCGCCCGGGCTCGCGCCGTCCATCGCTCGCCATGCGTCGATGGCTACGCGCCCGGTGCATGCACCGCCCTACCCGCGCCTCGCCAAGCAAGGAACGAAGCTTCGTCCGGGGATGGCGCGCGTTTCCATCGGGCCCGTCCGTGACGTTCGACGTGGTCGCCGCGCGGCCGCTTTCACGGTCGCTTTCCCTGCCTTGCCCCCGCCCGTCCTTGGATCCATCGGTTTCGCTTTTGCGCGGGTCCCGTCTCCACTCCCTTCTGCATCCGAATTACACGGCCCGTGCGGTATGCGGTTGTCTCTATACACATGGGATTTGGGTTGGATACAGTATGGCCTACCACGCAGCCGGTTCTCTCTACCAGGTCCTCTTTTCGTTCCGCGGTTGTTTTCTCAGTACATTTGCCGACACGTCGGGGTCGAGCACAAATTCGACGGCGGCCTTCCCCCAGATTCGCAAGAAGTGATAATAGTTCGTGTCCACGCAGTGGTATATCTTGCTGTCGGTCAGTATCGTCAACGTATATCTTGCTGTCGAGTGAAAATGAGAGAGCTTTATCATCGCTCATGGCAAATCCGTCTTCCGACTACGAAGCTGCTCATCATGACAAAAATCGCAATAATCTTTGGCAATGCAAGGTCTCGGGACTAAAGATACTCCGCGAGCGAGTGGTCTGGTTTGCCCCGTGCGGAAGGCGCCTCTGCCACGACGTGGTTAAACTAAGGCCGCATCATCTGGAGAGGGGAGTAGTTTAGCGATCGGTACGGTACTGGTATTTGACGGGAGGGCCGACGTCACAGCGCGCGTATCTACATACACACAATAACGCAGCCATCCGCATCATAACAATCCCACTATACCCAGTGGCCGTTCCGTCCACGGCTAACACGTGTCAGTACGTAGCTCGCCCGCCACCGATGGATAACAACAAAAAGCCGGAATGTCGGATACGGTGTACGTCAACGTCTTATTTTGCTTTCTTTGCGACGGGGTATAGGCGAGAGGCCGGAACCTCGACTCCTTCCTTCATATCCAGTGCGGGCCGCAGTACGTGGTGCGGTCACTTGTCGAGCTGGACAGGCCATTTCTTTCGACGCCGATGTGCGATGCAGGTACTAGCTACTACTAGTAGATTCCTTCCTTGTCCGACGTACCGAAAGGGCCGACGACCAGGCTCGTTTCCGCATCCTCGCGATACCATCAACCAGGTAGCTAGCAGACGCGCTGGGGACCTTGAACTCAAGTTAAACCGGGAGTAGTGCTTGGGTTGCTTCTCCGGCGCCGCTCGTTCGTCCCACACGTTCTGTAGGCACCCACACTTGTCGTCACCCGTTCCTCGAGTTTTACATGTCGCGGTGGTGGCCTACGCACAAACCCCGAAGAAATTACTTAAACTGGCGTACGTTGCCATGGCACAAACCTTATAGCACTCTCTAGCAATGTGAGCGAATAAAGAAACTGAACGCGCGAACATTATTTTTCTCGTCACGAGTTCCTCGATCACCAGCGCGGCCAACCCAGCGGCGGCAAGTGGCACGCGCCACCAGAACCGCTGCTCATTCACGGAGACGGACGATATTTTTGTGTGCGCGCGCGTCAATCTCGTCACGGATTAAACAGGAGGACAGACCACTCCCCCGCTGCTTTCGTGCACGGCAGTCCCGATCGCATGGCAACGGCAAATAACGGCACACGCGATACCGCGGGCGGGTGCTCGTGGATCGATTGGTGCGGGGCGGGGTCTGGTGCTCGCCGCCGCCCGGCGGGCACGGCATCGGCATGCAGCTGTCGGCAGCCGGGCCGAGTTCCCACGCGTCCGGCCACCACCCGGGGCGACAACCGCGTCTGACCGCAGTGGCGCCCCATGCCGTGGTGGGGCACAGGCCTCCCTTTTCGCCACATTCGCCTTGTTGCGATGCGAACGGGGTCCACGCCTGCCGTGGCAGCCAGTGTACGTTAAGGTTGACCTTGACCTCCCCAATTGCCCGGCGAACGAAACCCGGGTTCGTTCGATCCCCTCCCCGCCCCGCCCCGCCCGCACCAAGGATCGTCTGCGCGCAGCACCACAAATCTCGAACTGCATCATGCCACAAATTACGAAAGGTAGTGGGTGAGTTCTGCCCCGTCATGATTGCTACGACCAGCATATTTTCTGGAAATCCAACCACAACCCGACTCCTCATCATTTTATTCTTTCTCCTTTCTGCAAACCCCGTACTTTATTCCACGCTACATTTCGTCTTTCGTCCGCCATTCACACGCCGGCCAGTAGTTAACTTGTCACACCCTCTTCCTCTTTATTTTGTTTGAACGGACACATGTTTAGGACACCACCAGAAGTGGCCTTACTAAACAAGACACGGCCGATTATTATCAGTGGGAGAGACGGGCAGATACGGTGGTTACAGTGCAGAAGATCCTTGGCAGGCTCGAGCGATCTTTTCCGTTGTTGGTTTCCTCTGCTCCATCAAGCTCCGCGGCCCCGCCACCCCGGTCCGGGGCTCAGTTTAATCCAAGCAGCACAGAGACTGCTTTCACATCTGGCGTTTCTACCGCCGTCACGTCCTCTCTCCTCATCCTTCGTGCTCGCTAAAATAAAAGGCTCGTGTTTATTTATTCCACAGGAGATTTTTTTTCCGGCGCACTTTGGTCCGTGTTTTGGCCGCGTCAAAGAATATATCGCTTTCTTTTTCGGACATTCTCCTCGGCTGCCTGCTGTAAAGTGAGTTGGTTCCAGCTCTCGTTGATGCCAACAACTTCCACGCATACGTGTCATTTCGGAGGGTTAGTTTTGGGTCTCGGTAAGCCGTGTCATCGTGCCATGCATGCACACAACCGCGTTTCTGCCTGGGTGCTGCTGCACTCTGTATAATCGATTCGATCGGAGATTATCAATGACGCACAATTGTAGCTTTCGGAGGCGAGAAATGTGCCGGACAGCTAGTTAGCAGCGAGAACCCGACATTTGTGCGTCCAATTCATGGTGAAGTGCAGCACGTACGTAGGGGCAGGCTGACCCGTAAGCATTTTGCCCAACCTTGTTTACCTTATCATCAGCCATGGACGCTCCGTAATGTTACGTACTTCTACACTATAAAAAATCTAGCCAACGTGCTTCTCAATTTCTCATCAGGCAAGAACCGTTCATGAAAGTAAGGAAGCCAACGTGCGAACGGTACCGAGCATTTGTGGCCGTAAATAATCGATTATCGTTCTTCTCTCTCTTTTCTTCTTTTTGCGAATATAGGAGCAGCACTCAATTGATGTAGCCTACTGTTACAAGCTTTTCGGTGTAATCCTTTTTTTTCCAGTGATGGAGGACTATACGCTCAGCTTAGCTAGACACTGCCACGTGGTGTGCTGCTCTCTTCTTTCGAAAGATCCGAAGGTATTTCCATTAAAAGAAGAAAACGGAATTTTACAGGCGCAAGTTCCTTATATTACCACAACAACAAAAATTGGGCTAATTCAACTTGTGATTCTAAACAATTACTATACAAAATACAACTTGAGATTCTAATTGAACTTACCACTCACTGCCTCGTGCATTTGCGGCAGTAAATCGTCGATTAACATCACCGTCTGGGAGGCGCTACCGTCGTTCTGTGATACACATACGTAGTACTAACGGTTACAAGTTTTCCGCGTGACCTTTTTTTTTTCAGGAGGGAGGAGGCCTATATGCTCAACCAGACACTGCCACGTGGTGTGTCGCTCTCGCACTGCCAAACAAGCGCCGCCCTGCATCACGAGACTGCACAGTGGGCGCAAGTCGATGGCCATACCGGTTGCCTTCCTCTGTCCGATCAACGGCTAACGTCTGACGGGTAGTATCTCTCGATTCCTTGTCTCGCTCTGACACCCAACTAATGCTACACCGTGCGCCGCCCTGATGACGAAGGGTGCGTTTGGATCCACCGGCTAAAGGCAAAGTGACTAAAATTTAGTCAGTTTTCGGACTAAAGAACCAAACACAAAGACTAAAAAGGACTAAAATCTTTTTAGTCCCACTAGACACCATTCTGGAGCTAAAATGGACTAAAACATAAAATTTCCACCGTCTGCCCCTCTGTGTCTTCCCGAAACATCGCTAGGTTCAGCTCCCCGGTTGTTCCAGACGCCGCCGTTCCGCTACCTCTCCCCAAAATCCCCGCGCGTCGCCGCCCGGCGCCTCTCGCGCGCCGGTTGCCGCTGCCGCAGATCTTCCCGCCGCTCTCTCCACGCCGATTGCCGCCGCCGCCGCTCTTGCTTCTCTCCACGCCACGGCCGGCGCCGGTGTCGTTGATGGCGAGCATGGCGGCGTGGTCCGTGCGGGGCAGGCGGTGGCCGGTGCGAGCACGAAGGCGCATGCCGACGGCGATGCAACCGACGACGCGGACATGGCGAGGCGGCGACACGGGCATGGCGAGGCCGCCGTCGTCCTCGGACTCGATCGCGATGGGACGCAGATGCGGTGGCCGGAGGCAAGGTCGGGTTGCGACTAGGAGTTCCAGTCCCTCACTCCGCCTCCGAGGTCGCAGTCGAGCACCTTCTTTGGTCTCGGAACAAGGCGGAGGCCGAGCTCCCTCCATCTCCGGCACGGCACCCGAGCTCCCTTTCTTCTGTGCCCTCATAGTTTGCCTCCTCCGGTCGAAATCAGAAAATCAAGGCTCGATTTAGGACCTCTGGCCGAGTATGCAGATACGGTCTTCCACGAATTGCTTGAGCAGGTTTCGGCAAGTTGAGGGAGCAGCGTGACTCAGAAAAAAGGTTGAGGGAGCAGGAAAGATGGAGAGAGATTTTAGGGGTATTCTTGTCATTTTTCAACTCATCTTAAGAACTTTAGTCACTTTTAGTCTTTGGAACCAAACTTGAGTGACTAAAGTTTAGTCATTGTTTTTTAGTCCCTTTGCTTTAGCCCTTAGTATCCAAACGCAACCGAAGAAGAAGAAGATGCCTCCACCAGACGCATCTCCGCCGTGCTGCGTGCGTGGTGCCCACGGGCCGCGGGCCCACGTCGTCTGCGCCTACCGGGTCGAGCGAATAATGAATTGGAGGTCCGGGCCCACGCCTGATTAACGCTACTAATTTCCCTACCGCCTCGGCAGCCCGGTCTGGCCTCCATCATCAGCGTCGATTTCACACCGCGACACACTTTGATCGCGTGACAGGGATGTGTGTTACCACGACCGACCACGTCTTATCCCCCTCCCTCGTGATCAAACGCTTAACGGAATAAGTACCTCTCTTTCTCTCTGCCTACGTGCGCGGTACAAAGCGTCGTCATCGCGGCTCACGGAGCGATTAAAAAATAGAAAGAAAAGGGGAGAGACACCAACTCAGTCACGAAAAGAAAAGCATTTGTGACCAGGAATTTGTTTAGCTGGGAGGCGGTTCCGAATTTCTGATGAGCCAACGGTAGCAATTAAGATACTCGAGTTTTTTTTTGTGGCTTACAGAAAACGAAGCCATATAAACTAGTAGTAAGTAGTATTACGACAAACGAACCGTGAAAAGCAACCTGTCTGCACTCAGAGCTCGGCGAATTGGCCTCAGTTGCGCACCGTGGACCTATTGCTTTGCATACGGATAACACAAGCAACAATTACCCAGAAAAGAAAAACAATAATTCCCATGATCGAGTACCGTCACCACTCGAATGTTCGCCAATGATACCTACTCGGCGCATCTCGATAACCAAAACAATTGTGCGTGGGCGAGCATTTCCGACCCAAAAACTTGCAAGAAACCATTAGTGTTTGGTTAAAGCGTGGACCGATGGGCAGTGTGAGTCAGCGCACTTGGCCCACGCGACACTTACCCCCAAAGATAAACATAATCTCCGGATTAAGAAAGCGAGGCGAAGGCGCGCGAAATGGGAGTAGAAAATGCGGAAATATCCCTTGGCCCCTTGGCGCCGCATCAGCAGCATTCGCCGGTGGTGGGCGCCTCCTCCGCACCCCGCTCAGCCCGGCTTCTATTTAAGAAGGCGCCCTCCGCCACCATCCTACTCACCACCGCCGCACCAATCGAGCACTTGAGGTAAGCAGCAATCGGAGCTGCCCATCATCAGATGGTGTCGCGGGCGCTCGTGCTGTAGCGCCTCTTTGCACGAACCGGAATCGCGCCACATGTTGAGTGAGCAGACAGCGGCCAGTTCAAGCAGCGGGAGCCGCGTCGTCGTGGAGGAGGAGCGGAGCGTGGAGGACGTCACCAGCAGCCGGCCGCCGCAGCACCCCGTCAGCGAGGAGGAGGAGCCGGAGTTCAGGGACATCCACCCGGTGAGCTCGCCGCCGCCGTCGTCGTACCGCAGCCGCGGGCGGGCCGAGTCGTGGGGGTCCGCCGGGAGCAGGCACACCTCGATCCGCTCCGTCGGGAGCGACACCGCCCCCAGCGAGCCGTTCCAGACTATGAGCAGGGAGTTCTCGGCCATGGTCGCCGCCGCAGCCGCCGCCAACGCCGCCAACGACGCCGCCGCCGACAGGAGCGACAACGACGCCATGGGGAGGATCGGGGAGGACGAGCACGAGGAGGAGGAGACCAACCCGCTGGCCATCGTGCCCGACAGCAACCCCATCCCGTCGCCGCGCCGCCGGGGACCGCCGAGCCCCGCCGCGGCGGCGCACGCCGGGGACGTCGCGCTGGCCGCCGGAGCCGGGCGCGGGGATGGGGTGTCCTCGGTGGGCCAGGTGAAGAAGGAGGAGGTGGAGTCCAAGATCGCCGCGTGGCAGATCGCCGAGACGGCCAAGATTAACAACAGGTTCAAGCGCGAGGAGGTCGTCATCAACGGGTGGGAGGGGGATCAGGTGGAGAAGGCCAGCGCGTGGCTCAAGAAATACGAGGTCGGTAACTCCACTTCCACCCCTAATTGAAAATTCACAAACCAAAAATGCTTTGCTTCCTTCAATTTCTTCACTTCCCCGATCCGAAGACACCGTGTCTGATCAAGCTGCTCTGAGCAGAGGAAGCTGGAGGAGAAGCGGGCCAAGGCGATGGAGAAGGCGCAGAACGAGGTGGCCAAGGCGCGGCGCAAGGCCGAGGAGAAGCGCGCGTCGGCGGAGGCCAAGCGCGGCACCAAGGTGGCGCGCGTTCTGGAGCTCTCCAACTTCATGAGGGCCGTCGGCAGGGCGCCCTCCAACAAGCGCTCCTTCTTCTGAGGAACTTCAGTTCCTCCCTGTTCCGTTCTTCCTCCGCCTTCTACTTCTTGTCGCCGGTGCAGTCAGCTGTTCGTCGGATCGTCCACCGCTTCACTCCACAGGATCATCCGAGTGATCAGTGCCGTGCTAGCTGTGTGGAACGCTTGTTTTAGTGTTGTATCCACATCTTGAAGCATTTCGTCCTTTATTTTCCTGTTTGTTTGATATGGTATTGCAAAGTCGATGGCCAGGTCAGACGGGGACCGTAAGCTGGATGCGCTCTGCCTCTCATCAGACTTGCTTGAGCGCAGGAGCTGCCTGTATTTTCCTGGGATTTTTCATGAAAGGATTGTGTATGTCAATATGAACAAGATAAGAAGTGAATTACTCCTGTCTAAAACTGTTTGCATGATCTGGAATCTTGATTCCTTGCTCTTGTTTTTTGGTTTCTTTACTTCATTGCCCTGCCTCTTCTGGGTGCTTAAATTTTGAACTAACAACAGATTATGGGACAAGTATTCTATGTGTGGAACCATGTAATTTCTGGAGAGATTTTGGGACAAGTATTGAACTCCATGACTGTTCTTCAGTTTCTGCATGGAACTGGCCAACTTTCACGTTGATTATCAGTTTATCTTCAGTTATCTGTGGCTAGTCAAGTGCCATCTTGACCCTGTTACATTTAACATGGTGAGAGCATGAGAGGAACAGCACTTACCATAAAAAACAATAACACACAATATGAGATATACTATATTTGAAAGTGCCCTCTGCAACCATTATACCTTGGTGTCCAAAACTTAAGAGCTGTTTTATGGTACTCCTAAATAAATGTCCACCGTTCATTTTCTTAATCCAATGGTTAAAATCATTATCATGATACTTTCAATTCGCACATGTATCATAAGTATCATTAAGGAGTATCATAAGTATGAAAGGGTAGTTTAGTAATCACCGAGTCTGATAACATTGCACATTTCATATTTCATAAGGGGTAAAATGTAAATTCCACACTTTCAGTTTCATTTGGCCCGTTGACCTCATCCGGCGGCGGCGAGCCAGCGATGGTGGCGGCGATGATGGTGGTGGCGGCGGCGGTGGCGCCACTCCACGGTGCACAACTCCTCCCTTAATCTTTCTCGTACGGTGGCGCCACTGAATGGATTATGGATGGCGCTTGACGGCCCTCTGTGGTGGATCCACCAGTCGCCCCCGTCGCACGGCTGCGTGGCTCGCCGGACTGGGGCGGGGTGGAGGCGGCTCCATCGGTTGGTGAGTGAAGGCGGCTCTGCCGGGTCGCGCACGGGCCTGAGGAAGGGCAGGCGGCGCCCGGGTGATGGACCTCTGCAACACCGTCCGCGACAGCCTGGTGAGCCAGTGGCGCAACCACCTCTCCATCTCCGCCAGGGTTGAGTTGGGCTGGTAGTACAGCCGTAGAAGTTTGTCCTGAATGGTATTCCTGATCCTGATTAAGCATGAGTATTGTTGGCTGCGTCCCAAATCAGTTGTTCACCATGAAAATTTCTGCATGCGACTTACTTTTGTTTGTGAGTGACAACCGTTAGAAATTATACTTTGCTATATGTTGCTAGGTTATAGCTTGTTAGTTTGTTGCAAATTCGCATGATCACTTCGATTCGATGCCACAAATAGATTCAGTCAGTCAGGCCACCAAATAGGTTGTAATTGTTCAGGTCACCAAACTGGTACTAAACTCAAACAAAGGCATACAATTATTTCTTAGCCTATTAAGTCTCCAGATCATCTATTATATTCAAGTCACCGGACTAGCTTCTAAACTCAAACTTATTCCATAGCCTATTTTCTTAAGTCTCTATCTCAGCTATCACATTCTATAGCTGTTGGTCATTGGCACAATGGTAGGTACTCATTGTTTTTGTTAGGTTATGTGAATCTGTCACCGTTACACACTGTATTGGAGCTCCCTGTAACACCTTCTCCCCTGTTTTGCATTTCTGTGAGCATGAACATGTCATAAAAACCAATGCAACTGAATCAACAATGAAATCATTTGTGAGGCAAGCATTATTCCTATGTTTTCATGATATTAGAGCCCAACCAACGAACAGTATCGAAAGGAAAGCAATTGATTGTTGTTCAATATTTTATTCTGTGATCGACCAATATCAGGTCTGAAGAATAACAAATCTTACGTTGCCTGCTCTGTTTCTTAATTTTGGATCGCAGGTTAAGAGATTGATATGAATTTTCTTAATTTTGGATCGCAGGTTAAGAGATTGATATGAATTAAATTTTTTTTTAAAAAAAAGACTACCACAAGCCCACAACAACCAGTGAGAATCAAATGGTCAGCAGGTGAGGGCTACTCATATGCATAAGTCAGTTTATCATTACTTAGGCACCGCATGTAAGTTATTCTCTTTGTTACTCCCAGGGAACATGTGAACTTTTACTACTCTGTTTTTGGGCTTGTGCCTTTGTGGCTAGGTGCATTTTGTCTGCAGATATTTAGTTGTTGCTTTCTCATGCGTCAGGTTTTAATAGCGAAAATGAATGCTCACTGCTTCGTGCTTTTTAGCAGCCTCATTTCTTATATAAAAAGAAGAGTGCTAACATGTAACATGCATGAAAATATTTAATATTTTGCAGTATATAGTGGCCTCACTAACAAAAATATTCAATTGATGGAGATTGGTGTCGCTATATAGTCGGTGCACTGATAGAAAAAATATAGCATTCAGCTCTGCATTTGTCTTGGCATTTATTTTACAAGCTTCAGAATCTTTCTCTTAAGAAATCTTGTCAGAATAGGCTAAAAGCTATTGTTATATGGTCACATCTGGTTTAAATAACATCTTGTAGGGGTATGGTATCATGTGTACTCTATTTTATTTTTTCCTACATTGACAAAATGATTGTAGAAACTCTTTTTATGCAGTGACTATTGATCTTTTTGAATTAAGAATTTATGCCTCACCCAAGTAAAACATGGTAAAGCAAATGCTAGATCAACTGGTGACCAACGTTTCCATTCTGCTCCTTTTTTCCTTTACCTGAAAGCAGCCTTATCTAATTTCTCGTTACACATTGGACAGTACCCTGATAAAACTGTTAGCTGAATTTTAATTTCTTCTCTATAGGATGCTATCTCATGAAAAAACAATGAAAACCCAGGAACATTGTCTGATCTGCTTTGGAATGATTGGCTACAAGGTCGAAAGTGGCAGATGGCAAATTGAAGCGGCGGAAGACCCATGGCTATTTGAAGCACCGGATCAGCGGGATGGGGACATCGGAACGACAACAGAAGACGCCTGAACAGCACCAGATTGAAGCGGAGGAGAACCCATGGTGGCAGCAGTTTGAAACGTAGGAGATTCCATGGCAACCAAACTTATGCCGCTGATGAAGAGACGGATGGATTTATTAGATGGAGCAGAAATAGATATATGTGTGTATGACTGTTTGACTTATGTAGTGGAGTACTTATTATGTATGTGTGCCAAGGTGCATCTATAGCAAGTTGTTACGATTGAAAATATCAGAAGATGCTTTCCTGCATGATACGAGACTCGTGTTATTACGATTGCAAAGATTAAAAGAGATACGGTTCTGTTGCGACCCTGAATATCTGTTAATTAGGCTTCGTCGGTTTGTCAAGATCTAGTTAGTTACAGTAAATTTCTTGAACCTAATTAACTTAAATATCTTGGTTTCCTGTTTATAATCTAAACTGAAACCTTGACTATATAACAAAATGGATGTGGCAACAAAATAAAATTTCAAACAAAATTCTAACTGCACACAGTGGGTAGCTGTACCAATATGTATAATCACTTTAATTCAAGAAGATTGCATCCACATTATTTAAAATACATAGATACACATGATTGTTCTACAAGTTCACAACCTCGACTATTCTCAGTTCACTTAATAAAACTATTGAAACGAGTGAACAAAAAGAAATTGGTTTCAGCTGCTGAAGCACCAAATGTTCACTATTTGTGAAACTTAAGTAATTACAGTGTTGTACTCCTCCTGCTCCTCCAAGCTCACATATTTCTCCGTGTTCATCATGCTGAAATTCCAAACAAAATGAACCTTTAATCACAACTAAATTTACAATTAAAAAAACAGATACATACACTCCAAGGCAATATTTATTTAAGCACTATGGAAAGAAAGCATTCCATAAAGCAAGATTAAAAAAGTTAAATGTTAGTCGGCTAGTATTACTGTAATAAAATTTTAAAAACATACTTATGACTATGATTTAAATGAGATAAGGAAATTAATTACTTTCGCCAAACACTTGCACAAAGAGATGAGGGCAGGAAAATATAGAGCTCATACATATACACACTCCAAAGAAATATTATAGCACTGTAGCAAATAATCATTTCATACAATAAGATTAAGAAACTGAAATGCTAGAACTGATGCAATAAGATTAAGAAACTGAAATGCTAGAACTGATGATTACTAAAATATTACTTAACAAACATAATATAATAATGATTTAAATAAGATAATCAATTAATTACTATTGCCAAACACTTGCAGAGATGAGGCTAGAAGAAAAAAGACCTTGTTTAAACTGAAAAACTACCTGTTGCTGCCTAGTACCAAGGCACTAATTAACTGTTGTGCTACCAAGCAATTGTAAAAAATATCTAAGCAGCTACAGTATACAAGGCAATACTATTCTGTGTTAATATCTCAAAAGGCCAATCACCATGGACAAATGGCATGCACTTATATAGACATAAAAATCATTCATATAGCTACATGATAACAGAAATAGAGGCCTTCAATTCTTTCATTTCAACACATCACCTTGATCACACAAAAGCAGAATACTCCAAATATTAAAATTGTCATGTCAAATTGAATGAATGGGGGCGATGATTTTTCACTTACAACAATGGTTGGCCTCGATGGGATGATGTTCTTCAACCGATTCAAATCGAAGGAGGTAGTCATGAATGGCGGCGGCGACGAACCGGTTGGGACAGGCGGAGGGCGCACCGATTTGCGGCCTCTCCATGACAATGTTGGGGCCATGATGATCCGGTCGGGAGTCGCAACAGATCGCAAGGTTTGGGGCCCTCGATAGAGAACGCTGGATCAGAAGCGAGGCTGCGAGAACTCCGGATCATCGAGGATGGTGGATTTTGGCTCGGTTGATCGGGAGAGAGGTGGGCGGCAATCGGCGTGGCGGCGCACGAGAGAGGCGGCAACCAGTGTGGCTGCGTGATCGGGAGAGAGGCAGGCAGGCGGCAACCGGCGTGGCTGCGTGAGATCGGGAGAGGCAGGCCGCAAGGTCTTGGAGGATGACGGCTTGGGCTGGATTCGGAGGGTTTGTTTTGTGGCTAAGGAGCTAATTACTTTATTACCCATTGCTAATGAACAGTTAGATTAGTTGCATGATACTTTTGATTCATGGGTATCATGGAGCACCGTAAAGGTGCTCAAACTTAATGCATTCTGACCCAGACCCATACTTATAATATCATGATCATTGCTTAACAAAAGCAGGTATATTAGCATTACAGCTTTGCAAAACATTATCCCTTCACAGGAAAGTGACCTTCAAGTTAGTAATTTTGATTGGAGTGTACTGTAAAAGATGGTCAGCAGCAGCAGCAGCATGGTTTGGTAACTTAAGATCTTGAGTATGGACACGCAAGATTTTTCCTGTCTGTTTGACTCTGTTTAACACTTGAACGCAACCCAGAGCCAGAGTTAGTTCCAGATTCCACTGGATAGGTGAGCCTTTTTTTGTTCCTTTTTTTAAAATTAGAGTTAAGCCTTTTTCTTTTCGATTGCAATTTTTTTTGAGACATGTTTCGATTGCATGTTGTGACAATGTCATTCAACGTGTGAACGTAATGCATGAAAAGAAGGAACAACCGTGCATGGCTTCACTGATAACAAAGCGACAAAAGCGTGATTTTAGATGGATGAGACTTGGTACCTGAAAAACGTGTCTTCTGTTCCTTTTCGGATCACACTGGAGAGGGGAGGCGATGCGAATCCACGGATTCCTTGAACCTGGATGGTACGAAGATGGCCGCGGGACCACCGTGGGCCGTGCCTCGAGTTAAAATTGCTGCATCTTGGGACGACCTCGCTAGGCCCATAGTAAGGACCAGCCCATGTGCATACACGGGTCGCTGCAGCATCAAGCAGGCTCACATGCGGCCTGTCCTGCTGTTTGCATGGCGTGGGTTCCACTTCCACAGCATTAAGCTCACAGTTTTTCTTTTCTTGAACAAGTGAATACATGGTGACGAGTTATATACGGAACATTTAAGAAATATTCAGGGCAATTCCGAGACTTTGAAGGGAAATTTATGGGATACCTCCTCTAGATGTATAGTTGTCCCTTACAATTCAAGGGACTTCCGGACTCCCCTGACAGGCACAGGCAGTCCACATGGTGTGTCGTTATAAAGCCTCCCTGATAACAACGGATTTCGTATAATCCCCCCAAAAGATGAATGGTTGTAACAGCTGAAATCCATCTGACACGCGTTGGGTGGTACGTCATTCCATACTACACAAGCAGCAGAACAACAACCTAAATGAACACAGTTAACTCATACTCCTCTGTTTCAAATTATAAGACGTTTTTGATTTTCAGACTTCACGTTTGATCGTTCGTCTTATTCAAAAAATTTATGCAAATATTATTAATTTGATTATGATTTATTTTATCATTAAAGATATTTTGTAAATGACTTATTTATTTGTATATTTGCACAAAATTTTTGAATAAGACGAGTGGTCAAACATAATCTCGAAAGTCAAAAACGTCTTATAATTTGAAACGGAGGGAGTAGCATTCAGCAGAAATATGATTGCAGACACTATATTTATGTACAAAAGAGGATTTTGCATGAACTCAGAAGGAAACGTTGACAGCTGTACAGAGGCAGATTAAGCATTAAGTTTTCAGTACGAAAATGTAAAGAAGGTTACTCCCAACGTGTAAAGCAGTATAATGTAAGCCTATATAAGACTCTTAGGATCTCCACTGCTCCCATCAGCAAATGTTTCCAGTGGCAGAGTATCCAAATCTGCCAAAGGCTCGTTGAGGGCGGCAACATACGCCTGTGACTCTGTGGACAGATAGACTGCATCCACTAAAACTTCAGTCGAGGCAGGAGCACTGTCATCTGAAGAGAATGAACCAAACAACTGAGTAGAACCAATGGCAGCATCGTCATCAGAAATTTGCACTTCAGAGTCTGATGATTCGGCAAGTAAGACTTCTAGGGATGGGCTGCTCTTACTCGTTCTCTTTTCTGTGGAAGTCATCATGCCCAGAATGTCATCCTCGTATTCATAAAACAAGTCACAAAACTTTTGCATCTCTTCACCAGCAACTGGGGTTACAGTTGAACTCACTCCAGTGCCTGCAAGAAGATCCTCCACACACTTTCCTGCTGCAGTACTCGCTGAAACAACAGGTTGTCTGGCACGTGCTCCACTAAAAGACTCCATACCACTCAAATCTGACAAGGAATCTTCGGCATTCTGTTTTGAGAAGCTGTAATCTACGCTCCAGTCAAAGCTGCTGTTCCCAGTCAAATTTATCTGGGAACCAGCAGATCTAGACTGACAATATACTGAGTTCAACCCAATAGAAAACCTAGCATTGTCCTCTGTATTTTCCAAGCTACAGTCCTTATGTGAACCAGTTTCTATTCTATCAATACTGTGCCGCTTAACAACATAGGAAGAAGCTGCATAGTTTGATCCTTCAGAAGCTACCCCAATAGGTACACTAGAAACACATTCATCCTCATCATCCTCAAGGGCTTTCTTCACTAGTAGCTGACTGATATTTTTTGAGTTTTTACCAGCTTCAGCTGATGCCCTCTCAAAAGACAGTATTTCAGCACCATTAGTACTACAGCACACCTCGGAAGTACCATTCTTACAAGAGCGTGAATTCCTTGCTGAGAGAAACTCTGCTAACTGTACGGCAGGTATGTTTTCATTCACCTGAGCTCCATTATCAACAGATTCACAGGATGCAGGAGGCAGAGAAGGATCCAAAGTTCCGGTGCTTGTGATGAATGGTATTGCACCCAGCTTAGGACCATCATTCCGCTCATTTATACAACTTCCATCATCAATAGATTCCTCAGCTATATGATGTTGTAACGGAACACCCAACGATCCAGTGCTTGCAACAAATGCCTCCTTGTCCAAATCGAGATGGCTGTTCTTTTCATTTATGTCAACCTTGCTATCAAACACTGGCTTTGAGAGAGAGGTATGAGGTGTTCCATCAATATCCTGACAAGATATGAATGTACCATCCAAATTTGCATCGCCAGTTGAACCAAGATTTTGGTCACCTGGATCATCTTTGGTGGACATCTCATCAACATTTCCAGGAGACAAAGAACTTGAGGATCCATCAGTATTTTCAGCACTTGCACTACATGCAGGAAAAACAACAGACCCCGAAGATGATGTTCCTTTGGTGGACATGAGTAAGGCCTCCAATGCTGAAGCCAATGCACCATTCACAGATACACGATTTTTACATTTGGAGCTGTCAATATTGTTTCTGTACAGAGCGTCACCTTGTGTGTGATCATCATCATCACGAACTTCTATTTTTCTCTCTTCCTCTACTTCATCATCATCGTCATCTGGAAATTCAGGAACCTTGACCACTAAACCTGGGGAAGTCTTACGTCCTTTCTGTTCAGAAGAATGAGCACAATTAATTGGCGTGACAGGCCCCTCATGAAGATTTTCACCAGCTAATTCCGGTTGAGAAATAAATTCAGGAGCCTTCACAAGTAGACTTGGCACCATGCTCGGACCATGAAAGTTAACTTGATTTCCATCAGATACATCTGAAGAAAAATCCGGTGCTCTTATAAATAAACCTGGTTTCCTTTCAGGTATAGAAGCAGAAGTTCCAGCATTACCATCACTGCATACTTTCTCCCGAGAATTAGTGTCAGATGGACCATCTGGCGCTGACATCCTTGCACAAGAATAACGCAAAGACTGAATCTCCCCAGAGAATGAATCAAACTGTTGCTCTAGTCGCTGAAGCCTTGCCTCAATGCTACCGAGGGGCTTTATCATAATGTCCTCAAACCTAGAGCAGTATAATTCCACCTTCTCCACCTTGGAGAGAAGAGTATCCAACTTTCTCTCAATATGGTTGTAAGGAGTAAGAATTCCATTGATCGGGGGATGTGCAAGCTGATCTGTATTTGACACCAGCTGGTCCTTCGCTGATGACACTTGTGTATTTTCTGTTGATTTTACAGGCAATTGAACAGACATGGGATCCTTGAATGGGAGCTGGGCCTGGTTGCTTTTCTCATTAGATACTGTTCCACCATCTGTAGAATCGCTTCCTGTCCCTGCTGACTTTGAATCATCTGAGACACATGGTTGTGTTACCTGTGCAATCTTTTCATGTGGGATACCCTCCTTTACCACATGATCTTGGCTAGATTGACTCCTTGATCCATGAGAAAAATATCCATCATCAATTTTGTAGTTCCTTGATTTTGACATTTGCATAAGGCCAGGAACAAGCATGGCCAACAGAGAACTACCACCGATGTTTCCAGAACCTGATACTGAATCATCATTTGTGGACTCGACAGGATCAGCAAATATGTTGATCTCCTCGATGCGCACTGATGTCTTTGACTGAAGTGATAAAAGACGGACAGTAACAGATGCACATGGACTAACATCAGTCATCTCAGCTGTTGCTTCATAGTGTGCCTGCATACAAAGCAGAACAAAACTTCTTTCAACAACTCAGCTCATTGTAAATTCTGATCAAGTCTTTCTCATTCCTTCGGTATCTCAAAATATTGCAAATAAAACAATAGAAGTAATCGAAAAGAAATCTATAAATCCTCAACTATATATTTTTTTAAAAAAAGACGCTCATAATATTTCTAATAAACTCACAAAATAAGTCCTCCAGTTGTCTCTAAAAACGCCTAACAATATAACCTGTTTCTCCCAGATTTTCTCAAATTATATCAACATGCATATCCTTCGACAGACATATCTAGAAAATGCATTAACGGTTTGTCTGATTGGCAGCCAGTGCTTGCCTGGCGCATCCATGCATTGATCATGAGTGTTTTTATCACTACTTTTTTTGTGATTACATGATGCATATCTAAGCATGCTATATTTTGATGAAGAGTTTCCACTGCATCCTAAACCTTACGCAATCATCCGAGGTCAACAATGAATGTAAGAATTTAACAAGTTATATGATGCATTTCTTTAATCTAACAAGTTATATGGTGCTTTAATAGTTCCACCCTGGCTACAAAATGTATATGGTCCATTGATAGTCCCGCTGCTGATTATGTTCTAAGATTAGATAGGTATGAATTTGTTGCATATTTTCCAATACTGCATAACTACCCATGTTGGTATGCTAAAGTGTTAGTAGAAAACATAGAAAAAAAAGATGGAAATAAAATGCACTTCTCACTTGCTATATCTCCGTATTTTCTTTTGCAATCCGACTCACATAATTGTGTGTTTATCTAGATTTTCTATTGGGCAAATAAGGAAGATATATCTAATATGCGAAATAGATAATAGATTCAGTTCAAGATTTATCTGCTAACATTGTTCGAAATAAGATTTATTTAAGCCTCATGAGTCTTTTCCTTTTCTCAATGGCACTGGTGGTCTACGGCTTTATGGTACTGAAAGAATTTTGCACTACTCAGCTGCTTAATGACATGCAAATCTTCTTACAGAGGTGTTTCTAAGAACTGGAATGATGTTTCAGAAATGACACAGTTGTAGCATGGCTTTATGGTATTGAAAGAATTTTGCACTACTCAGCTGCTTAATGACATATGCAAATCTTCTTACAGAGGTGTTTCTAAGAACTGGAATGATGTTTCAGAAATGACACAGTTGCAGTCTCTGTGAATCATGATGACAGCAAGGTTATGGTATTCATTTTTGTTCTCTAATGGCACTGATCTTTGTCTGCAAGCATTTTGTTGAGCACCGACAGGGGCAACAGGGTAAGCAGTTTTTTTTAGAACGTATCCTGCATTATGTGTGTTTACATGTTACATGCTTCTTCCTTGATACACGTATCCTGCATGATATTTTGTATTTTTGAATGAACCTCGCATGATAAATGAAAAAACACATGCGTCTCACCATCAGCTTGTCCAATGCGTGCAGGTTCTCTTAACAACTGACGGCAGACGGTCGGTTACACGTTACACGGAGTGGCAAGCAAAGGTGAAAAGTGATGCCAAGTTCGCACGTGCAAAGGTGGAGTGCTTGTCAGAGGCTGAGCAGGTGTACTAAGAAGTTTGTTGTAACGACAAGAAAAGGAGAACATCGTGTGCACTGGAATCAAATTATACTTGCTCAATGGTGGGCATTTTTTTTATACAAATGGTCAATTATTGAACTGCAGTTTATAAAGTGACTTGATGTTACTATGTCTTATATCTTTGAGCGAATTCTGCTTAAAGTGAAACGTATAAACTGATCATGGATAGCTAGGTTTGTAGAGCTTTTAAGCAAAAAGGAATAAATTTGTTCTTTTGTCTTTAGGATAAATTGTTAGAAAATATTTTTGTCTATCTATATTTCTATGAATACTATGTATCAATAAAGTTACCCAACTTATGATTAAACCTTTTTTAAAGCCCGTAGCAACGCACGGGCAAACTGCTAGTATTTCTAATAAACTCACAAAATAAGTCCTCCAGTTGTCTCTAAAAACGCCTAACAATATAACCTCTTTCTCCCAGATTTTCTCAAATTATATCAACATGCATAACATTGCATATCCTTCGACAGACATATCTAGAAAATGCATTAACGGTTTGTCTGATTGGCAGCCAGTGCTTGCCTGGCGCATCCATGCATTGATTTGTGCATTTGTTCCTGAATACTTTGCTAAGCAAAGCTTTAAATGTTTTTATTCTTTAAAATTATGTATTAAATTTACAATCCGTTTTTTGTTTGTGTTGTAACTAAATTTACAAATGAATACTATGTCAGGTATGTTTTAATACTGAAAAAAATATGATATGTGGGGCCCACATCACATGGAAACAGTTCACAGCCTTTTGGCAGCATTAATATATGCTAACTCCCAAACACCCAACATGTGCCCAAATCACAACTTTTGATCATCCCCTTCATTTTAACGTGATCAATTTTTGGGCGGGCTTTATTGGGGAAATCAAGTTGCTTTCACACTGTCGGAGATTGGAATGAATGAATTATTCTACATCCTAAGGTCAACAAAGGAGCACCAACTATTAAGATATCTGGGAATTAGCATTTCCAGCAGAAATTTCAGAGATCGAGTATTAACTAAAGTTCGTCTTAATAACTAAATAGGAGGAAGAATTACCACATTAGTTTCTTGACAGGCACCAGCCACATTCCTTCTTTGCGATTCTGATGTGTTGTTAGGAGACTCTGGGATATTGACATCAACCCAGCTGTCCTCACTACTACTACTGCTTATGCTTTTCGTCTCATGTTCACGCTTTTCACCAGTTGAAGCACTGCTTTCTTCACCAGAGGGTTGTGGTTCTTTAGTGGCAAGTCCACAACGCACAGTACATAGATAATCCTTGCCGGTACCCTTTGCATTGGTAGAATGATATATCTCATAAATCCTAGCTGTGCTTTTCACATAAACCCTGTGAATCTCATACATTCCCCTGAAACTAACTGAATAATAGCCTTCAATTAGTCTTACGCAAAAAAAAAAGGTTGAAATTTGGCTATGACAGGTACAGTAGTAGTAAACAGGATGAAATGGCAACCAACTCTAAATAGTGTGTATATAATGAGATAGGAACATATTGAAATTTTGCAGCACTTAAATGTTGAAATGGAAATTCATAGGTTCAATAGAAGATGACAAGATAAGAATATCAAGTATGATGAGGTCAACTTGGTACCGTAACCACAATTAATGTCATGTGGACATTTCGTGACACGGTAGTTTTACATTGGTACCTTGCTTCAAGAAAATTTTAAGTCAAATCTGTGAAAAATTAGATGATGTGACTTCTGAAGTACTGTACCAACCAAAACTACACATTACAGTAGAAAATCAGCCCTGACTATCAACTTCTAGTATCAAATTAAATCCTGAACAGGGTTCAGACATCTTCCACATCTCATTTAGTTTATTACTCAAAATATTTACCAACGAGCCAAAGGTTCTAAAGAATGGTATGATCCTAGTACTTCCAAGCAATTGGAATCACAGCACTAAAGTTCAGAACCCAAACATGCAAACTTAAGTGGCCAGTTCGGTTAGCTAGTACCAGCTTGCTAGGGTTTAAACCACTCAGATGCTGACTAAAGTAACAGAGAAATTCTCAGCGACACTGGCTTCTGCGTCCGATCGATCAACGATCCGCCTAACGCAAACAAGTAATTCGCCAGCAACCTCGAGAATTTTGACCAGCCAAGTACTAAACGAGGACTCACCAGTGACCTCGCAGGGCGGTGCGTCTCCACCCTCGTCGGAGTCCGGGCGAGTGAGCACGACGCCCGCGGGGGACTCCTCGGCGTCCTCGTCGGAGGTCTCGAACGAGACGGCGTCCTCCACGGCCGCGCCACCGGCCGGAGCCCAGGTGCTGGTCGCCGTCCAGGGCCGGGCCGCCTCGCCCCCGATCCCGACGCCGCCATCGCTCCGCTCCGCGCGTGGAGGAGCGTCCACAACGTCGGGGACTCGGTGGTGGTGGTGATGCCGGTGCTCGCCGCTCGCCTCGCTCGCTTCTGGATTCCGCTGTGAGCGATCTAGCTTTCACTTCACGCGAATCTGGTGTGGATCTCGCGCCGTGGGCCCTTTTGTGGTCTTATGGTATTTGATTGGGCCGTGTGAATGGGGCATGCAGGGTGCGTGGTCCACTCTAACTGACCATTAGTTTGGGTCTGATCCTAAAAAAGTTGTTTGGGCCTGACCACATTATCCGGCCCATTCCTCTCGCCAAAATCGCGCTACCAGCAACCGTTATCCACACCCGCGCTCGCGGTCCACCGCACGCAGGTCCGCGGCTTCATCGGGGCGTGCAGGATCAATTCAGGAGGATGCAGCTGTGCTTCCGGCCGCTCGCCGCTCGCGCCGTCGGAGCAAGAGGCTTCGACGAGGCTCCTCTCCGGCCGTTGCGACGCAGCACGGCGAGGCCGCGCCGTAAATTAGTTATCTTCTCGTCGGCAGGCAAGGAGGGCGAGGAAGAGGAGACACCGGAGGAGACGCGGCGCCGGCTGGCGGAGCTCGACAAGCTCCTGCAGGGCTTGACCGAGCCCAAGATGCGGCCGCCGGCGCCACCTCCTCCCCCGGTAATTCTCAATTTCGCCTTGCTCTGTTCTGCGTGTGACCTTGTACTAGAGCATCTCCACGTGTCCACTTCAAACCATAATTCTGCGCCTCTCATAAAATAAATCGTACGGCGATAGTACTCACTGCTCAGCTGAAAAATACTGAAATGTAAGGTGGCAGCTTTAGGGAAGTTGCCAAGATCATTCATGAGAGGCAACTATTGAAGTCACGTTTAGCAGGAGCACAGGGAGCCCCTCGCGTGTCCGCCCGAAGATGGGGATAATCCCCACGGGGGAAAGACCATCATCCCCGCCCCGTTAAGCTTCGCCAGATCCCCGTTCCCCGCCCCGTTATGCTATCGGGGAAAATCAGTCCCCATCCCCATCCCCGCCGGATCCCCATTCTCCATCGGGCCCCGCGGGATCATGCATTACACAGAACACTACACAAAAATAATGTGCCAAACCAGAACATGCATAAATTAACATCCAGTTTTCAGCAAAGTATGAATATCCTAGATGTTGGCGTCAGGAGCTTGATGTTGGCGTCGCCATGTGCGAGCAAGGGAGGGGACCCGCCGCAGCTCCCGGCACCCGCCACGCCTCCCGGCCTCCCGCTGCTCCCGGCACGAGCGCCGAGACGGCGAGGGCGGGAGCCGGAGGCGCGCCGATTTGGCGACGGGAGGGGACGCGGCCCGCGCCGAGTGGAGAGCGGAGGGGAGGCGGCGCTCGCGGTGGGCGGGGCGGCGCGCGCGAGAGGTGAGACCGTGAGAGGGTGGAGACTTGGGGTGCGGCTGCGGGCTGCGGCTGGGGTTGGAGTTGGAGGCCGACTAGGGTTTCATCACTCCGATTTTATATAACATGGGATATTGGGCTTGGGTTACAAATGTGTATATGGGCTATATTATTTCGGGTCCCTATCGGATCTCCGCGGAGTAAATTGGATCCCCATCCCCGCCCCGTTTCTTATCGGATCCCCGCTCCGTTAGCCCCGCGGGGCAAATCTGTCCCCCATCCCCGCTTCAGCGGGCGGGGCTCCACGGAGCCCCGTCCCCGCGGGGAAATCTTCGAGCGGACTCGCGTGAGAGCGTCTCCAAAGGGTAGAGACGACACTAACTCTAAATTAACAATTGAACCCACATGTCAGTGTTTCAATAAATGTTAGAGGCTGCCTCTTGAATAGCAATCTTTTCTCTCTTTTTTTTTAATAAATAATTCTAAGAATTAGCTTAAAAAACAACCATTGGGAACGCTCTGAACTGCTACAGTAGGTTCACCTGCATCAGTGTTCACTCTCTAGACTCTCTAGTATGATGAAACCGTAGCACGACTGCACGAGTCCTCCAGACTGAAACGTACTCTGGATGCAAAGTTTACGCGGCTTGCCCATAACTTTTCATGAATGCTTCAGTACCATGTACAATCCGCAATTCAGATCTGCAGTACCTAAATAGTACTAGGACCGTACTTCCCTTTCAAAGAGGCGTGGCCAGATACCCACCGAAACAAATGTCATACTAGGCCCCGTTCGTTTCCACCCTCTAAAATTTAGATATCGTCACATCAAAGAGAATCTTACTATTTAAGTAGTAATTTTATTAATTTAATAACAAAACCTATGTCGCGACCCCCTCTAATTTACGAGACGAATCTAATGATCCTAATTAATCTATATTTTGCTACAGTGATGCTACAGTAAACATCTTCTAATAACACTATAATTATCCTCGTTGGATTCGTCTCGTGAATTAGATAGGGGGTCTGCAATTAGTTTCGAGATTAAACTTTATTTAGTACTCAAAATGATAAAATTCTCTTTGATTTGACCCCTCTAAAAATTAGATAGGGAGAAACGAACATGCCCTAGTAATCTAGGAGTAGCATTGTTGGGCAGTGTTTATGTATACTTGTTGTATCTTACTACAAGTGTTTGCTTGAAACAGACCCGTACTTGGACCGAGAAGTTATGAAGAGGGGTGGATCACCGGACGACATGCCGGAATTCTCGCCGACGTACGTGGCGTTCTCGACGTTTGCGCTTGTCATCCTCACGATATTCACCAACGTCATGTTCGAGCTCTACGTCAGGCCTTCCGTGGACGGCGTGGATCAACCGGTACGAATTGAGAGAACGCCCATGGTCAACCCTGCAGACCGGTGGTCCGAGTAGCTTCTCGACAGCACAAGTAGCTTCGTTACGGTGAGAATTAATAGACGCTTTCCCAGGCCGATCGCATCGTCTGTACTGTACCACACGTCTTGCTTCATGTATCGACAGTGTGCTCACCAGCACCAGGCATGCTGCCCACTCCCCGCATGAACTGTGGCGTTCACTACGGAGCAAGTGAAGCTTTGCACATTTCTCTGGGAGGTTCCATGCGTGTCTTGCTACACACAGAGATCCCAGTTTCTGCTGCAAATTCATTAGAAGCATCCGTGTAATACTTGCATTTCTGCATGCGGATCTCATCATATCGAATAAGCTTGAGGACGTTCTTATCTAACGTACTAGTAGTACCAATCACACTTGATTTATCATTTGGAGTTTTGGACATTTGTACCGTGATCAAGGGATTAAACCACGGAATCTGCAGTCCCTTGTGTTTTCAGTCTGGATGGATCGCAGAGACAAATCGTGGTCGCAGTAACGTCGCGTGGGTCTACCAGAAGCACCGACATGAATGTGGCGATCGAGTGATGAGAGGTTTGATGGCATTGGTCCCCAAGTAGCTCTACAATCTTCTAAAATGTGCTCACTGAATTTTCCCATGGATTTTGGCTGTTTATTATTAATAATTTCCTCCCTCTTGGCTTTGGCTGTGGCTTTTCGATCTCCATGTCGACAAATAGTGTGCTTGTCGGCATTTTCAATCAAGTACACTACTACCTTTAAAGACGATGAAGCTTTTTTACTCCTTGGTCGCTCGCTCGCTCGCTCGCTTGCACTAAAAGACCGTATATTGCTTTCCGAAATAGCTGTAGTATCTCAGATACTAGATACCTTAGTATCTATCGCTTTGTCATCCGTTTTGTCTCAGCGATTAAACGGTAGTACGCACTCGGATTCCAGTGTGGCTGGCTGGCTACAGACCAGCACTTTTTTGTCCAGCTAGTAATACTACAAGGCCCTCCTCGCGCACAAACTTTTGCTCTGTTGTTTTCCCCGAGACCACGCCTTGGCCCTTAATAAAATCCGCCTTCGTGCGCCCCCGTGATGAGCCCTAGTTTATCCCGTCATTCCCCGGCCCTGTGTCCATCGAGGATTACTTTGGCGAGCTTGTTTGCTGAAAATGGACTTTTAAAAGGAGAAGCGGGGAATCTTGTAACGTGCCGAGCGGACTACATCTGGCCGAACGCCGACGAACATGCTTCATCGTTGTTTGTTCTCCCTCGATCCGCGCGCGGGTCGCCGGTCCGGCAGACGTCCAACCGCCGGCACGTCATGTGCCGCGGCCTCAGCTCTTGCAGGTAAAAGTAGCGTCCTAGCCGAGTTTTTGAGGAGTAGCTTTGCCAAACGGCTGAATCTGAATGGAACGGACGAAGGCTGCGTGTCCGTCTCCGAGGAGAGCTGGCCCCGAGCCGTCCCGGCGACAGTGAGGAGAGATGAGCCCGCTGCTCTAGCCGGGAAACGTGAACCCGCCCGGCAGGTCAAGATCCCGAGCCCGGCACCCGCGTGGAGTCGCGTCACGTGCCGCGTCCTCCCAGATCCATGCACCTTACCCGGGGCACGCCATCGATTGCGGACAAGTGTCCGGCCCGCGTTCGTCCACCGCGCCGCCTCGTCGGCGCAGTCGGCGCTTGCCCGCGCGCTCGCTCTCTGCCCATGCGGCAGCGTGTGTTGCTGTCACGAACTCATGATGGATCCATCGATGGGCTCTCGGCTCTCCGATGGATCGATCCCGTGGGGGACCGCGCCGGTGCTGGGTCCGGGAACGCACCACGGAGCAAAGCGTTCCGCACGCTGCCGCGATGATACATGCATGCATGTTGTGGGTGGCAGTTGCTCGGGTCGAATGGGGGCGGTGATAACGTGGCGGGGGACGGGATCAGCTTCGCCTGCCTGCCGCGGCCGGGCTGGCAACGAGGAGGTACCGATCAAAAAGCTCGTACCCTACCGCGCGCCGAGATGAGCGAGCGAGGCGGGCTCTGCAAACCGCACGCGGACAATTGCTTATCCCTGACGTTGGCGGCTACCTTCCAGGCCTTGCTGAACTTTTTCGATTCGCACACGGGCACGTGAGAACGGGTGCCAAACTGTTGCCAGCCGGAAGGCGGTTGCTCTCTCTCAGTGGCTTTTACCGCGGCGCGGTGGCAGCCGCCGAATGCACAGCGTTCCTGTCACCGTTGTTTTACCGCGGGAGCGTGAGCGCTAGAGGCAGGGAGGGGATGCCACTGATCCGCGTGCGTCACGTTGCTTGCTCGGTTCGGGTCCGAGAACAGGGCTGATGGCCACTAGCCGCTGTCCATTCACCAAGACGGTGATGGTGATGATGACGGTACATCATGTGTGACGAATCTGGAAAAGAAGCGCTCGGGTCCACCGCACCCCAGCGCGACGCTTTCAAGGCACTGCGTCGAAGCAGCGAAGTGATTGCGAGCTTATCTCTTTTCTTTCCCCGTCCACAGACGAAGGTGCCAGTAGATCGGTGCCGCCGGTTCCGGCAAACGATCCTAGTAGCTTGATGTGCACACAAGCATACGTCGACGATCCAACCAACCAACCACATTCGCTCTGAACAGCCATACATATATGGCGCTATTTAGTACAGTGTTCCGGTGCGACGTCGCCCGGGCTTGGGCAAACTGGTGCGTGAGCAGCGGGATTGCAGGAAGGCGATGCGAGGGGGCCATGTGGTGCGCAGCTGGAGCAAGCAAAGCTCGTTTGCCCTGCGATGCTTGCGTCTGCGGCCGGCGAGGCCAGCCCAGAAAGGTGCCCGAAAGCATCCCCTTTTCCCACTAGTCCGGCAGTTACCAGACAGACACGAACGATGAGGCTTGAGCGAGTTATCTCCCCGGTCCCTCTCTCTCCTTCACATGCGCTCTCGTGTGCCGGCCTGAGCCCTGTCGGGACGCCTCCATGCCGCATTATTTAGGCCCCGTTCGTTTTCACCCTCTAAAATTTATATACTTGTCACATTAAAGAGAATCTTACTATTTAAGTAGATCTTTTAGTAATTTAATAACAAAACCTATGTCGCGACCCTCTCTAATTTGCGAGACGAATCTAATGATCCTAATTAATCTATGTTTTGCTATAGTGATGCTACAGTAAACATCTTTTAATAACACCATAATTACCCTCGTTAGATTCGTCTCGTGAATTAGATAGGAAGCACTGCAATTAGTTTCGAGATTAGACTTTATTTAAGTCTCCAAAATAATAAAATTCTCTTTAATTTGACTCTCTAAAAATTATATAGCTGGAAACGAACGGGCCCTGTCCGCCACATGGGGCTGCCCTGCGCGCCGAGCAAGTGAAAGAAAAGAAATCGACACCGAGGCCGGCGACTCCAGTCCACGATCGGCGACGGATCCGTGTGCTTTGCTCGGATCTCGCTCAGAGATAAGATCGCTGCTTTTGGAGCCGTCCGCGGTACTTGTGCGGCTACGTGGCGCCGTTCTGCGACTAAGTAAGCCCGGGCGCGCACCGGACAAGTGAACTGGGCGGCGCGTCGTGCTCTCGCTGCGTCAGTCCGTCTGGGGATCACTCCTCCTTCTTCCGAACCCGATCGACCGGGTGCATCGAACTGAGCAAAGGGTCGGGTTCCTCACATACATGCTCTTCCGCAACTGTTTCTGGATTATTAAACAAAGTGTATCTCCTGGAGTAACTGTTCTCGTTACGCCGACTAAACTATCCAGCATTGCCGCTCTAACCGTCCCCATGAATTGTCGAAGATAAGCGAATCCGGGGCGCTACGCGACGCCCGCCCCATCCCGGCCCGGAGATCGGCGCGCACATGCACGTATTGCGAACCGATACGTGCCATGCACACACCCGCTGGCCCAATAATGTCCGTGCGCGCCGGAGAGCGGCTCGGCTCCACATGCTGATCTCGCACGCACCAATCGCGCGGGGTTGTGAATCGAACCCACCCGGATGCTTCCCTCCTTGTCCGGTTGCAGTCAGGGACTCGGGCCCGTGCGCCACACACAGGCAGGGCCTCGGTGTCCGCGCGCGCCCCGGTCCGGTGGTGGGTGGTCTCTCGGGTCAGAGACCTAGGCGAGGGGAGAGCGTGTCGCCGCGCGTCCTTTTTATACCCGCCTCCGGTGCGCCTCCTCCTCCTCATTCAACACTCCACACTCGAGCAAGCCACAACAGAATGGCGTCGTCACCCTTCCTCCTCGTCCTGGTCCTGCTCGTGGCCTCCGCGGCGGCGCCGGCGCTGTGCAACCCGCCGCCGAGGTGCGCGGCGGCGGACCTCCACGCGCTGCTGGCCATCAAGCAGTCGCTGGGCAACCCGCGGACGCTGTCGACGTGGACGGCGGCGTCGCCGGACTGCTGCCGGTGGGACCACGTGCGGTGCGACGACGCGACGGGGCGCGTGAACAACGTGTTCATCGACGGCGCGGACGACGTGCACGGGCAGATCCCGTCGGCGGTGGCGGGGCTGACCTCGCTCATGTCGCTCTCGCTGTTCCGCCTCCCGGGGCTGTCGGGCTCCATCCCGCCCTGCCTCACCTCGCTCGCCAACCTGCAGTTCCTCACCATCTCCCACACCAACGTGTCCGGGCCCATCCCGGACCACCTGGCCCGGATCCGCAGCCTCGACTCCGTCGACCTCTCCAACAACGCGCTCACGGGCTGCATCCCCGCCGCCTTCGCCGACCTGCCCAACCTCCGCTCCCTCGACCTGCGCTTCAACCGCCTCACGGGGCCCATCCCGGCGGGCCTGGTCCAGGGCCAGTTCCGCTCGCTCGTGCTCTCGCACAACCAGCTCACCGGGCCCATCCCGCGCGACGACGCGCAGGACGAGATCAACACCGTCGACCTCTCCCACAACCGGCTCACCGGCGACGCGTCGCACCTGTTCGTGCCCGGCCGGCCCATCGGCGTGGTGGACCTCTCGTGGAACGACCTCGACTTCGACCTCAGCAAGGCCGTCTTCCCGCCGGAGCTCACCTACCTGGACCTCTCCCACAACCGCATCCACGGCACCGTGCCGCAGTCCCTCGGCAGGCTCTCCACGCTGCAGAAGCTCGACCTCAGCTACAACCGCCTCTGCGGGCCGCTGCCCAAGTTCCACGGCGTCATGAAGCACGGATGCCAGGCCTACGAGCACAACCAATGCCCGCGCGGCGCGCCCATCGAGACGTGCCACCGATTCGAGTGAGACCCTGCTGCTGCTTATTACGTGTGGTTTCTTCATTAGCTAGACACAAGGGGAAAAAGTACCCGCCGCCGGGCGGTGGTAAACCTGCCTGCGCGCGCGGTTAATCCTCCTAATTACGCTGTACTACGTGTGTGCGTGTGCGGGACAAGGTACAGCTGTGTGCGTAAAAGTGTACCGTCTGCTCGAGTATGTTATCATGTACTGTATTTGGTATGGATCCCAGGTCCCCAGATCAATGTCAAACAGTAATTATATTTGCCTTCCCCTTCGTATAATATATGCTTATTACTTGACTGTGATGAGCGAGATGAATAATAATCAATCCTTGGGCCCTGGGAAAGCAGAATGTTTGGTATGGTCCGGTCAAATTGGGTTTCATGTGCAGGGCCGGTGAGATTTGTGAGAACGGACGGACAGAGTTCATAACGGCATGTTATACTGTAGTATCAAAGAAAGACCATTGCGTTCAGCTCGCAACAAGAAAGAAACTCTAAAAAAATTGAACGTCTAATAAATCCTCCGTGCACCTCCGGGCTCCGGCCGACCCTCTTCTGCAACGACGAGTTGAAGACCCCTAGACCACAGCTGATGAGTGGCATGCATGTAATGCTCAGTACCAATACGGACCGCGCAAGGACTCCTTTCCCTCTGTTTCCAGCAGAAAACGGCCTGTCCATCCAATAGGACGTGTCCCCCAGTACTTACTGCTGCAGCTGTTCGCGTTTGAAATCAAAGAGGTTCTTGGAGGACCGTTGGAAACGGGTACCGAGACAAGGTAAGGCAGCTACAACGGCAACCCATTTCAAATTCAGCTTTTTTTACTTCGCCTAGGTCAGTACTGTACTTATTTTTACGGTCCCGCAGTAACACTCCGCGAGCTGCCAAAGTTTGCAGGATTCATCGAACGCACGGGCGGATGATGGGGCTAGTTCAGGAGCGTGGTCCATGTCGAGGGATCAGAACACATGCGCAAGATGGGGAAACAGTTCAAGATGAAGTGAATTTTTCACCTTTTTTCTCTGGGTCGAAAACAACAGCGGAAGTGGTGAACAGGACCAACAACGGGCATGCATGGATGATGACGCCGTGCTGTCAACGGGGCCCGTCCGGTTTGTATTGGCAGACAGCTCTGCAATCTGCGTTCAGCCATCCTGTGCAATGAACCACACCTCCTTCAACCTTTTTCGCAGCACGCACTGGCTTACACACATTTTGGGTCCTACGGGGAGGTCCTACACAGCCCAATTGGAGACAGTGGGCCCTCGATGCTTAACGTACTCCGATCCGGCAGCAGAAGTGGTCTGCCAAATCCGGGCTAAGAGCGCACATATGCCATGGGCTAAATTAAACCCAAGTACCCGAAGTACTTGCAAGCGGGCCTCTAGTGGCGCAACGTATTGTGAAATGGACCGGATGTCAAAGCTTCACGGGCCCTTTGGACGTCTCAACCACCCGGGCTATATCCGTGGCCCAGTCCATTAGCTGCGACTGCGAGTCCATCAGACGGCAAATAAGTTTCTAAAAAAAAACAGACGGCAAAAAAATAGAGTTCTCAACGTGCCAAATGCCAATACGCGTTTGCTGCTTCCGAATTCCGATTGCTGTGGGCCAGTTCAAGCTGCGAGTCCACCCAGCAGGCGAAGACTTGAATCCTCAAATTCTCAACGTGCCGATTCGCGTTTGCTACTTCCGGCCTCCGCGTTTCTGGTTAGCGTGGCAGGAAGTAAAGTAAGCGGTGTGCGGTGTGGTCTTCCCTCGGAAGCATTTGACCACGACCCGGCAATCCCCGTGGACTGCAGCGCACACTCCAAGCATCACACTTCCACGATTACTTTTCTTTTCTCTCTCGTTAGCGTGCCGCCGAACCGCGCACTTTGACGGTTCCGGATGCAATGCGACGCTGACCGGCGACCTCTTCCGCTCCCCATTTTTTAATCACACGCTCTGCATGACCGTCAGTACACTTCGGCAGCGTTTGTTTAACACCAGCGCGGCCGGCGCTCCGCCGTCTCGGCTCGACGGCCGCCCGGTATCATCCGTTTCCCAGTTAACCACCCTCCCTGGCTGACCACGGACCGCATCCGGATTCGATTCCTCGGTCCCCTCGCCCCGCTTCTGGAAGCCATGGCGTGGCTTCGTTTCGGCAGGCAGCCGCAGAGGCGAAACAGCAAAACTGTTCCTTCCATTACCGGATAAGGCCACGATGATTGGCTGGTCAGGTAGCAACAGTTGTTTTTAAACGAGAACAGTCGCTAGCGGTCAACATTGTGCCACACGATTTTCCTGCCTGCCGTGATGCTGCCAGTCTGCCACACACACACACGGCACGATGTGGCTATCATCGCCGTGGCGGCCGTGAAGCTACGCGCGTGCCACGCCGCGTAACCCCGCCCGCCCGTGCGTGCGTGCGCATCCAGTGACCCGTCGCGTCGCGGACGTATGAAAGGAAGAAGGGGATCGCGCGGTGCGGTCAGGTGTGAAATGGCGGACCGGTCGCGTCCCTTTCCCCTTCGTCTCCGCCGCGACGCTGCTATAATCCATGGGCACGACAGGCCCCTCCCTCCCTCCCTCCAGCCCGGGCGCTTTACGAAAGCGGCGCGACGCGGGAACATGAATGCCCGGTTCCCGTCGACGCCGACCCGTGATCGGCGATCACTGGGTGCGATGCGCACCGCTGCGGCAGAGATCGCGCTGATGACGCCAGAGCCAAGGGAACAGTGCTGCTGACATGACACGAGTTGCCGCAGCGTGATGCAGTACGGGCCACGGTGTCCGTATCGTTGGTTCCACGTTATAATTCTCGTTGAACGTGAGCCGACACGGTACAATTAAGTTGCGATTTGACTCAAAGCGAAACATATACTGTGTGAACCGTGAAGCATCGAAAGTATTTTAGACCACTTGGAATGAAAGGATGCAAATTTACTAAAGCCGCGTAACGAGTGCAGGTGCAGAATGGAAGATAACACGGCCAGACAAATACACAAAATGGCTATGATTTGCGGCATAAGTTTATGACTTATCTGACTGATGATGTAGTACTAAATATGACTTGAACCAACTACTAACATGGCAAGCCACACTGCCGTTGACACCTGTAGCTGGCAGATTTATTCTACTATATTTAGAAGAGCGAATCGACTTGTAATGTTCCACAATTCGCACGGTTTCAATGCAACTCGTGGCTTTCCTTCTTAGGTCAACACGTTTAAGGATGAAGCAAACAAATAATGAACTACAGGCGCTCTAATTCTTTCGATAATCTTGATCTCATCCACAATTTCTCCGGACAGAAGCCATTACATCGAAATTCCAATGGAAATTCGGACACCTAGGACACGTTTGGTTTGTAGCCAATGGCTGCCAAACCAAAAAATTGGTCATTGACCATGTAGGGTACATGTTTTTGGATTGCAGCCAAAATTTGGCAAACCAATGGACCTATGTAGTGGGCTAGTTCATTTTCATGCCAAAGTTGGCCAAAATAATGGTGGCTGAATTCTTCACCAAAAATTTGGCTGGCCAACGATTTGACAGGGCACGCATAGGCTAAAACCAAACAGCCCCCTAAACCCCTATAGGTTTGCACTGAACTTAATTAACTAAAACCTTCTTTGTGTACGGAAGGTTCAAAAATACAAAACCTTGGGCCACACAAATTGTTTGCCGGCGATTAACTAAACAAACTTTCTGCTCGATGGAAGTATCTTGTCATCATATACTATAATCGGTGCCACCGGAGCCCAGTGAAGAAAGCTTCCACTAACGCACGCGCTTGATCCCCTGAAAACATTCATGAGGGGGCGCCTTTTGTGATTACTCCACATGTTTTGAGCACCCACTCGCTCTAACCACATTTCCGGTCGTGTGCTTGAACGCCACTACTCGTACTCAGGGCGCTTTTGCACCCATCGGAAACGTCGACCTGTCCGCTATGATTAGGCAGCGCAGATTGCACGAATCCTGCGTTATGTCACTCTTAATCCACCCACCTAACCCGCTTTGCCTTCGGTCCCTTTCGCTAGATAACACACTTTTTCCCCCAAAGTCGCCTCCAACATAAATAGTGGTAGTAGTACTGTAAACAAACTTAACGAATCGAGAGAAACGTTTAAAAATTGAAAATTGGAATTGGAAATTCGTAAACGAGATAAGATGGAGTGAAAGTGAACACGGAGATAAGAAGATGGAAAAAAGTTGAGAAACGAGGAGAGAGAAAAGGAGTGAGAGAGATTGGTGGTTTGACCAGCTAGCTGCCTCTGAGAGAGAGAGAGCTCTCGTCTCCCACCTTCCTCTTCTCCTTCGCTCGCCGCGGCACCGGTCCGTGGTGTTGGCTCTGCTTTGCCACGGGCCAGTTCCCACCACCCACACGGGCCAGGCAAGGCGCCGCCACCGCTGACCCCGTCTACACCGAATCCCCCTCCCGAGATTTAACGCCCGTCTCCTCGCTCGCCGCCTTCTTCCAACCCACCCACGCCCGCACACCCAACACGCGCTCTTCGTTGCTTGGCCTCTTCCCCTCTCTTCCTCTTCCCTCGCCTCGTCTCCCGCAGATCTCCTTCGTCCCTTGATTCGGGGCCGGATCTTGGCGCCGAGGGATGGGCAACTGCTGCGTCACGCCCAACGGTGCCGTCGATGGCGGCGGCAAGAAGCCCAAGCAGCCCAAGCAGAAGAAGGCCAAGAAGCCGAACCCGTTCTCGATCGAGTACAACCGGTCCACGCCGCCGGGGCCGCGGCTGGTCGTGCTGCGCGAGCCCTCGGGCCGGGACATCGCCGCGCAGTACGAGCTGGGCGGGGAGCTCGGCCGCGGCGAGTTCGGGGTCACCTACCTCTGCACCGACCGCGCCACGGGGAGGCCCTCGCCTGCAAGTCCATCTCCAAGAAGAAGCTCCGCACCCCCGTCGACATCGAGGACGTGCGCCGGGAGGTCGAGATCATGCGCCACCTCCCCAAGCACCCCAACATCGTCACCCTCAGGGACACCTACGAGGACGACAATGCCGTCCACCTCGTCATGGAGCTCTGCGAGGGTGGGGAGCTCTTCGACCGGATCGTCGCCCGGGGACACTACACCGAGCGCGCCGCTGCCTTGGTCACTAAGACCATTGTCGAGGTCGTGCAGGTGAGATTGACTTCATTGTTCGTGCAGGTTCATTTTTCCTGTTATTCATGATTCAATCATTACCACTGGACAACAAGTACAAATGGATGCTGCTATATGTTCCTGTTTCTTTCATTATGTCAGGGTCAAATACTATCACTCATATGATAAGTTTGCCTAGAATTTTATTCAACGGAACATATTTAGCTAATGTGTGTTATTGACTGTACTTGATATTGTTGACTCTGGATAGTAGCTTTCACTACAATTCCCAACTAGGTGGTTAGATTTTTGCTGAATGGTGATTTAACTTGTGCCTCCATTCTTCCCTGTACAATGTCAGATGTGTCATAAGCATGGAGTGATGCACAGGGATCTCAAACCAGAGAACTTCTTGTTTGCAAACAAGAAGGAAACAGCAGCCCTTAAGGCAATTGATTTTGGCCTGTCTGTATTTTTCAAGCCAGGTACGAACACAACACCCTTGTCCCTTATCTTCTTTTCGTTTCAGTTCATCAGTCATTTGTTGATGGTATGATCGCGGAAAGATGGCTCTAGCGTGGTCTGTTTTATCTCCTATGCTGCCTGCCGTTGCATATTTTTAAAGTTATTCTGATAACATGCTGGTTTTGATTTTACGTAGGCGAAAGGTTCACTGAGATTGTTGGAAGTCCTTATTATATGGCTCCAGAGGTGCTGAAGAGAAATTATGGCCCAGAAGTTGATGTTTGGAGTGCAGGAGTGATTCTTTACATTCTTCTTTGTGGAGTTCCTCCATTTTGGGCAGGTTAGTTTTGTACCTGAATTCGAAACCAGCATATCTTAATATACGGTAAACGTTAAGATTTTACTAATGAGTATGATTTAATATCTCGTTAGTGTGAATGCACTATGTAGTACGGTAGAGAAAAAGTACATTTTGATTTTATCTATTTAATGGTCTTATTAGCATTATTTGTGTTTGCATGCAAAACAGTACAGAAAAGTACGTATTGATTTTATCTGTTAAATAAATGTTGTTTTGTAACGTTTTTTTTTCCGTTTGGATGTAATGCAGAAACTGAACAGGGTGTTGCTCAAGCTATTATTCGCTCAGCCATTGATTTTAAGAGGGATCCATGGCCAAGGGTCTCCGATAACGCCAAAGATCTTGTTAGGGGAATGCTAAATCCAGACCCGAAACGGAGATTGACAGCTCAGCAAGTGCTTGGTAATAATTAATTTGTCACACCTATTGACTGCATTGTGTTTGTTTCCTTCTGTAAGCTCGTTCTATGGTTCTATCCTATACCGGAACACCTTGTATTGGATTGATAGAAAGAAGATAGTTCTATACAATTTCAGAACCGTTATTTATTGTTATTATAATCAATAAGTACTTTTTTTCTGATAGCCATGTATTTCTTCCAGATCATCCATGGCTGCAGAACATTAAGAAGGCTCCAAATGTCAATTTGGGGAAACTGTTAAGGCCAGGCTTCAACAGTTTTCTGTGATGAACAAGTTCAAGAAGCATGCACTTAGGGTAAATTTCAATCTGAGTTGTCCTCACAGGTTTCCTTTTCCAGTGTTACACACGCTTGCTCTTAACTTTCTCACATGTTCGGCTACAGGTCATAGCTGATCATCTCTCAGTGGAAGAGGCTGCTGACATAAAGGAAATGTTCGACAAGATAGATCTTAACAAAGATCAGATGCTTAGCTTCGATGAGCTGAAGCTTGGTCTGCATAAATTGGGGCACCAAATGCCCGATGCAGATGTCCAAATACTTATGGAAGCTGTAAGTAATCATTTTAACTTCACTGCATGATACTTCATTTGCATGTTGGTATTAGAGTGGAGTTTCTTTTATTTATATGAAGAGACCTCTTTCAATAGCATTCTATAGCTGTATGCCAGAGTTTATACCCCGCCTGATATAGCAAATATTTATAAGACAAAAGATAAAGTCATATTCTTTAATTGGTCAAACATGTTGACTTGTCTGCTTGGTTGATTGATTTATTTATAGAATGCTAATCATAGGCATCTGTCTCTGTGCATAACGCTAAAGGTGATGCGTGTGAACAATTATATTCACTATTTGTGCATCTTATATCAGGCTGATGCTGATGGAAATGGATCCTTAGACTATGGAGAATTTGTTACTCTATCTGTTCACTTAAGAAAGATCGGCAATGATGAGCATCTGCATAAGGCATTTGCATACTTTGATCGGAATGAGAGTGGGTTTATCGAAATTGATGAGCTACGTGAATCATTAGCTGATGAACTAGGTCAAAATCCTGAAGAGGTTATCAATGCCATCATCCGTGATGTGGACACTGATAAGGTTTGTGTTCTTATATATATATATAAACTTGTTGCAAAAACATGCTATAGTTTCTTTCTTATTTCTAGTGTAAAATTTGGTGCTATGGCATACTAAGCTTGCCATGTATTGTCTTGTTCCTCAGGATGGCAAGATAAGCTACGAAGAGTTTGCGGCAATGATGAAGGCTGGAACAGACTGGAGGAAAGCATCAAGGCAGTATTCAAGAGAACGGTTCACCAGCCTTAGCCTTAAGCTGCAAAAAGATGGATCGTTGCAGATGACAACTTGACAAGTACCAGATAGTCGATAACAGTCCAATAGGCAAATTGTGAATTCCAGAAGAAAACCCTGTGTAGATTTTCTGATTGTTTTGGTGACAACTGCTGCTTCTGTTTGTCTCGATGTTCTATTGCTTTTGATTCTTTGCTGGATATCTGTTTGAGGCATTAGGCGAGTGTTGATGCTTTGATTGTATTTAGGAGTGTATGATCCAGGCCTCCCATGCCTTATTTAGGGCAAAGTGTACTGTACAAGAAAGAGGGAAAAATTAGGTGGCTGTATGCATTTCTTAACCTTTGTAGATCAATATGTTTCTGTTGGCATCTTATTGGTAATGCATGTGGTGGCTAATCACAGTTGAATTTTGAAGCAAAAAGAATTCAATTTTCAGTTAACTGAGCTGACAAGCTACTCAACTCAAAGGTCTGTAAGGCTGGTAGCGTACCTCACGCCATTTTCTACGATTTAGTTGACATCTGTACCTTGTGCAGTATCTGTCCAGAGATCCTATCATAGAAATGTCTTGTACAGAGACGTCGTAGCTCCAGTCAAGTGTTCAATGTTTTCCTGTCTGTACATAAATAAATGGTATCCAGAAGAACAGATGGATCGGGTAAACGTGACGAGCTGTTGTATGTTTGAACACAATGTTGGAGGGGACGCGTGTGTTGGTCATGGAACTTGTTCGTGTCAAACGAAAGCAAAGAGTTGTTAAGGCGCCTAAAAAACGGTTGGACGTTGCGATCCCAGTGGTGCTGCCGTCCTGGGCCGGACATGGAGCAGACGCAAATTAGGTGAACCAGCAGCAGCGGCCGAAGCCTCTTGACTTGTCTTTCTTACACGGTTGAGTGTGGTTGCCGCCACAAGCCCACGTACACGGTGCACCATGGCTTGTGCCGCTGCCTTCTTGTACCGCCAGACACGAATCTTTGTTCTGCCTAACCGAGTGACTCCAGTGGTGCGAGCGAACGCAAATAACCTTACAAGCATTAATCAACGATGTTGCATATTTATTTGAAGTAACAGGTCAAAATTAATTTACTAATTTGCTAGAGATTCGGTTGCTACAAGTGAATCATCTTTTTTTCGAACGAAGAGATTCTACTAAAATATAAATAAGTATCCTACATCAAGATTTTTAAAATAATAAAAAATAGAGAAATATCTAAATCTTTCATCATCTTCAACATCGTTTCTGCAATCGATAATGCTAAAAAGGAAGAACCAAATCGAAAAGGTATCCTCTTCAACTACCAATAAGAGACACCAAACTTTGTTGAAGCTTCAAGATTCACCGCCTTCAAACTCATCATGAAGAGAGTGTCCTCTTCATTTAATTTGATGCACAATAATATTCAAAATCTTTATTGATAGGACAAAAGGAACATCTCATGTCACTAATCCTTCATCATGATCCGATTAAACCACGATAAAATGGGGATACCCATCTCGTCATTGTTCTGGTCATGTTATCTCATCATGTAACTTACTACCTCTGACCCATTAAAAGTTTATTTTTTACTTTTAGAAATCAACTTCGACCATTCGTCTTATTAAAAATTTTGTGCAAATATTATTTATTATTTTAAAATTTATTTCATCATTCAAGACACTTAAATGATAAAGTCTTATTTAATAATTATAAAAAATAAATAAGATTAATGGTCAAAGTTGATTTGTAAAAATCAAAAACAACTCTTTTCAATGTGTATACAACCAGTAACACTGCTTCTTTCCTGTGTGTACCCCTTCACCACTGCGAGATGAAACTCCTGCGACTAAACCTGCAAGCAACTGCCACTGAATCCGTCGTGTACGAACACAATTTAGCGACTAGATCCTTGGACGCGATTTGGATGACTAAAATTTAGATGATCTGTGCACAATAATTTGGAATTCTCATCCTTTGGACCTATTAAAAGCCTTAAAAGAGACATGTTTGACAAATATATTAGTCTCAATCAATGATGACGATGTCGTTAGTCAATCGCACCAAATTCACGATTAATGGTTTAATAGGACCGTTTTTCGTTAGTTCATCTAATCTAAAGATGGTAATGATGAAGTTATGGCTGATGCTGTTTCTTTTCTTGTGCAGCGCAGCTTGTCCTGGTAGTCCTACTATATATCCTTGGGAAGACATGTAAAGTCGCATGTTAAACACCTTTGCTGTTGCCAGCCTTAATTTATATGCTTACTGAATTATTGTGAGAATGTTTTTTCGTTAAATTTGACGAATTTGTCAGAATTTGATATTTCCGTACTTCAATTTATGATTTGACAACATATCTATAACTATTCTGACATGTTGAATAGTATAAACAAAGATTCAATATTTAAATTTAACCATAATTAATAAAAAAAAGTAGGGTGAGCACATGTCACCATGCCCACAAAAATAATTCTCGAAAAGAGAAATACTTCACAGAACATAGTGACATGTTTAATAGTATAAACAGATCCCGCTCGACATCCACCCTAGGCCTAGCCTTTTAGTATCTTTCGATTCGTCCGCGTCCGACTCAAAATGAAACAAACTGCCCAAAGGCGTATGTACAACGGTGAAACGGTGGTCACGAATCTCTGTTCTGCCTAACCGAGTGAGTACAGTAGTGCGTGCGAACTCGGGGTGAGCCCTAGTGACGCTTTAGGGTGTGTTTGAATACTCTAGTTGGCTAAAGTTTAGCTAAGGCCCTGTTTGCATCCACCTCCTAAACTTTAGTTGATAGCCAACTAGAGTATCCAAACACACAGTGATCTCGGGGTGAGCCCTAGTGACGCTTTAGGGTGTGTTTGGGTGCGCTTGGCACGGCTTATAGAAGTGCTTATTGAAATTGCTTATGCTCAATAAGCACTTTGAAGTGACAAACAACAAAATAGCAAAACCGCTTATCCGTATAAGCACCTATAAGCACTTTGTAATTTTGTACTAGCATAAGCACTTTGAGTGAAGCAACAAAACGTAGCTTATAGTGCTTATGTGTGTGAATAAGCAGTTTTGATGGATAAGTATAAGCAGTTTTGCCAAACGGATTGATCTGCTTATGTACAGTAAGCACTATAAGCGGTTTTGACATAATAAGCACTATAAGCAAGTATAAGCACTATAAGCACTTTGTGCATAAGCCGTACCAAACGCACCCCGTTTGGCACAGCTTATTGAGCTGCTTATTGAAAGTGCTTATGCTTAATAAGCAGTTTGAAGTGCCAAACGGTAAAATAGCAAAGTGCTTATGAGGTATATACCTATAAACACTTTGTCATTTTGTACTACACATAAGCACTTTAGGCAAAGCAGCAAAACGTAGCTTATAGTGCTTATGTGTGAGAATAAGCAGTTTTGATGAATAAGCATAAGCAGTTTTGTCAAACGGGTTGATCTGCTTATGCTACATAAGCACTATAAGCAGTTTTGATAGAATAAACACTATAAGCACTTTGTGCATAAGCCGTGCCAAACACACCCAAACTTTAGCTACTTTTTCTCCAAACATGACTTCCTAAACTTTAGCCAAGTCACCTCCTAAACTTTAGCCCACTAGTCACCTCAACCTTGCTAAACTCTCCTAAACTTTGGATAAAAGCAAATAGAGTCAAAAGTACCCCTCATCACATGTTAGGATAGAAAAAGTAAAGGTGGAGAAACATTTATTGAGGGTTAGATATGTCCACTTTTTGTTTAGTCATGGACTTTAGTCATGGATCCAAACATGTATCTCCTAAACTTTAGTCGGCTAAACTTTAGGTGACTAAATTTTAGTTGGCTAAACTTTAGCCAACTAGAGGATCCAAACACCCCCTAACTAAAGTTTAGTCACCTAAATTTTAGCCAACTAAAGTTTATGAGATGTATGTTTGGATCAATGACTAAAGTCTTTGACTAATCAAAAAGTGGACATATCTAACCCTCAATAAATATTTCTCCACCTATACTTTTTCTATCCTAATATGAGGTGAGGGGTACTTTTGACTTTATTTGCCTTTATCCGAAGTTTAGGAGAGTTTAGCAAGGTTGAGATGACTAGTGATCCAAAGTTTAGAAGGTGACTAGTGGTCTTTAGGACATTTTAGGAAGTCATGTTTGGAGAAAAAGTAGCTAAAGTTTAGTCAACTAAAGTTTAGTAGGATGATCCAAACATGACCTTAGGCCCGTTCGTTTCCTCCCTCTAAAATTTAGCACCGTCATATCAAAGAGAATCTTATTATTTATAAATATTTCGATCAATTTAATGATAAAACCCTTTGACGGATTGGTGCTAATTTTCAAGAGGAATCTAATGAGCTTAATTAATCTATGTTTTGCTAAAGTGATGCTACAGTAACCGTCTTCTAATTATGACTTAATTAATCTTAATAGATTCGTCTCGTAAATTAGTCTAAGGGCCAGTAATTTATTTTATAATTAAACTTTATTTAGTACTCCTAAATAGTAGGATTATTTTTGATATGACAACTATAAAATTTAGACCCCAAGAAACGAACACACCCTTAGTCAAGAGATTTAAAGGTGATTATAAGTGAGACAGATCCACTAGGACGACGTTAGCCCGGTCGGTGATCAATGGCCACCCGGGTACGGCTTTTGCTTCGTGAGATGTGGTGCCGAGATGGCTAACCTTGCAAGCCAAAGCTTCGTGAATAATGCTCTGCTGCCCAAGTCCGATAACAGACAGCCTACCTCAAACGGCTGTACCGGTGTCGTGCGGACCAGCCTGCACGAGAATACCAGAACGCTGGAGATAACAATTTTGCTCAATTTGTTGCTTAACAAAGAACAAAAATAATTTGTCAGGTTAGACAGACAAGAAGCACTTCCAACAACGCGCGCAGGTCGTGGAGCCAGGCTGTTCTGGTACCTTTGCCATTTGAGATTGCAACTGATATTGTTGCCTCACGAGTCAGAATGCCTGGACTTTTCCCGCTACCTTTGCCTGGAGTTAGTGTCTAAAAGCTCCAATTTGATGAAATAGCATGGCGTGTTCACATCATACATGCAAGTATAGAATGACTTTTGATCAGAAACGGATTTTCAAAATGGATTGTTTATCCAGTGTTTTAACAGAAAATTATACGTGGAAGACCATGGAGGAATGGCAGGAAGAGAGAAAAAAGATTTTCTCCTAAAATGATAACTCCATATAGCTTAGAAAATGTACACAAAGTTTAAGCTACTAGTTCAGAATAAAAGTCTGAACGGAGCAAATATGGCATCTCTGCATAGTGAATAGAGGCTGATATCACACGGTCGTAATAATAATATAGCATGACTTTGAAAATGTAATCTGAAATTATTAGTACGCAAATAATGGTAGACGCATAAATAATATATACTGGTGTCAGAAAATCTAGGGCGTTATCTCAGAGTCAACAAATTCTGCAAACATGCATTGAAGCTACTAGTTTAGAGACTACTTTAGAAGCAACACCTGCAACACCATTTTAAACTTAGTACCCCCATTTCAATGTGCCATCAGGCACAGGCGATACAAGTGACCAAGCTACAAGGACTTTCAATTTACAAGTGCCAAGCTCAAGGGTTGCACAGCTTCCACCAGCTGTCGCAGGCTTGAATAATGCATTCTTTTCCACTCTAATCCCATCTTTCCATGCGATGTAAGAAACAAGCAGCTCTTCATCAAGTGCAACTGAAACAACCGGTCGAGAAAGTTCCACATAACCATCACCACTAACAGGTACATTGTCAGCTCTAAACTCAAGTAAGATAACTTTCTCATGTTCAATTACTGGAGTGAGGGCAGTAATTTGACCATGAACACCATCTGGCCATGAACCTTCAATGGCCCGAATAAATAGTGTGGCCTCAACAGATTTAGTAACGCCTGCAAATGCTAACTTCAGTAGGCTACACTTGCTCATGTAAGAAACCGAACCAATGCACACACAACCAGGGAAGGCTGGCACTGGGGCAACAAGAAAACTTAAGTATCTATCCTCAGATTCAACCTTGCCCCTCACTTTTAGCTCAAACTCAATAAACACGTTGTTATCCCAATCTAGCACAACAGTACGGGTAGGACCTGTCAGTGCCAAATATGGATCCTGCATGTAACATGATTAAATAAACCATTGGTAAGATGAAGGCAACAAAAGAAGTACTCAAGAAAAAATTAGGATGTTTGTTTTGCACAACAACAAAAAATACACCATGCATGTTTAGAATTTTCTTCTGTATTCCTTTTGCAATCATACTTCAAACAAATTCAGGTCAGGATTCAGAACAAAACACCAGATAATATCAACTTTAATGATTTACAAATTCTAATTCAAACAGATCCGAGTGACAAAGTGCTCAAGATGTTTCCGAATGGGTTTCGGAGAGAGGCTGAGTGGGCCAAGAGTTTGCTAGGGCGTATTGAGGAGTCAAGTAAAAAAAATTGCAGGCCATCTTCCCAAGGACACTCCCTGGTATCTGACAATGTGCATTAGCTCCCCATACTACAAATGCAAGAACTTGAGAATTGAATTTTATTAGTGACCAGTTTATTTCCACTGACTGCAACAATTGGTACGAGCCTGACTTGCATTATGCTACGATATGGGTACTGACATATATCCTCAACCATAGACACAAAAATATGACTTAATTATCCAATGCCTTTGCATTCTTCGAGCTTATTCAGCACATGTAAAGATGATCTGTTGAGATGACACGCAATTTCAGGAAACTTATTAAATATCAATTTCAGGAAACTTATTAAATAGGATTGTTAATGGAGGATGAATTCTGATAATCCTGTGCAAGATCTCGGCTGCCAGCATGGTATGATAACAACGGCATACATGCCCTACATGTGTGACAAAGCGTTCAAGATGTTTCCGAATGGTTTCAAAGAGAGGCCGAGTGGGCCAAGAGTTTGCTAGGGCATATTCAGGAGTCAAGTAAAAAAATTGCAGGCCATCTTCCGAAGGACACTACCCGTACTACAAATGCAAGAAATTGAGAAATAAATTTTATTAGTGATCGGTTTATTTCCAGTGACTAGTCACCAGAAACGGGTACGGTGCCCTCGAATCCCGAATCGGATTCGCCGTCCCTTTTCAGACTGGGTCGCGTCCCGCTGTTCCCTTCTCGCAGGTACTTCAGGCAACAGCCGCAGCTTGAGGGAGACACATCAGCCATGGCCGTCCCCATTAGCCTCTGTGCTTATCTTATCGGGGACAGCAGGCGAGCTGACGAAGCAGTAGAGTTGAAGAAGAGATGGTGCGGCGAGGGAAGGAGAGGAGCCGTGGCTGCGAGCGAAGACAGAGGAGAAGCAGCGGCAGGTGAGCGGAGACGAGCGGCGGCGCACGAGCATTGGAACGAGCAGCGGCGGCGATTCTCTCGATCCTGATTTTTTCCATGGATGTGGCTTACGTGAGGGGCTGAGTAGTAGTAGTAGGCTGGTTACTGAGCTGGGCCAAGCATCATCCCTTCTATTATTCTTCTCTCTCCTTTTCTTTCTCCATTTTCTTTTATTTTCTGCATTTGTTTTCCTATCAAATTGGTACACTATCGTCGACTTCTAGTTTCGAACCGGGTACAGCGCATCGGAAATCTTAAATTCGCGTATCACATCCAGTCTTTAGCGTACCAAAGAGGTATACCCCTTCATCCCAGTTTTTTCCCAACTTTCGAATCTCGTCCCACGTACCCGTCCCCCGTCCCCTTCGAACCGGGTACGTGGTGACTTCACTCTGTGCAACAGTTAGTACGAGCCTGATTTGCCTTATGCTACAATATGGGTACTGACGTGTTTACATATATAGACAACCTTAGCCACAGAAATATGACTTAGTTATTCAATCCCTTTGTATTCTTCGAGCTTATTCGCACATGTAAAGATAATCTGTTGACATAACTCAGAATTTCAGGAAACTTACTATATGTCAATTTCAGGAAACTTACTTAATGTCAATTTCAGGAAACTTATTAAATAACATCGTTAATGGAGGATGAGTTCTGATCATCCTGTTCTCAGGTGTAAAGATTATTTCCATTGCTGCCAGCATGGTATGACAGCAACGGCAGATATTCATGCTGCGGTATGAGAATTAACATGAACATACAATTGCATGGGAAAGCAAACAGAAAATTAAGACAACAGCATATGGCAACAGAGCATTATAGCAAGAAACAACTTAGAATGATATGGAAACGCTACAAACCTTTTCAGTCAGGGTTTGGCAGTCATCTCTTGAACGGAAGAAGACATGGTTGCGATTGTGATCAACAGAGTCACGTATGGCAACGATACCGAACACATCAAACGGAAACTCTAAGTCCCCAAAGAGTCCTGCAACCTGGACTGAAAAAATCTGTAGAGTGTCGCAGGGGTAGGCAACTTCGGGGGTCCAAGGTGATATGTAAAGGGCATGGTACGGATCAGCGCTGCAAGTAGGTGTTAGATTTCCAGTGTTAGACCAACAGCAGTAATCCTAATAATGACTTTGTCTAAAACCATCCGAGCTATTGTTATTATTTGCTTGTCGAAGTATACTAATCCCATAGCATCCAGTGATCCAAGATTTTTTTTTTGAAACTAGTGATCCAAGATTTACTAACAAACGTCAGGGTAACATCTTCTAACCAGGTGAGGTTAATCCCTATTCATGATGGCCAGCAGATCGAGATTCTGAATGTTACAAATTTTTAAGCGAACTGCAAATCAGTTAAAAAATTGATGTAGAAAAATTGTATCGAGGACTTACTGACGCTCTCAAATGGACCGCACTCGGGGGACCATAGCTTGATCCAGCGGCGACGGAAGTCCATAACCTTTTGGTCATCATCATCCATCGGCATCTCTTCGATATCCGTCTTAATCTCCGACTCCTCCTTGGGGGCATCCAGCGTTATCACCTTCTTCGGCACTTCTATTTTCTTCTTCCCCTTCTTCCGCTTTGGTTTGCTCTTGTCCTCCAGCTTTAGTTCGCCAATCATCTTCACCTCCTCTTCAATATACGTCACCTTCTTCACCTCTGGTTCGCTCCCCTCCTTCAGCTTTGATTCGCGCTCCTTCTTCAACTTCTTTAGTTCGACTCCCTTCCTCCGCCACACCAAGATTGACAAATGGCCTGCCTCGTCAACACTCCAACTATGATCGCGAGCCATCGTCCACTCCGCACTCTCCATCCGCTTCTCCACCACCGAGCGCAAGTTCACCCCACACAGGGCAACCACCTCCATCTTAGCAGATCACTATTGTGTCCTCGCTGCCGTCACCGATCGTGGTCGGTGAAGGAAACCCTAGATCGACAGGACAGGCACGGCTGCTTGTTTCTCCCGGCAGTGGAGGAGATCGATCTAATGCAAATTTCAGATGAAGGGGATACAATGCAGGACCACTTTACATATTCTGCCCGACGCTACGATGCGGAAACCCGACGAGGCGACGATGATCTCATCCCGTGTTGTCTATGTATGCCCACTCTAACTGGGCCGGATCTTCTTTGGGCCGAGATTTCTTGGGCCACAAAGGTCCCCGACAGTGAATTGCAGGAGCTCCAGGGGCTGATCTGCATCTGAAGAATCCTATCTTCTCCTGCCTTCCTCCGGCTTGGGCGTCGCTTGCCCACTCCGGCGTCCTCCTCCGGTGCGCCGGACCGCACCACCCAGGCTCCGATCCCAAGGTCCACCCGTGATCTTCATCTACAGCTTCTGCGCTGCTGCACGCCCGCACCGAGCGCGTCACGGTACGTGCCCAGGCACTCATCCTTGCATCGCACCCACTCCCTTCTCTCCCCCTCAATCTTCGGCGTCTCACCCAGCTGTTCCTCTTGAAGCCGCTAGCGCGGGGTGAGGAATTGAGGGTCCATCCGGTCCGCGGAATTGGTTCTTTCTTTGATTGGTTCCCTCTCCTCGGACGAGTAAAACACCCGCTGCTTTCCTTCTCTTCACCCCCAGTCCCGGCACGTTCAGATCGTCGCAGACTTGTTTTGCTGCGTGGTGGAGGATACACCCACGAATTTATTTTCCAGCATTTTAATCGGGGACTCGAGCGCCATGCTAAGATTGCTGCTGGTTTGTGCCTGGTCGATCCGTTAATGGTCTAGCTGCGTTCCATAGAGACATTTCTGTCAGGCCGATCACCTTGTTTTTCTTGGTGCCTTGCTTATTTCATAAAAGAAAAAAAAACACCCTTGTTAGCTACGAACTTTTTCAGGGCTTAACTTCTGTTTGCATAATGGTTTCACAATTTTGTTGCGTGAATTGACAAATACTGTAGTTTGCATGATGACTGTGACAGCACTTTAATTCCATTACATGTCTGCACAGGTGCCTGTGCTAGGCCGTGCACATGCAAAATGGCTCTCTGTCAGGGTGTATCTTCTGGGAATGCTCAGCTTCTAGCCTTTCCTGGTAGATCATCAAGTCTGAAGGGTACTCAGTTCCGTGTTGGGAGGAATGCTTTTCCTGTACAAGCTGTAAGAGGTATGCTTTTCACAAATCTAAATATGGTATGTGTCCTCGTTTCTTGCCTACAGCTTGTATATATATCTAGCCGGCAGTGGCTCTGTAGCAATGGTTTGCAATGTTTTTCTTTTGAAGTGTGTGACATATTCATTTCACCTGTAAAGATTTATAGTAGACCCTAGAGTATCTTGTACCTAGTGATTCTTTGCTCCAGTTGGCAGTCTAATGCTATCTATTTTGAATTTTCTTTTCGAGTATTAGGATCTCCACCTTTTGATTTATTGAGGACCAAACTCTTGTAGATATCTCTTGCTCTAGGAAACTAGATACTAACATATAGTTTGTACATTTTGAGCCACTTTCATTATGTTAACATCAAAAGTTTACCATTACAAACTTATGGCGAACCAAATAATGTTCCTAGTGATTAGTTCCTGAGCAGATTCTGTTGTGAAATTATTGTTCATTGTGATCTTGACATCCCAACTTGAACTCCCTTCTATAAAAAAGGAGGGCGTGACTTGAATCAACTAAATGGCTGCATATGCCTTCCATAATTACATTGGCATTCCTCAGCAATAAATTTGGATTTATTTTGTAGTGCATCTTGCAAATAACCAAATATTACTTTTGTTTGCTCTTGTAACACCTATGTTACATAATGGAATTTTGAAGTTGTAGTTGTACACTGAATAGCATGCCATACTGCTGTTAAAGTGAACCTTGCTCCTCGTAAATTATAATTCTTTGAATCACAAGCAGTACAAGAGCATCATTTTTTTCTGCTTGATTTTAATTATTTGAATCACAAGCTATACAAAAACACTAGGTTTGCAGTAATTAGCAGATGTCACTTTATAACAAGACATCAGGTAGAACTGTGCCCCGTCCTGTTCCGTCCAAGCACACACATCAAATGTATAATCACACAACCCAACTGTGTCATATCTAGTGGTAAGCTCATTCCAAGTCACTGCATTCTTATCAGCGGCATCCCTGAACACCTTCTTGGCCTCCTACATTTCTGAGCTTGCCGTACAAGCACACCAACGAGTTAGCAATGAATGCATGCCATATTGCTATTAAAGCAAACCATGTTTCCTGTAAATTGCATTTTAAATTACAATCAATACAACATCATTAAAACCATGATTCTGGTAAATTGTAACTTTGAATCACAAGCTAATACAACAGCACCAGGTTTTTGGTGATTCACAGATTCCACTTTTATAAAAAAATTGGAGTTTTTGCAGAAAAACTGGTAATTGGAACTGAGAGTGAGAATCTTGATGCATGCCTATATAGCTTAATTGAGAAACCTGTCGCTCTTTGAGTTCTGGTTTTCATTTTAGGGACAATTGTGTTCTTACCCCTACTCTGAACTTGATTTTAAATATGAAGTCATAGGAACTTTTTCATCGTCTTTTCCCAACAGTAACTGTTTGGAATCAAGAATCCAGTTTCCCTTGGTGGTAACGAGCAATGACCCCCAGCTATTGCAGTTTCTAGAACCCTGGCTTAATTTATCACTGTAGTTTTGTTCCTGTCTAGAATAAACATCAGAAGTAAAAACATTTTCAAGCGTAATATCTCCGGATTTGTGTATTATTGTGTACAATTTCTCTATACATTTTATAGCATAATTCTTTCATTATGGCATCTGATTAATGGTCACTGGAATTAGCTTGACTCTAATCATCACCTATTTTGTGCAGGCGGTGCTGATTCCTTCCATCATGGTACACTAAAAGCATTTTCAAGGGAGAATTCTGTGAAGGGGATCCCATCACTAGCAACACGTCACAATCAGCATCGAAGATCTGAAGTTTGTCAAGCATCCTCTCTAGCGTCATTCAGCTACCCTGAGCTGACTTCCAAACCCAGATGGTGGTGGAGAACTCTAGCTTGTGTGCCATACTTGCTTCCACTCCACAACATGTGGTCTTATGCTGATGCCATCTACCAGCTGCACACATACTTGCAGGGGTTTACACTGTTGTACACCTTCATCGACACCATGACCCTGCTTCCTGGGTGGCTCTTCCTGGTAATTTTTATGACAGTCTACTTCTTTGTCGTGAGACGAAAGTGGTCACCACATTTCCTTAGGTTCCACGTAATCTTGGCTATTCTTCTGGATACTGGTTCCCAAGCAGTTGCAACCATGTGCACCTGGATGCCGAGCATTGTGTATCAGGGGAAGCCGATGCAGTATTTCTGGATGACTATGGCGTTCATACATATCTTCACAGTGCTAGAATGTATGCGTTGTGCTCTTTGTGGAATGTACCCAAACGTGCCATTCATCTCGCACACAGCATTTATCCACTCTGACCTAAATCTGTTCAGGTAGACAGCTGCATGCTGTTAACTACAGTGTCAGGTCTAGGATGTTAGAGTTTTTGTTTTGTTACACTATGTTCATAACGATGCCTCATACTATGTAATAGCAGTATGGTGTGCTGGTACAACGGAATTTGAATTCTTAAGTCGATTACCTCGTATATTGGTTGTGTGTTCTGTTTTTTGTGCAGATCTTTTTCCTTCTTGTTTTTGTTCCTCTAGTGCATCATATATTAGTGATTTTTAATCGAGCGTATCCTGCTTTTCCATATTCTGAAACTCTTGTTTCCAATCCCTAATACCTCAACAAAATGTACATGTCAGATAAGATCAGTAGTGTTTATTGCTTTAACATTTTGCTACTGACTGTATAGGTGTTGCCGTGTTGGCACGACTACATCATTGGGTTTGGTGGTCTTATAATCTTATTTGGCTTGGTAGCAGAACACATTTATATTAGTGCTGACATTGAAATAAAAATATTCTAATAAACTATAATGGTTAAAGTTTTCACAAAGTCAGACTTTGATCCAACCCCTAAAAAATACTAATAAGGATAGAGGACTAATTAGATGCCTAATTGGACAATTTGTGAACTTAATCATGGTAGTTATTACAGACACCAACCAAACTTTGATACATTGGTGATACGTAATACTCTACTGGAGATAGAGGGCACTTACTCACCGCACCGTGCATCCTCCGCATCACTATATTTCCTCGCTTAATTATGTGTGTTGGGGTATTTGGAAGGAAGCCATGGCAAAAGTGTCAACCTTTGGAGACAAGTTCTGCGACTGCCAATGGGCTGGGAGCTCCTTCGCCCACTGAAATATCACCAAGAATTCACCTCTAGAGTCCAGAAAGTACAACTGATGTGCAAAGCCGGAAAGCATAGGTGGCTATGAAGGAAGACAATGCGGATGATGCTTTGGAATGCAAGTATAAAGATGACAAGAGACGGGATCGAAGGAAGTACTGATGAACAAGTCATTGTAAGCATGTGTGGGTTGCTAGATACAGATGATTCTGGTGGCGCGGTTGGCGCATGTAAGGGGCTGTGACCCCCATCTCTTTTCAGATTTTGAACTTGTACGGTGATCCTCAGTTTGAGTCGATGCCATAAAAGTAAGGCGGGAGCCAAGAGCTCTAAAATTCAAAAAAAAAGCCATGGAAAAAGATGTACGGTACTCCATGATACTAATAGAGTTAAAGTATCATGGATTAAATCTAACCGTTCATTTGATTTGGTATTTTTGTAATTTAATTGGCAATCTCGTCTTAGTTTGGGGGTAGTTTTGGGAGAAAACAGTATTCTTTTTTTCTTTTTAAGGTTTTGGGCATTTGATCCGGTGGCAGTTTTGCCCTGAGGCCTGACGCTATTGCCGGCAGATCCATACTAGATCCCCGTCGGGGTCAATCCGTGGCTGGTCGTCCGTCGTTAGCCGGCAGATGATCCATTGTCTACCAACGACGTACATCTTTCTCCGCCCGATCGTCGCTGGCATCGTCTGTTCGGCGCCTGTGTCGTGCCTGGTCATTGCCGACACCACCATGTGGTTCTCCTCCGATGATGGCGATAGCCCGTTCCAGCAGCTGCAGTCTGTAGTGTGATAGATGGTGCAGCCCGCACTCAGCATAACTGAATATCATGATTATACCTGGTAGAATCTAGTTGCATTTGAGCAGTTTGTTCTGAAGGAAATGACTGTTGAAATTAGAGGCAATATTCTATTATATTTAATCCACAAAATAACGGCATAAAACATAAGCATGACTAGAGGTACGGATCGATCATAAGAAACTAGCAAAGACATCATCATGTCTTGTTTATCAATTGAGAACAAAAGGAACAAGAGGAAAGAAGTGAGAACATACGGAGTTGGAGCGACGAGAGGAATTGCATTTAGCACACCATCTCCATTTGGGATAGTCATCCGGAGTTAGTTGATGTGGTTGTTCTCTTGATGTAGCGAGAAGTAGTCGTTCGCTTGTTGTAGACGAACACCACCACCGGAGAGCTATCGACGTACGTGATGTAGATGAACACAAACGAGCAGTCGCGACGTGCGCTCCCCAAAAACCTTATCGCCCTCCTATCCCGGTACAAGAACGCAAGAGGGACGAAGTTTCGGAGGCCTGCTCTCCCAACACTTGTGTATGCAAATGTCGGGAGGAGGATGCTCACTTTGCAGCTATAGAAGTGAAATGACTTGGGTGTGATATCTTTGGTGAGAGCCTTGGGTCTCTTTTTATAGTGATCACATGAGAGCACTAGAGAGGTGAAGCAAAAGAGTTACTCACGGGAGTAACTCACGGAGTTACGTGCATGAAGTAACTCATAGGAGTTACGTGCATGAAGTAACTCACGAGAGTTACGTTTCATGAAGTAACTCAAAGGAGTTACCATGTACCATGATGAGGCTCTTTGATTAAGCAATTGCTAATGGAATATGAAGAGAGAGGGTCACCACTTTACATGCATGTATGTGTTACTCTCCCTTCTCTCCTCATCTCTTTAATATTTCATTCACCTCCCAATATTCATCAATTAAATAGGCTTTTGGAATTTCTAATTTAAATGAGTCATTACTCATTTATTCCAACAATCCCCACCAAATTTCAAAAGACATATTTGAAATTTATCCCACTTCCTATTTTGATATACCAGTGTTTTGGTGGAGACCTAATAAGGTTGAACATCCACCTAGAACATAAGTTACGTCGATCCACAACCGCACAATAGACTAAGCCTTGAATTGACAGTTTTGTGCGGAATGATTTCACTCAAGTCCTTTATCGATACTAGGCTGCTATGAGCATCCTCTTGGTTTGGAGCATATAGGTCAAACTCCTTGCCTTTTCATGAGCTTTCTAGAGATCACCCTCATCTCATAGACTCGTGATCAGCAGTCATGCTCATATATGTATGTTCCTTTAAGATGTTCCGTAGGACAACATCTATGCTAACCAAGCCACTTGGAACACATTAAGATAAAAATCAGCCTGCCATACGGATCGGGAGAGTTTTGCATCTTCGTAGAGAGGGTTAATAAATAATATACTCTCCTCTTCGTTAACCACCAGCTTGTTTCGCCAATCCTAATTCACGGGATCTCCGCTCACATAGGATGGGTTACCGCTGTGGTGTAACTCATGTGGGTCTCATACCCATCTCCCTCGATGCATTGTCAATCACATTTCGTGAAAGACCTTTTGTGAAGGGATCTGCCAAATTTTTAGATGTTTGGATATAATCCAATGCAATAACTCCGGAGTTTCTCATTTTCCCGACAGATTTCAATCTCCTCTTCACATGTCTTGATGACTTCATATTATCTTTAGAACTGTTTACCTTGGTTATCACAATCCGATTGTCACAGTTCATAAGAATCGCTGGTATTGGTTTCTCAACCACCGGCAAGTCCATCAAGAATTCACGAAGTCAATCTGCTTCTACCGTAGCTGTATCTAATGCTGTGAGTTCTGCTTCCATTGTTGACCTCGTTAAGATGGTCTCGCTTGCAAGACTTCCATGAAACAGCGCCACCTCCAAGAGTGAATACATATCCACTTGTGGCTTTAATCTCATCAGCGTCGGATATCCAGTTAGAATCACTATATCCCTCCAGCACTCTCGGGTACCCGAATAGTGAATTCCATAAGTCATAGTACCTTTTAAGTAGCGCATCACTCTCTCTAGAGCATCCCAATGATCATCTCCTGGATTTGAAACAAATCGGCTAAGTTTGCTCACAGACAAAAGAGATGTCGAGTCGTGTAGCGCCGGCAAGATACATGAGTGAACCAATAATCCGAGAGTACCTCGGTTGATCATTTACTATCCTTCGATTCTTTCGTAGCAACACACTAGGATCATAAGGAGTCGGAGCAGGTTTACACTCACCGAAGCTCGAAACGACTCGGGACCTTTTCCACATAGTGGGATTGAACCAATGTCACCCCACCATCATCATCCTTTATTAATTTGATATTCAAGATCACATCGGCTACTCCCGGATCTTTCATCTCAAAATTTTGGGACAAGAACTCCTTAACTTCGTTGATCACATTGAGATTAGTCCCAAAAATTAGTATGTCATCAACATACAAACACATGATAACTCCCTCGCCCCCACCATAGCGATAGTATACACATTTATCCGCTTCGTTCACAACAAAGCCAGCCGAGGTTAAAGTTCTATCAAACTTTTCATGCCATTGCTTCGGAGCTTGCTTGAGGCCATATAAGGATTTTAATAATTTACACACTTTGCCCTCTTGACCTTTCACTATATATCCATCTCGGTTGTTCCATGTAAATTTCCTCATCCAACTCCCCACTAAGGAAAGCAGTCTTAACGTCCATTTGATGAACGAGAAGACCTTTTGAGGCAGCCAATGATAGTAGTACTCGAATCGTGGTCAACCGGGCAACAAGTGAGTAAGTGTCAAAGAAATCTTCTCCTTCTTTCTGGGTGTAACCCTTGGCCACAAGTCTTGCCTTGTACTTCTCAATTGTACCATCAGGCCTCAGCTTCTTTTTAAACACCCACTTGCATCCTACAGGTTTGCACCCGTACGGACGATCAACAACTTCCCAAGTTCCATTAGACATTATGGAATCCATCTCATTACGCACCGCTTCCTTCCAACAGATCGGCGTCATGAGATGTATATGCCTCTTCAATGGTTTTGGGAGTATCATCTACGAGGTACACAATAAAATCATTACCAAAGGATTTAGGAATCCTCTGTCTCTTGCTCTTTCGAGACATGTCATTGTGTTCCTCCTCATGATGTTCAACAAGTGATTGTTCAACATGTTCCGTCGAAATGGTAGGTTTTGGAATCTGGAATGATTCATAACTTAGCGTTCCACGTGTTTCCTTCATTGGAAAAATGTCCTCAAAGAAAGTGACATCTCTTGATTCCATGATTGTATCAACATACATATCGGGTATCTCAGATTTCACTATCAAAAATCTATAACCAACACTATGGAAAGCATACCCAAGAAGTACACAATCCACTTGTTTTAGGTCCAAGTTTGCGCTTTTTGGTGATAGGTACACTTACCTTTGCTAGGCAGCCCCAAGTGCGCAAGTAAGAGAGTGTGAGTCTTTTATTCTCCCATTCCTCAAATGGAGTCTTTTCTTTGTTCTTTATAGGAACACGATTTAGAACATGACAGGCAGTCAATATAGCCTCACCCCACCATTCCCAGTGCAAGACCCGAAGTTCCTAACATGGCATTAACCATCTCGGTTAGGGTACGGTTCTTCCTTTCAGCCACACCATTTGACTCGGGAGAGTAGGGAGGCGTTCTCTCATGAATGATGCCATGTTCTTCACAGAATGAGTTAAACTCATTTGAAAAATACTCACCACCACGATCAGACCTAACTCGTTTGATCTTTCTCTCAAGTTGGTTTTCAACCTCAGCTTTATAGATTTTAAAATAGTACAATGCTTCATCTTTGGTTTTAAGGAGATACACGTAGCAATAGCGAGTAGAATCATCGATCAACGTCATAAAGTATCTCTTTTCTCCTCTCGTCAATATGCCATTCATCTCGCTCAAATCCGTATGAACAAGTTCCAACGGTGCCAAGTGTCTTGCCTCAAGCAATCTTGTGAGGTTTGCGTGGTTGCTTCGATTGCACGCACACTTGACATTTTGAGCCTTTGACAATTGGAATTGTCGGGATTAAATTCAAATTTGCTAACCGCGTCATACAACCAAAATTAACATGACAAAGACGTGAATGCCAAAATTTGGAATGATCATCATTGCAAACATGATTGATTACATTATTACATGCATTAGACAAAGATAGGCGGAACAAGCCTCCACACTCATAGCCTTTACCAATAAAAGTTCCATACTTTGACAATACAACTTTATTGGACTCAAACACCAACTTAAAACCATCTCTACACAGCAGAGATCCGCTCACAAGATTTTTATTTATTGAGGGAACATGCTGCACATTCTTCGCTTGCACGGTCTTTTCCGAAGTGAGCTTCGGATTGACCGTACCAACTCCATGAACGAAGCATGCGAGCCGTTTCCCATCAACACGGAGGAAGTCCTGGTGAGCTGGTAAGAAGAAAATAAGGAAATATCAGCACACACATGTATATTGGCTCCTGTGTCAATCCACCAATCGGGTAAATGACAAACCGAAAGAACAGTTGGATTACCATACCCGCTTGTTCCCATCTCAGTGTCGCCCATAACAACATTGACAGACTTGTTGTTAGATTTGTGCTGTTGCTTGTCCTTGCGGTCCTTACAGTCACGAGCCCAATGGTCCGTAGCACCGCAAACATAGCAGTTTCCTTTCTCCTTCTTCTTCTTGAAGTTGGTTGTTTGAGCGGCCTTGTTCTTGCCTTCAAACTTGCCTTTCTGAAAATTCTTTTTCTTATAGAATTGGGAATTCTTCTTTTGCACCATATTTGCATTAGAAGTCTCCGCTTCATGGCCTTTCCCACGTTTATCCTTTGCTCTCGCCTTTTCCTCCACATCAAGAGTCCCAATCAAATCCACCGTTGTGAATTCTTGTTTCTTGTGTTTGAGGATTGTGGCAAAATTCCTCCATGAAGGAGGGAGCTTGGAAATGATACCGCCGGCCACAAACTTATCCGGTAGTACACATGTGAAATTCTCGAGTTCTTTTGCGAGAGATAGTATCTCATGAGCTTGCTCCACCACCGAGCGATCATCTACCATTTTGTAGTCATGATAAAGCTCCATAACATACAACTCACTTCCCGCATCGGAGACTCCATACTTGGCCTCAAGCGCATCCCACAATTCTTTGGCAGTGAAGTAATGCATGTAGGCATCCACAAGATTATCGCCAATCACGCTTATCACAGCACCTCGGAAGAGATTATCGGCAGCCTCAAAAGCTTTGTCCTCCTCAAGACTAAGCTCTCCTTCAGAGCTTCCCTTGTGCCACGTGAAAAACATTCATGGTGGTGAGCCAAAGCACCATCTTTACTCTCCAACGTTTATAGTTCGCACCATCGAACACGTTGGGTTTCAACGCAGCAGCAAAACCACTAGTAGAAATTTGCCTATACATATAAGGTTTTTGGATTGTTGAAATTAGAGGCAATATTCTACTATATTTAATCCACAAAATAACGGCATAAAACATAAGCATGACTAGAGGTACGGATCGATCATAAGAAACTAGCAAAGACATCATCATGTCTTGTTTATCAATTGAGAACAAAAGGAACAAGAGGAAAGAAGTGAGAACATACGGAGTTGGAGCGGCGAGAGGAATTGCATTTAGCACACCATCTCCATTTGGGATAGTCATCTCGGAGTTAGTTGATGTGGTTGTTCTCTTGATGTAGCGAGAAGTAGTCGTTCGCTTGTTGTAGACGAACACCACCACCGGAGAGCTATCGACGTACGTGATGTAGATGAACACAAACGAGCAGTCGCGACGTGCGCTCCCCAAAAACCTTATCGCCCTCCTATCCCGGTACAAGAACGCAAGAGGGACGAAGTTTCGGAGGCCTGCTCTCCCAACACTTGTGTACGCAAATGTCGGGACGAGGATGCTCACTTTGCAGCTATAGAAGTGAAATGACTTGGGTGTGATATCTTTGGTGAGAGCCTTGGGTCTCTTTTTATAGTGATCACATGAGAGCACTAGAGAGGTGAAGCAAAAGAGTTACTCACGGGAGTAACTCACGGGAGTTACGTGCATGAAGTAACTCACAGGAGTTATGTGCATGAAGTAACTCACGGGAGTTACGTTTCATGAAGTAACTCAAAGGAGTTACCATGTACCATGATGAGGCTCTTTGATTAAACAATTGCTAATGGAATATGAAGAGAGAGGGTCACCACTTTACATGCATGTATGCGTTACTCTCCCTTCTCTCCTCATCTCTTTAATATTTCATTCACCTCCCAATATTCATCAATTAAATAGGCTTTTGGAATTTCTAATTTAAATGAGTCATTACTCATTTATTCCAACAATGACTAGCAGTTTGGTGCACTGAAGGTGCTCGATGAAATGACATTGTGAACGTTCAGTCCATCTCTCATTCAATAACTTTTTGACGCTGGTAGTAAGACTGAACTTTGGCAATTGAGGTCTTGCATTTGGTGTATGTACAATGAGATGTGTAAACATGTTAACTCAAACTGAAGTATTGTAACTAGTTGTACTTAATATGAATAAATTAGTGGAGGTAGCTGAGGTGTGGCACGTCGTGCAGCAGTACAATGAGTCAATGAAGGAGAGTGTTTGTGCTCCATCTTCTTTTGTGGCAGGAGACGTCCAGCCGGCGGCGGCCATCAGTTGCATCCGTCGTGAAGGGGCAGCACCGTCGCGGCGGCGGCGGCCATCAGTTGCATCCGTCGTGAAGGGGTAGCACCGCCGCGTGTGGCATCCGTCACACATGATGATGACGTGGTCCTTACTCCTGATCCCGGTGAAGATGCACCAACCCTGTCGTGCGTCGCGGCCGCCGCCGACGAATGAACCCTATAAGCTACGATCCAAAACAAAAAGAATTGATATGTTTATTTGAACTTAGTAGAAAAGATAAATATTATAAATTAATTTACATTTCTCATTTCCTATTTTACCCATATGATACTTATAATACCTCTATATGATACTTATGATACCAATGGATTGAGGAGGTATCATGATCGTGATCTAGACCGTCGGATGAAGAAAATGAACGATGGGCATTTATTTTGGAGTACCATAAAACTCCTCTCAATATTAGCTCATTTCAGAACGCTACTTCTTGCTATCGGCACTTGTTTTGCTCAGTCAGATTGAGTGAATGTTGCACTACATGCATAACAATAATATTATATGTCAAGTTCAAACGCGCTGGTGTTTCCGTACTTTAGGCCGTGATTTGTATAGCTTTTGGCATCTCCCCATAACCAAATTAAAACGAAAAATTTTGAGTTTTACATGTTGTACATCACAGAGATATTTTTCACCATGCCATGTTTGTTGTTGTGGTTTTATGTGGTGGAACCGATCAATTTGCGTACTTTCTATGGCAATTTTCTATATTACATACTCCCTCCTTTAGTAAATTGTTGTCGTCATTGACTTTTTTCGTGACGTTTGACCATTCGTTTTATTCAAAAATTTTCTTTAAATACAAAAAGTTATATACTATATTTCAAGTTTTTTTAGTGATAAAACATACTCTAAGAAAAAATATCATATTTTTTAAACTTTATTTGAATAAGACAAATGATCAAACTTAAGAAAAAAGTCAACGGAGACAACAATTTGGTAAGAGAGTAGTATACCTATTAGGTATTTAGATATTTATAAATTCTCTTTTCTTTCAAAATGACACATTACTTGTTTTAGATGCGACTTTTCAATTGCAAGAGTGTTGTGGTCAACAATTTATTCGTGTATGTCGGAGAATGGCTTCCAACATATGGGGGTTAGCCAAACCGCCCCTTGAGGTTCGGTCAAGGGATGAAACACGTTGCAATCTCCGAATAAATACCGACTAAGTAGCGAATGAATAACGAATAAAGCACGCGGGATTTTTACCCAGTGTTCGGGCCACCCGAGGCTAATAGCCCTACATCCTGCCTTTGTGAGTATTATTTGTAAGAACAAGTACATGGTTGGAGCTTAAGAGAGGCTCCCATGGAGTTCCTATCTCGAAGAAGAAGAAGAGTTTGTGTGCCTTATAAGCTAAAGAGAAGTCTCTCCTTTACTAGCCCCGGGTGCTCCTTTTTATTGAGAAAGGGCCGCCCACATGTGGGCGATAAAGGCCAATAAATGCGTGCAGCTAGTAGTTGGGAGAGAGAGGAGTGGGGGACAGAGCCACCTTGAGCCGCGCGCCTGCCCTCGCTGCTGCTGTCTCGCGCGTGGAGTGTTGCTGCATGCGGCTTTGCAAATTTGCACAAGCAAGTGGAGGTGGGCCCCCGCCTTTGACTTAGTGAGCATCAACGTCGCTTGAGAGGAGAATCCAATGGATTTTGTCCTGTAGCTTTTATCTTGATTGGGTTCTCGAGATCTTCCGTGGCTTGCTCCCGTGTAGTAGACGGTGTGGGGGACCCATGTTCTCTCGTACACCGACAGGAGCCCCGGGCTCATTACGGGCGGTGAGGTGGCCGGTGATGAGGCCAAATTGTCTTCTTCGTCGTCGTTGCGTCTTCATAAATTTATTCTCCATTGAAACGGAGTACACTAAAACTCGTTTGCAAGTCGAGTGACCATTTAACATGAAGCATTTACCGGTCATCTATGCGGGAACTACCGGGCACAATTGCTAGAGTTTCGGAGCTGGGACGTCCTTGCGCCGTACTCGGTGTTTCGGGCGCAGGGCCAGCCTAGACGACCGGGCGTAGGTGTCGCCCCCAACTCGGCGAGAACTCATGCAATTGTACCGCAATATTTTCCGCATTTATAACCGGACGCTGCTTATTAAATGTTCTCGATCCGCAAGAGCGAGCTCGTGTGAGCGAATCGCTTAATCCCTCGGTTATCGGCTTTCTACTTCCTTTATTGGCCGTCGGGTTCAACCTTAGTTGTCTCATCTAGTCGCGGAATTAGACCGCTTTCGATGACATTCGGGCCGAATCTCTGACGACAACTTTATGGAAGTGTAAGCGTCGGCGCTATAAGGAACGTAGCGCTCGCGAGGAGTGGTTGTGTGCCGTGGCGATTCAGCCTTGGCGGAACCATTCGCGATCGCGTAAAGTCGGTCAGCTTGCGGACCCGTGACGAGACAGGTAGCGGTGGTGCGTCGTGGTTGCACGACGGCTTTGTATATCCATTGATAACATAGACGATTTTTGCACCCGTAGTTAAACGGGCGACTTTCCGCCGGCGCGGGCTACCGTGAGTAGACTTCGGTGCAACCGGTAGCGAACCGATCACGTAGAGAGCGGGCCACCGAAGTGGACTTGGTTCGACCGGAGTCGACCACCGGAGTGGATTTGGTGCGACCGGAGTCGGCTTTCCACTCTCTAGCCATCATGGGACTTTTTGCGATTGTGCAGGACAATCGGCTTTATGCGCTCGCAGTGGCGAGCGGCTTTCTCGCGACTGCGGCCAAGCACCGTAGTCGGCTTGAGAATTACCACGCCGGTGGTAATCCAGGTGCGGATACACAAGGTAATCCAGCTTTATTGCGTCTGCGAGACGGACGGCTTTGGTGTGTCGTGGTTGCACGACGGCTTTGCCGCTAGAGTAGGCAACCTATGCGGACTCAATCCGGTCGGACTTGATTTTGGAGCGATCAAGTGGCGTGGTCGACCCGAAGCGGCTGCACGAGATAATTTGTTAGAAAATTTTATTGAAATGTACTTACGGTGTCGCGAAACCGTCGTCACGTTGCTTGATGATGGTGCGGTACTCGGTGTCTACCCCGAGTGGGGTTAGCTCCCGAGCTCGTGCCGGTGCGAAAGCGAGGCGTAAGCAACGGCGCGAGGTTGTCGTGCGACTTCACTCATGAGCACATGGGCATGCACTCGTTCCGGCACGGCGGCTTCTATTTCCACCAGAAGTCAAGAATGGGCACCCCGAGGCATACGATGTCGGGACCGCAAGCGGCTCGCCAGCCGGGTTGCTCGGAGTCGCGTGGGAGCGCTCTGTCCGGATCGCCGCAAACTTGTGGGCCTTCCGGCCGGAGTCGCCAAGACGTGTGGGACGTCATGGTCGTCGCACTCGGGTCGGCGGCGCGTCCGGCGGTTGGCGTCGCATCCGGGTCCGCGGCGCGTCCGGGCTGTTGGCGTTGCATCCGGGTCCGCGTGCTGCGTCGTCCGCGGCGCGTCCGAGTCAACGTTGCCGCGTCCGGGTGGTCGGCGGCGCGTCCGTGTGGCCGGTGCCACGTCCGAGCGTTGCGGCGTCGTCGGTGACGTGCCCGAGTCAACGGTTCCGCGTCCGGGTGGTCGGCGGCACGTCCGTGTGGCGGCGCCGCGTCCGGCCGTTGCGGTGTTGTCGGCGACACATCCAGGCCGTTGGCGTCGCATCCGGGCCCGTGTTGCTGCGTCGTCGGCGGTGCGTCCGAGCGGTGGGCGTCGCATCCGGGTGCTCGGAGCGATGTCGTCCGGGTGAACGCGGCGATGTCGCCGATCGGCTGTCGTCGAGTCGACTCCTCTTGTCGGGGTCGTCGTAGGCATGCGTGCGAGGGACGCGAGCGCCGACTTGGACCGGCGAGGTCGTCGGTCGAGTCGCCCGGGACCCGGGGACCTGCTGCCTGCCGCCGTTTCCGGGTCACAGCAGCCGGCTGCGCGAGTGCTCGGCGTCGTCGCCGCCCGAGTGTCGCTTGCGGGCTTGTGGCCGTCGATGCAGCAAAGGAAGTAACCAGCCGGGTTCCCGTTCCCATGCATGTCGCCGAGCGCAGGTCCGGTTGAGCCCCCGGCCGGCTGCCGTTCGCGTGAAGCCATCGCCGCTGCGACGCAGCATGCTTCCGGGTGGTCGGCGTCGTGCCCGGTGGTCGGCGTCGCGTCCGTAGGTCGGAGCCGCTGTCCGGGTAGCCGTGCGGGTCGATTGGGGACTCGGCGGCTTATGGCTCGTCGCCGTCTCCGGTCGCCGTGTGGACCTCCGGCGTGGCCTCGCGTCACTGCCCGAGTTCGTCATGAATGGAGTCGGAGATGTGTCTCGGCTCACGGTCCCGGGTCGCCGCGCGGGATGGCCGGAGCTCCGTCCTTCGCCGCTGCCGCGTTCGCGTTGCTGCTCGGGATGGCCCGGAGTATGGCCTGGTGCTCGTAGTCACCCCGATGAGGGGGCCCACTCACATGCAAGTTGAGCGAAACAAGCGTGTGTGAGTCGCCCATGTGCATGCCTCGCCTCCCGCAGTTCGGTGCTCATCCGAGTTCCAAGAGTCGATAGCCACCAAATAGAATAATAATAGGGATTAGTTTAACTAAAAAAAGACAAACAGCAAGGCTGTGCGGTTAGTGCATGCTACTAGATGCCTCCAAAGGCTGGCCGGGCAGCAACGCGCCGCTCCCAAAGCACGCCGGTGCAGGTCGCAATCTGCGCTTCCGGTTAGCTTTAGGTGCACAGCGCGCTCGGGCGAAGGATGGCGTCCGGGTTGTCACCGGCGTCATTGCCGCTCGGCTTAGAGCCCCCGAGCGCGCCGTTCCACGCTCTCCCGCCACGGTCGCCGGAGATACCCGGGGTTGGCCAAACTGCGTCGACAAAGTCGTCCGGGGACCTAGAGGTCAACCCGGGTAGCAGCAGAAGGTGCCGCGAGCTGGGACGCGGCTCCAAGTCGCCGTTTGAGGGGCCGTAAGTTTGGAGGTACACGTGAGATGCCACGCACCCAAGTGTCCGCCCTGGTGGTCGGACCCGTGTCCAGGTGGTCGGAGCCGTCCCGTCTCGCCCGGTGGTCGGACCCGTGTCCGGTGCTCGGCGCGTCGTCCGGGTGGTCGAGCCGTACCCGGGTGGTCGGCGCCGCGTCCGAGAGGTTGGAGCTGCCGTCCGGGTGGCCGGCGCCGTACCCGGATGGTCGGCGTCGTACCCGGATGGTCGGCGTCGCGTCCGAGAGGTTGGAGCTGCCGTCCGGTACCGCCGATGTCGTGGACTCGTTGGGGTTGGAGTCGCCGCCGAGCGTGGGGCGAAGCGCGCCACCGCCGGTGGAGCCACGAGCTCGGACACGACCCCCGTGTCGTCGCTCATTGGCGTGGAGCTCCGGCATCGCGCGGCCACGGCCGCGTTGTTGCCGTCTCGCGCAGCCCCCAAGCGTCGCGTGCCCGGGTGCGACGTCGAACCGTCGCCACGTTGGCGAGCGCCGGCGTAGGAAGACCGAGTGGAGGCGGCCCGGTACCGGGCCGTAGCGCGAGGTGTCCAGGGACCCGGAATCCCTATGTGTGCTGTCAATCCGGCTCATTGTTCTCCGCCGTTGATGTCGAGTCGCGAACTCGGAAGCGGCTTCGGTGCAGTGTGGTCGCGTTGCCACCGTGTGCTTACCGTGCCGTGCGGCCGTCGGGTTGCCTTCTCGGCGCCATGGCCGCAGGGAGGCTTGCGAACTGCCGCTCACCTTGCAAACCGCGAGGTTTTGCCTTTGTGAGGGAGCAGCAGCGCGTGCCTCCCGAGCCCGCCGCCGTGTGCCGGTCCGTGTGTTGGTTGACGTTGGCGCCGTCGTCCCGGGCGAAGCACTGTCTTCCATGGCTCCACGGGCAAAGTCCAAGCTCTCGGTGACAAGCCGGACTAGTACTAGTCCACCAACGCAAGAGGGCACTCGAGCTGCTACTAGTAGTACTAATAGGAGTACTAGCAATTAGTTTAAACAAAAGGAAACTCGATGCTCCGCTTCCGTGAGGGAGCAGCTTGCACTTGCGTGCTGGCCGGCGACAGCCATTCTCGGGACCATGGGTCGGTGCGATGCTCGAGGCTGCGAGCTCTCAACCGAAAAGCAGCAGCGGCAAAGAAAGAAGAACGGATGGATAAAGGCGATTTATGTTGAGATAAATCCGGATCCGAGCGCAAACGCGTACGCTCGGTGTTCATCCGGAACACCGGCACGACCGTGGCTCGCAAGTTGGAGAGGATAAAAAGAGAGTTTTTCCGATCCAAGAAACAAGATCTGCAGATAAAGATTGGAGAAACAACATCTTATCCCCCTTCTCGGCGCGCCAAATGTCGGAGAATGGCTTCCAACATATGGGGGTTAGCCAAACCGCCCCTTGAGGTTCGGTCAAGGGATGAAACACGTTGCAATCTCCGAATAAATACCGACTAAGTAGCGAATGAATAACGAATAAAGCACGCGGGATTTTTACCCGGGTTCGGGCCACCCGGAGGCTAATAGCCCTACATCCTGCCTTTGTGAGTATTATTTGTAAGAACAAGTACATGGTTGGAGCTTAAGAGAGGCTCCCATGGAGTTCCTATCTCGAAGAAGAAGAAGAGCTTGTGTGCCTTGTAAGCTAAAGAGAAGTCTCTCCTTTACTAGCCCCGGGTGCTCCTTTTTTATTGAGAAAGGGCCGCCCACATGTGGGCGATAAAGGCCAATAAATGCGTGCAGCTAATAGTTGGGAGAGAGAGGAGTGGGGGACGAGGCCACCTTGAGCCGCGCGCTCGCCCTCGCTGCTGCTGTCTCGCGCGTGGAGTGTTGCTGCTATCGGCTTTGCAAATTTGCACAAGCAAGTGGAGGTGGGCCCCCTGCCTTTGATTTGGTGAGCATCAATATCGCTTGAGAGGAGAATCCAATGGATTTTGTCCTGTAGCTTTTATCTTGATTGGGTTCTCGAGATCTTCCGTGGCTTGCTCCCGTGTAGTAGATGGTGTGGGGGACCCATGTTCCCCTGTACACCGACAGTGTATATTGGCCAATGGAATCTAAAATTCTAGGTCAAAAAGAAATATATAACTTTAGAGCGTGACTTTTGTGGGCATAGGGGTTGTGCACACCATAGTTAATTATCAATTATGGTTCAATATATTTACAGAGTGACACATTAATAAGACATATCTACAACTAGTTTAATACGTCTAATAGTATAATCGGATATTCAATATTTAGATTGAAGTTTAATTAATACTTAAACTAGGGTGAGCACATGTCCCCGTGCTCATTAAAGTTTTTCTAATATCTTTATTATACGATTAAGTGGTCTGTTCGTTTTCTTTAGCATGCTAAAGTTTAGTATCAATTTTGGGGTTAAAGTTTAGTGTCAATTTTGAGGCTAAAGTTTAGCCCCTCTTCTGCCCACCTTTTAGCCTCAAGGACTAAACTTTAGCCCCTTTTAGCCCACATGTTCATTTTCTTGAGGCTAAATTTCAGCCCTTTAACCCTTTTAGCCTCTTTAGCCATTTGAAACGAACAATCCCTAAGATGAACATGTTTCGTCATGTTGTCTTGATGGTCTTAATTTTCGAAGGTACATAATCATCAGAACTTGTTCTTTATTTGTGTCAACATGATGAACATGGCAAAGCTAGCTAACTCGCCTACCTTTGCAAAATAGAGTGATAAATGAACATATTGCTCTTTAGAAGGGCAAGTCAACTTCTTGACCCAGATGAAACCATGCACTAAGACCGACCTTAGGATGAAAGGGTGGTGACACTCTTTTCAAGTTGATAAAAGGAGAATGAAAGGTGCATTGAGACTCTTTTCGTTTCATATGCACAAAAAATCGGATCGCCATTGATACACCTATACAATCATTTAATATCTCGTTTGGCCTATGAAAATATGAAATAAAATAATGCATTGAGAGATATACTTTTATTTTATAGAACAAGACTAGTAAGCTGACGTGTCACACTTGAAAAACGTGAAATGAAAGACCTCACGAGAGAATAGCCTAATCTCACAAAATGTAGGTGTTGATCTTTAATTAGGTAGGAGGTCAACACACTAAGGTTTGTCAAGCCACATGGTAATGACACCGACTTGTTTATAAACACCCAAACCAATGTCTATGCCACATCTTTTTACTATTGAGGATGTCAAGAATAATAAAGTAGCAGAGCCAATTGGTCATTATGTTTCTCTAGGTAACAAGAATGTCTTGTATGTGACCAACTTTAGATGCATTTTAAGTTAAGGGTATGTTTGGCACGACTTTTCATTACATAAAAAACAAAATTTCATAGTTAACGCTGTACTCTCCCTACTTCTAATAGATGACGTTTTGATCTTCCGTTCGATTTTAAAAAAAGATGACGTTCTAGGAAAGGGGCAACCAGTCAAGACCATTCTACCCCGCGTCCAAAACAAAGTGATGGCGTAGAGAATCGAACCAAAAACTAGCCGATTGGTAGCTCACGGCAATAGCCACTCGGGTAAAGGAGAACTAATAACTTTGGTGACCCCAACTGGCTATTTAATAAGGGCACGCTGGGAAAATTGCATCCAAATTAATCACACCTTGGTAGTATAAATCTTGTCCTAAACGTCATCTAATCATTTTAAGCTTGTATGTATTATTATTATCTTTTTTATAATTATTGTAAGCTTGTATTGGATTATTAATGTGGATTTTACCATATTTCGAAGACATTTGATTTGTTTTATGAACTTTTAGCGTAATATGCTATGTTAAATTTGTTGTGTGCCGAGGTTTTTGTTTTTCAGCCCACCCTCATCTCCGAGTCCTATAGACTATTTATAGGGATACAGTGTGTATGCATATATGAGTGAGTGCGCATGCATGTATGTGAGTGTACTATGCTTAAAAAATTTGGATAGGGTTGATTTAAGATACGAATTGCCTTCAAAGTGATCTAAAATTCTCAGAACTCCCAAAAAGATGGAAACTTAAGTTGAATTCATAGACCAGTTGGGAACCGAATCGTAAATAGCCAACCGCTACCACTTTTCCGTCTCCCCCTCGCTTCCGCGTGCGCATCCCTGCCGCCTTCCTGCCTCCTGCCTCGCGGAGCCCGGATCGCCGCAGATTCCTCGGCCTCCAGGCAGCAACAGCCGCGCTGCTGTTCGTTGACCGCCTCGGGGACCCGAAATCCTCCTCTCCGGCGACCTATGGCTCTCCTCGCTCCCGCCATCTCAGGCGAGGTACACGCTTTCCCCGTCGCCCTAGTCATACGGAAACCTGGATCGCCCCCGGCTTTGGAAATTCCGGGCGTCGCTATCAGCTTGTTTTTTACTGGTGATCATTTGATTTGGTCCACTAGGTTCTGATAGGGCGAGGAATGTACAGATTGGGGTAGCGCGCTGCTGAATCTCTTGAACACAATAGCTTTGATAGATGGTTGATCAACACAGGATTGGTGCTGGTGCGGCTATTTTTTTTATTTCGACACTCGTACCATTTAATTGAATTGGCGTTTGCTACGGTATTCTGAGCCAAATAATAGGCAAGCCTTGCCGTGCGAAGAGTCTGTGTGCCATAACTATTCCTCATTTTCTCAATCGCTTAAACGTTGGAACAAGTAGTTATCAGAGAATGGAAACATTGGTTCCAAACTGCCTCTTTTTTATAGTAAATTTGTTTTCTGGTTAGTTACAGGAACATTGTGCAGATTAGCTAGCTCATTGCCGCATTTCGACTTGAAAAGTGCTAGCACTTTGATGGAAATGAAGTCATGAAAATACCCTCTCCTGGCCTGCTCGTCAAATCAGGCAGAATGGGACCTTCGTGTTTATTGTGTTTAGATTTGTTCGGCTCTTGTTCAGCTACCTTTTCCAATGGCCCACCATTTAATTTGAGGCCTGGATTGTGTTTTCAGTGCCTCTGAATGATGCACATAGTATTTAACTTCCAGAATTTTAGAGTCTAGTCTGGTACATCTTGCTTGCTGAGCACAGGATTCTATTCTATTGTAAGGTCGGTTACTATTTTACAACTGTCTGTTAGGTTTCAGAATACATTTATGGTAAAATTTATGAGCTCATTATTATTCACTCACAACTTGAAAACTGTACTCATTGTCATAGGTGGGTTTGAAGCTCTTACTGGCGCCATTAAGCTCTAATATCGTTGTTCGTACAGCCAGGTATGTAAATTACATAGAATCTATCAGCATTGTGTTGTCACATTTTTATTTATTTGTTCATGTTTCCTGCAAGTTTCTCAACACCTATTTTTGTGAGAAACGATTGCCATATTTCCGGTTCTTGTTGTTTGTAAATAACAGTAATGTTTACATTGATGTTAGCTCTGTTAGATGAGCATCCTCTGCACAGGGCACTAAAATATTCTTCTTGTCTATTACTATTAGGCAACAAATAACATTCTAATGTTAATTACATGGTGATCTAATTAGATGTAACCATATAAAATAATACCGTACTCCAGCAGTCTTTTCTGATACTATATGCTACTAATGTAGGGTTATATAAGGAATTAATTTAGTTTGATTCATACTGATGCAGTTGTGCAGTGGGGATTGGTCTACCTGTATACGCCACTTTCAGAGCCATTGAAAAGAAGGATGAAAAGGAGAAAGAGCGGTTACTCTTGTATTGGGCAGGTCTGTTTTAGGATAAACATATTTTAAAATTTTCATCGTTTTCTCTGTACAACTTCAGAGCCGATTGAATTTCGCACAGCCTATATGATCAAGAGAAAAATCGTAATGTTTTCTGAAATTTGATCATATACACACCATATAAGATGCAGGTGATTCTCTTTTAGATCCAGTCAGCATTGTTCAATTAGTTACAGTGAAAAAGGATGTTCATGTTAATGAAGCATCAACCAAACACAGAAGAGCCAACTGTGGGCTTTCTTTTTCAATACACTATCTTGCCTTATTCTTTTTTTCTTTTTATACAGTTATAAACTTCACAAAACTGCAACTATTTATGTCATTATATTAGAAAAATACAAATAGTTTTAGTTTTGTAACACTTTTTTTAAGCAAAACTAACTTGCGATATAATCTCAAATTTGATGTGTTTTAGAATAAAGACTTCAAGTCATATGGTTGCTGTTATTACAATATGTGGATACTTTTAGAATAATATAAAGAGTAAAATAATCATTTAGGCTGAATCAATTGAACAAACATAAAAATAGGTGTGGTCTGCAGTCAATATTTTTGTTCATTGTTTGTTGCTTGTAAAATTGTTATTTCAGCATCTAACTCTTGTTTGAATGTTTTGCAGCATATGGATCCTTTAGCATTGTGGAAGTCTTTGCAGATAAGCTTCTTTCAAGGTATGGACTATGGAGCTGGTATTATTTGAGTGTTTAAAATGTTTATAATTAAATAGTTATTTCTTGCCTTTTTGTATGATCATGAATAGCAATAGAACTTCACTCAATGAGCATCCGTTGTTAACCTCTTAGTTCTGCTTGCAACCTTCCAATGGACTCCATGGGCTCTTGCTACCTTTAAACAAAACCGTCTGTTTAAAACTCTCACACAGGGATGTCTGAAATTGCACTCTCTCCAATATGGGGATGGAATAAGGATGTGCTGAGAAATGGTGCTTTCACAGTTTCACTCATTCCATTTTAATTAGAAGCCTTCAGCAGCTTGCTGCATTTTGTTATTGTATTATATGTTTGTCATAAATTTCATTCAGTTTCTACGTATCATGGCTGCATTCTAGTTTGGTAAAAATTTGCTCTGCAGTTTATTACTATGACATCGAGTGCATGCCTGCTGTCAGCACATTTGATATTGGTTAGTTATTTTCAGCTCTATGTCCTTGGGAAGCATTTTGAACGTTTTTTTGTTACCTATGTGCAGTGTTCCTCTCTATTATCATGTAAAATTTGCAATCCTTGTGTGGCTGCAGTTCCCTTCGAATGGTGTAAGTTTTCAAAACTCTCCATTCCCCTGCCCTCCTCCAATTTTGCCTATTTGTCACATGACCATCAGTTCAAGTTTTGTGATATTCATGGCACTGCATTCTGTGCTATTGCTGGGCATAATCCACTTTCCTCCTCCAACTTATAAGAATATTGTCGTTGTGACTATCTCACTGAAACCCCTTTGGGCCTACACTTGTTGTAGGAATTTGTTGAGAAATTGATTTTCGACCTCCTAAATGATGTTTTCCTTTCTATACTGAGGAAAATTAATTCTTTTGGCCTTTTTTTTAGCAGAATGACCATGTTTCTTTACGGGGAAAAAAATCTGTGCTGTCTTTTAACTTATAGCGCCATCATATATTGTACTATAATTTTCACTGTTTTAAGTGTTCCTGTATGTTTGATAATGAAAGGTTGGAGAGAATTTGTGGCCTTTGTTCTACTGATAATTGTGTTCTCTTCCTTCCAGGGGTCAAAGCATGTATACAGAAGATACATCTGTCCATTTTTCCGGAAGCATCAAGCAAAAATCGATAGATTTCTGAATATACTTTCCAAGGAACTTGTAAGTGTGCTTTGTCATGCATCTCTGTACATTTTCCCATGGATATATTTCTAATGAAAGTGACTCTGTTAAATAGACAAAGTTTGTCAGCAGTCACGAAGATGAAATTCGTTTTATAGAGAACATGGCCATCCGAGGAGCGACAACAGGTATAGAACTGGAAGGACTGCATAACTTCCCGTGCACATTATTTACTCCCTCCGTCCCATTGAAAGTGTCGCTATGGTATTCGTGTCAGTCAAACATTTTAAACATTGACTAGATTTGTAGAAAATATTAGTAATATTTGTATCTCTAAATAAGTTGATTATGAAAGTAGATTCGATTATCTATCTAATGATACAATTATATTCAATAAATGTTTATAATTTTTCATAAATTTTTGGTCAAAGTTAAAAATGTTTGACTTCTTAGGAAACGAGAACGTCACTTTCAATAGGACAAAGTAGTATTAAACAGCTTATCTTCACGTATTGAATGTCCTGAGATAATTGGCATATCTACTCTCCCTCGCCAGTTTGAAAGCTCATGATGCCAATAAAGCTAATTTATGCTGCTTATGTTTGTAACAGCAAATTACATAGTGAATGGCCTGGATGAACCTGGTCAATCAGACGCAGTTAATACAATCGAAGGTTCGAACTCAACTGCAACAGAAGCAGCTCCTGTGTCGGGAACTGAAACTTGAGCTGATTTGCTACCTCTGTTCGCAATGTCTTTGTAGCAGCAAATGCCATCTTGTTGAATACTAGTATGCTACTTAATCTTCCTTGATGTCATCCGGCTTTTTTGGATTGTGAATACGACTGTTCCTGAAAGGCCGAATCTATAAATTATGTATTTAGCTTTAACAAGATGTGCTATCGATAGCTAAAGATTTGTCCTTTACTAGCATATGATGCCTGTGCTTGGCCATGGATTGAAATTATATTTGATTTTGTTGAATAAATTAAATCTTAAATATTAAAACTCTTGGTGCCACGTATCCCATCATGCCCTATAAAAGCAATTCAAATCTCGCGTCGAAGAATATTCACCAAGTTTACAATCCAAATGAAAGTATAAGCATGGATTCGGGTACTATTGATTTCAACTGCTAACGCTAGAAGTAGGTCCCATCGACCGCTGTCCAGTCCAACAAGTTTCAAAGGCCGTTGTACGTTAGGACTCTGCGTTAGGATAGTTTTGTTCACTGATGTCAAAAACTAAAAAGTTGGACCGAGTTTATGATTTAGTCTATTACCGATTATTGGATATTGAAATGGATTTTGTGGTAAGCAGATCTAATTCATTGCAACCACAAAGACATGGCTGACAATATCAAATCCCGATATGGAATTTGTCGAAACTCTGCCACGTGAAGGTTGTTGAACTTGCTTTGGACCAAAATGATCTGCTTTTGACCGAAACCGTGGTTACATTTTCTGTTGGAAAGGCGGCAGCCTTCCTCATCTGCTGACGAAATATTCTGTTCAGCGAAGAACCGAAAGGTTACACCATCATGGCATCAACCTCAGTTGAGTCGTCTTAGAGGACACAATCAATAGTTCAGAAAATAATTCTGAAAATGGTATCAATTCAAAATTCATGAATCAGACTTCAGTGTATTAGACCAGAAATCGATGATGCAGCATCACAATTCAAAGAGTGTAACTTCAATTTCAGCAAACACTTTTTTTAAAAAATAATACAAAAAAGAATCTCTACAAACACTTATGAAATGCAAGTTTTAACACTACGCGTCAGAATAAGGATCAACAGTTAGTTATTTTCCCTAACTATTCAAGGCCTTTCCTTTTTTCCTTTTCATATCCATTCATCACCGCTCAGCATAGTTAAGCTTTGTGTAAAGTTCAGGACATGCTGATGGTAGCATCAACAGGGAACACAAAATATCCGAGCAAGGTGCTTTTTTCCAGCTACATTCATAATATCAGTCAAGCACAAATACCAAAATAGAAGTAAAATTATATTCAACAGAGGGACAATTAACTGAAACGGTAACATTCATTGAATAAGAGAAAAATGGTAACTATAATCTCTCTTGTTACAAGAGACCATGAACACAATGACTCATGGTGGAACATATGTTTTTTTTGCTCATCCGAACTAATCAAAAGAATATTAGTTAGGACCTCAAAAGTACAGAGGCCGTTTACCAATTCTCAAGAGCTGCTTTCAGCTACCAGTCTGACCCAATGCTTTGCTGAACACCACTTTCTCTGACTTTGCGAACAAAAAATTTTAAGAATTCAAAAGAATGTAATTATTTACTAAGAGCAATAGCTATCTTTTGGAACTAATCAGCAAAATGACAGTTCCATCAAACCAGGGAATAAAAGGCATTCCTAGCCACTCACTTTGGTTCCAACCGCATCTGGTCAATCCAAGAAGCAATCACCGTCTGATCCAATAATTCAGCCTGATTGCCAATGTCAGGCCTATTCAATGATCGAGAAGCCATGCCTACCATTTCACCCTTCTTGCCATTCATATCAACATGGTTCATCAGTGACTGCACCCACGAAACATCTGGCTCCTCTTCTGCACCTCCTGGTTGCATGGGTCGCCTCAAGCGAACGAGCTCATCATCATCAACACCCCAGTCAACCTTACTCTTCGGAGTTCCAATGTTGCCCCATGAAGCATTAGAATTTCGCGGTGAACCTACAGATGGCACCTGATGCTTGTTCAGGGTAGAGAACTGATCAAACATATCACGTTGTGTGACAGTAGATCCAACACGGGCACTTAGGGGCGATGTTGGCTCCATGGTCCGAGGAGACCGCGGAGACATACCCCCAAATGGAGAATGAATAAGTGCTGACGGATCAAGGCTCCTTGGAGAGTACAACCTATTGGTATTAACAGGTGAAAGGAGGCCCTTCTGTTGATGAAGCTTGTTAAGGATGGCTGATTTGTGTGCTGATGAGTAGACCGAGTGACCTTGATCATTAGTGAATCTTGGTGACATCGCCATGTCTGAAGCATACATTTCTTCAAGGCTAGCTGGAGTAATAGCAGATGGCCGAATGCTCAGACCAGTGGACAGACGCTGTTGGGATCGGCTGCTTTGCGGAAGGCTGAGAGCCCCAAGGTACTGTGATTCCCATTCCAGGAGCGCGCCAAGGTCATCAAGCTGTGCATCTCTTGCATTGAAAGACGAACGCAGCCTGCTACCCTGGAGCCAATGAGCAGCAGCACCTCCACCATTGTTTGCAGAAGATGGTGATCCAGGTGGTGGTACAAAGTGCCTAGTAGGCGATCCAGGAAGAAGCCCAAGAGCAGCTGCTGCAGTCATATCAATAGATGAGGTGGCTCGGGGAGATAGCAGACCTGCACCACTATTGTGAGGCACATGGCGGAGCTCATCTTCATCATGGGCAAAGAAGCAGATGCGACGAGCGCAAGCTGCTCCCTCCTTGCAGAGCCTAGTTCGATACTGGGAGGGGTGGAGCCAGCTCTCAAACACACCATGGGAGAACTCACAGCTGTCACCGCTTGGGCAGCCACCGGGCCGGCGGAAGTTTGGGCAAGGAACAGCTGTGTATGGGTGTTTGCGAGGGTCACGGCGGCGAGCATTCTCACCGGGGTGGACAAACGGGCACTCAGTCCAGTCATGAGAGTAGGCCCTGGAGCAGGGCCGCACCTTGAAAGCATACATGCGGAACTCGTCCGAGGCGTACACGCTGCTCTTGATGTCTGGCAGCGTCGGATCCACCGGGTACTCCTTCCTGCCACGGTCGACCATGATTGGAGACAACGATGACGACCTCGAGGATGGCGATCTGTTGCCATCATCTGGCGAGGATGATAGTGGCGGCGATGACGAGCCTGAAGGCACCGAGGTGGCAACAGCAAGCCCTCGGCGGCGGCCAAGGAGCATCTCCAGATCACCCAGAGCATCGGGTGAACCAGGAGGAGCCAGGATGACATCAGCTGGAAAACGGCCGGCAGAGTCGGGGGTGACCGGGTCGGCACCAGCAGCCAGGAGCAACTTGACAACGGCGACGGCGTTCCGCGAGCCGCCGGAGGCGGCGCAGTGCAGCGCGGTGGCGCCGTCTACGCCGGGCCGGCGGTTGACATCGACGCAGCCCAGGCCGAGCAGCAGCGACACCACCGCCTCGCTGCCGTACGTCGCGGCCACCATCAGCGGCGTACGCGGCTCGTACGCCTTGCTCCGGCCGTACCACAGCCCCACCTCATCCACAAGCTGCGCCGCCTCCTCCTCTTCTATCCCATCGAGCGCCTCCCGGAACCCAGCGGCGTCGTCCGCCGCCGCGAGCTCCAGCAGAGCCGCCAGCCTGTCCCGCCGACCGGCGCCGTTGAGCTGCGGACTCGCCACTTCCGCGGCGCACGCGACATCGGCAAGGTCTCCCATGGCTCCCTTGCAGCCTCAGCGCATCTGGAAACACGGAACCAGGGGTGAGCTGATATGGATTCAGCAAGGCGACGAGATACGAAAATAGATCAAGAAACTCGTCAACTAAGGAAAGAAAATGGAAAACGAGAAGCAAACGAATTCCTCGACGGTGCTCCTGTTCTTGGAAAGAAATCAAGTTACCCAATCCAGATAGCGCCGGGAGCAATCCACGATCTGAAGACCGGATCGACGCGAGAAAGGAAAGCAATAAATGAGCAGTAATCACCTGCTTCAACGCGACGATCTGGTCCAAATCCAATCCAATCCAGACAGATCGTGCTCCTTTGGACGCGACGGTCGCCGTCGGCGGCGCCGGCGGAACCTCTCGCCGGAGAAGGGACTGCTTCAGGGGAACGGAAGCGAGAAGAGGAGGAGAGAGAAAGAGAGCGACACAGCGAGGAGGAGCAGCCGAGGACTCGCAGTTTTATTGGTGGCGGTGAGGTGGAGGTAACTTGTCTTATTCCTCGGACACCACGTCCTGTCTCTTCCATCACCCAGTCTCGTGGACTTCACTGACATGCGGGTCCACTTATCTGGCTCCCACCTGTCATGCGGTTGTATTGGACGTGTATAAGGCGATTTGGTCCATGATTTATTCCGGAGAATTTACTGTGGCGGGGCCCGCACGGATTCAAACAGGCGGATGCCGGTGCGCGGTGCTGACCTCACGTCGCAGTGGGGTCGGGCGGCAGGCAGGGGTGGCTGCCGCTTGCCTGCCGCCCCCACCCCTGCCGCGCTGGCCTCGCATCCTGCCGTTGGCCAGGCGGCCGGCGATTTGGACGGTTCAGATCAGCGGGGCAGGTGGTGGACGGGAGATTCGGCACCGAAAGCCTCGGTTGCATCTCCGTCGCAGTACGGGGATCGGGGAGGTCGGCGGGCGGAAAGGTCGCCGCTGCTGCTTCGTGAACCCGGTCCACGGACTTGCCTCGTGCTCGCGAACGTGACAAACGTGAGCTTAGCCTTCGGTTCGGTGCACGCGGTCCAGGAAACGTGCCTCGTGGCGGGCGGACGCGTCGAGCGGTCGAGCAGGCCGCTGAGGCGGACTGATGCAGGGGACCGGGGGTTGGTGAGGTCCGCAGCTGGGACTGGGAGGGAGAAGTGGGTCCGACGGTGGAGTCGCGATTCAGCAGTCAGCACAGGGTCAAATCCTGGGGCTGTCGGGCTCGGGCTGCAAGGCTGATACAGGCCGGATAGGGCTGCGAAGTGCGTTCACCTGGCCCACTTTTATTTGGGCTGATATCGACTGTTACCTCATTGGTTGGACCTCGTAATGAGCCTCGACCCTCGGTCCATTTTATAATCCAAACCAGCCTTTTTAGATTTATTTCAAGCTTCTATGCTGCATCGCTAGAAAGTACTCCCTCCGTCCCAATATGTTTGTCATTCTAGCTTCCGGCACGAGATTAAGAAGAGAAGGAATAAAGTAGGTGCGCGAGGAAACGAAGAGGAAAGAGATAGAGATAGAGGTGTATTGGGAAGAGAGAAAGGTGTCTCGGGAAGTGAGAATGCCAAACATTTTGGGAAAAATGGATAAGCCTAGAATGCCAAATATTCGGGACGGAGGGAGTAGCAAATTTTTTGTGGAGAATTTTATGGAAAAACCATTGTGTGCAGAAAAAATTTATCCGAATCTCCGAATCTTGGATCACTTACTCGCTCATCTAACGGTTGCATAGCTATGTTGCTCGGATTGCACATAATAGGACTATTGGGCCTTGGGCTAAATACTTCGCCGCATCACTAACAAGATATTTTTTCCGTAAAAAGGACGTTTTTCCTAAAAGAAGTAACAAGATATTTAAGTAAAAGTTCCATGTCTAACGATAAATCAATAGTTATATGCACGCAGTGATGTGTGCCCCTTCATAGACATAACCTTGTGGAACAAAAATAAACCTAGAATAAATAAATTTGAAAATGAGCATATGAGTGTTTGCATGAATGTAAAATGCGAGAGAGAGAAAGAGAGAGAGAGACTGAGTGAGAAGTGTACAAGCATTATATATATCCTAGCTGTTGAAAAGGATCAGCTATTTTGATGGAAAAAGAAATAACGGAGCAGCGATGACCAAAAACCAATTAGGGTGATATCATGCATATGACTTTAGTTTCACTATCATACTCCATCTTCCATATAGTGCACATACCAATCAGACAAAGTCTTTTTAATAGGTAAAATTTATGAAT
>JAUNZO010002050.1:0-132894 GCA_031894775.1 Chloris gayana
ACTAGATTTGATAATCACAAGCTAAAATCATTAATAAAACAATTAGGCATAAATGCGTACTTTGATTTTAGATTTTATAATAATATCGAGCTTTCAAATTACATTATCTCAAAATATATCTAGATTCAACTTTTATTATGATCGGGAAATTTACTCATTTTTACCACTCATGACCTAAGTAAGTGACTAAAAAATAAATCGCAAAATCTAAACAAATAAATAACTCTCAGAATTTTATCTTTAGACTTTCACAGTCCCACATCTCACAATTTACCATCCACTTATAAGACTTTCACAATCCCACATTTCACAATTTACAAAAGGGCACAGCACACTGGCGTCGTTATTCTCACCATCCCTCTCCTCTTCTTTCAGCCGCATCCCCCCATCGCAACATCGAACATCGAAAAACAGAATTGCTGCAACCAAATCGAGAACCTCATAGGCCCTCCTCCCATAGCAGAATCGATCTTCATCACATCGTCCTTGAGCTCTCCTAGTTAGATTCCCTTGTACTCACAAGGGATCTGGTGTGACCAGCGCCGCCTTTTCCAGGTGAGAGCCGAGATCTCCTTCCCATCCCGTAGAAAATCCTCCCCCTTTTGTAGTTGACATTTACCTGGACGTAGCGGTTATGGGTCGATCCTTGCTCGGGGGCGGAAAGATTTCATCCCAATCCGGAATGGTATGAGGATTGGGAGGGCAGTTATCATCTCTAGTACGAGACGGGTCCCTTAACTAGTGTTGGGTGGGGTGACTGCCATATCTTGCGCTATTGCTCGGTCCGCCTCTTCTGCTCACAGTATGACTCTTATCTTCGCTCTTTGTGCATTGCATACTTTTCCTAGGATTGCATTTTTCTCTTCCGATGATGTGCATATACAGTTGAGTAACTAAGAACTACTGGTCTAATCTGATCCATATCCTGTACCTTCTTTGCAGATGGATTATCTTGAAGACAAGAAAGATGAAGATTATCAGGTAGATATATTTGTCCGCATATTATGTTCAATCAATCAACTATGCATGTAGCCATCATGAATTCCTATCTTGTGCTACATTGTTTTTTTGCAGATGGATCCCATTGAAATCAAGGATGACGAAGAGCCTCCAATAGATGTGCTTGTTGACCAGCCTCGTTTTCTGGAACCTATATGTCCGGAGGAGGTCAATGAAGACACACGGGTATACCCTCGTGTAGGGGAAGAGTACCAGGTGGTAATTCCAGATCTTCTAACCGAAGAGGAAGGTTTTGCACAAAAGTCATTGCCGGCATATGACAGCATAAGTTTTGGTTTTGACTACCCTGTGGGAGTAGGATTAGCTATTCCCATCACGTGGGCCCAAAATACAAGCAGTCATATGAAAGAAGAGAAGAGGGTTTCTTCAGGACGCAGTTCATGTCCTTCACAAGATGAAGGTGACATCCATAGCAGTGGAAATGTTCCTGGAAATTTATCTCATCCCAACATTTGTTCAGAGCATCTGGTTTGTGAAGTTGAATATGTTAAGCAAGCTGAGAGATTACAAGGATCTGTTGGACAAGATATGCAGTGCTTACAGAAGAAAATTTTAGGCTGTTCTTGTGCCAATAGGAAATTAAATGAGTATATTCCATTGCCTGGGATGCCAAGATATTCCTGGACTGATGAAGAGGCACAGACTTTTCTCCTTGGTCTCTACATTTTTGGCAAAAATCTTGTTCAGGTGACAAAGTTTACTGGCACTAAGACAATGGGAGAAGTTCTTTCCTACTACTATGGAGAATTTTTCAGGTCTGATGCATACAGAAGATGGGCTGCATGTAGAAAAGCAAGAAGCAGGAGATGTATACTTGGTTTACGTATATTTTCTGGTCCAAGGCAGCAGGAACTATTGTCACGCTTGCTTGCTGGCGTATCTAAGGAAGTTGAAGCTCCTCTTCTGGAGGTGTGCCTTCTTTCGTCCTAGTTCCCTTCCTTTTGTTGGAGCGGATTGAACACCAAAGTGTTGAAAACTCAATGTGTTCAATCAGTTTAATAGCTCCATTCATACATTATCAAACGTCTTAATAACACTTTGAGAAGGGGCTTTTCTTAGCTTTACCACAGTATAAACTTGCTTTTGTGTAACACAGAATGAAATTTATGGTGTCATTAGTGGAATGATTGAATCCATTTTACAAGCATTAACAACTTGCTTCTATGCTTTCGAAAATGACATAGATTGAGTAAACTCGTTCATATTTATTATCATGGATGATAAAGCTATATGCTGTTATTCGGGTACAAAGATCTTAACATTCTGCTCAAAGAAGTGTCTGAATTTTCATTTTGTTGTGCTATTGCTCTGATATGATTCCATCAGTTTTATCTAGAGGATGACAGTTATATATGGTTTTCCGCAGGTCTTTAAAATGTTCAATGAGGGAACAACTACTTTTGAGCAGTTTATTTTGACTTTAAGGTCTGCAGTTGGTGCTCAAGTTCTTGTAGAAGCAGTTGGAGTCGGCAGGGGAAAATATGACTTGACTGGATTTGCATTAGACCCCAGCAGAAATCATGGTATCTTGACCCGCCCAGAAATCCCCATTGGCAAGGCCTGCTCAAAGCTTTCATCTGGAGATATCATAAAGTTTTTGACTGGTGATTTCAGACTAAGCAAGGCGAGATCCAATGATCTATTCTGGGAGGCTGTCTGGCCTCGCTTGCTTGCAAGCGGCTGGCACTCAGAGCAGCCTAATGGAAAGCATGCTATAATATTTCTCATTCCTGGTGTAAGGAAGTTTTCTAAAAAGAGGCTTGTCAAAGGAAATCATTATTTTGATTCTGTTAGCGATGTCTTGAGCAAGGTTGCTTCTGAACCAAAGTTGCTTGAGCTTGGAGTTGTGAATGGTAATAATGAAAGTGGTGTTAAGTTTGAAAATGGATGGATCCATGATTCTGTACCTGACAGAAACACATTTTATGACAAGAAACCTCCTTGCTCCAGCAGACAGGGTGAGCCCGGGTGTTCCCCAGAGCTGATGAAATTTACTGTTGTAGATACTAGTCTTGTTCAAGGGGAAGAACCTTTTAAGGTGAGATCACTAAGAAATCTGCCAACTGATTCCAGCCATGGTTACATGTCCTCGCCACATTCAAGAGATTCTGGGAGTGACAGCTCAGAGGAACATTCAGATTCTGAAGACAGCTCTTACGAACTTATGACTGCTGTTAGAAGCACAGTCAATGTGAAGTGTGTTAATGAGGAGAAAAGACAGAAGCCCCCAACAACTGATAAGATGGATCCTGATGCACTTAAGAATTCTGTTTTTTCAGGCACTTCAACATTCATCAATGACCATGTTACGATCGATAAAGATTATAGCACAATGAATAATGTGTGCTCCTCAACCACAACTATTCTTCCTGTTGATGCTCAAAGGGTCCATGTTACTACCTCTTCCCCTGAAATAAGCTTTCAGTTTGATCAAAAGATAAATGCTGAGTCCCAAGTTTTCTTGGCACCTTTGCCAAAGAAAAGAAGGTTAGTTTCCTGTAAGACGGAGAAAGCTGCTGCCAATAAAAACCATTACTGGAAGCAAGTTGACATGCCAGTGCAACCTGATGTGCAAACAAATGAAGCAGTTGGAAAGGCGAACACTTTTGTATGGAGCACAATTCCCAGCTCATCAACGAACATAAACTTCGATATGAGTAACAAGCACGCGCATTGCAGACAGGTTCAAAATGTTCCCCCTAATGATGGAGCAGTGATTCACAAAGAAAAACGCCAAAATAAGCATGTCATTGATCTGAATGTTCCACAAATGCCTTCTGATTATGAATCAGCTGCAAGCTACAGTGTTCCTGCACATGACAAGAGCACACGAACAATGAACAGGCCTCTGCGTCCTTCAGAAAACGAGGAGATGGCTGACTGTCTTCCAGACATGGATACCTCTGGTGATGTGCTCTATGGGGAGCTTTCTTTCTCAAGGAGGCACGGTAGCAGAAGCCGTCCTCCAACAGCTCGGGCTCTGGAAGCTGTTGCTTGTGGTTTTCTTGGGACCAAACAGAAGGGCAGGGAAGTGAATTTTCCATCTTCAAGCAGGAGCAGCAGGCCCGTTCGGCGACCACGAAGGTCAACTGATGGTGCACTGCCATTTCCTTCTGAAGGTGAAGGAAGTATGTCTCGTTTCACTGATCCACCCATGGATATCAACGAGTGGCCCATGAGTAATCCTCCATACAAGGTTCACAGCAGCCCCTCGGATAAATCCACTGATAAATTGAGTCCTGGCCTGTTTGGGACAGACAAGTCTACTGATAATAAAGGAGCTCATGAACTGTTTGGCTTACCTTAGATTGCATGAAAATGAGTAAGGTCTACACATATCAGCAACATCTTTGATTATTCAAATCCTTATTGCATGGCTTGGCCTCTGGTGAAGAGAACAAGGTGATCGTGTAGTCAGAATGTAATGTCGCAGGTAGTGCTGGGTACTACTTGTCTAAACAAACTTCAGTTTTTGGTCCAGGAATGAGTGGAGGCCTATTCAGATCAATCTTCAGCTTCTTCTACAGTTTTGTGCATCTCTATTGTCTGAGCTTTGATTTCCATAATTCATACTTATCAAGAACAGATATACTGAACTACAGATATATGATGGATGATTGCCTTTGCATCAGTGCTTCCTGCAGTGGCTAATCAAGTCTTTTGTGATAGCATCATGCGCTTCTTGTTAGGAAAGCCTGTGATGAAACATTTTTTTCTTTTTCTTTAGTTTTTCAGGTGAAACTTTACCTGGAGTTTTACTCGTGCTTTTTTATTACGTGTACCATGTGGGGTAGCTGGACAAACGTGTAAAAGTGCGTCCATATACTAAGGGTGTGTTCGTTTCCTCCCTCTAAAATTTAAGCACTGTCACATCAAAGAGAATCTTATTATTTACGAATATTTCGATTAATTTAATGACAAAACCCTATTGACAGATTGGTGCTAATTTTCGAGATGAATCTAATGAGCTTAATTAATCTATATTTTGCTAAAGTGATGCTACAGTAATCGTCTTCTAATCACGACTTAATTAACCTCATTAGATTCGTCTCGTAAATTAGTCTAGTGGCCTATAATTTGTTTTATAATTAAATTTTATTTAATACTCTCAAATAATAAGATTCTTTTTATGTGACAGCTCTAAAATTTAGACTCCAGGAAACGAACACACCCTAAGCCATACATGAACTAAATTTGAAGCTCTGTACCTGTGCGACAGACCAGAAGGCCCTATTTCAGAAAGGAGAGACCGAAATGCATATGTTCTAAGTATACTTGTAAAAATCGTCATGCTCATGATGTGTAACGAGGTTCAAAGGTTTTACCAGACAGAAGGCATGATTAGTGAGATCATTATGTTAGTGTTCACATTCGTTTGGTGTATGCAGCAAAATGCATCTTTTGGTGGGTTACAGTTTGGCTTATTCGTAACGTCATCTTTTGGGAGTACATAACAGTTGCTTCGTTTGAAACAGGTACCTGTGCATCGATACTTGTTAATGATTGATCCACATTGTTGGTCATACACAATTTGAACAAGAGCAAGAGCAAAAAATTGGCTATAGAAACAAATTCAACAATTTCACACCGGGATTGAGATGTGACGAGTACTATAGATTCTCAACAACTTATTATTTTTGTTTCATGGTCCAAATAGTAGTAGGGCATACATTTTAATCTGCTTTTAGGTGACTGAATCGATGGAAATTCTACCGGTCAAACTAGCCTTCTGGCTTCAGAAAACATTTCTTGGCGCAGGCGTTGCTGACATGTCCCCTTGGCACTGGGAGATTGAGGCTAACATGACCCTTCCATGCCCTTCTCAACTGTTCTGTCTTGTGTCAAACTCAGAATGTGTCTTCGGCAAGGATCACATCCTTCGGGACAACCATTGCAAGATCACAATGCACATCTTGTTACCTTGGAAGCGAGGTCATTGTTTGCAAATTTCCTTTTGTAACATCCATTCGTGCTGATCCTGATGCAAACACCTTCCTATCCATGGACAGATAACGATTAGAACCAAGCGTCCCAGTGCTTTCGATGGATCTCATGTACTCGGATGCATTGTTCTCGATGATCAGAGCATCCTCCAACTCTCTGAGGACATCCTCCATGCTTGGCCGGAAGGTTGAGAAGGGCTCCGTACATACTGATGCAACCTCAAGCACTCTCCACATGGCCTCTGAACAGTACTGTCCTTTTATGCTAGGATCCACAATCTCTTCAATCTTGTATTCCCTTATGTAAGGTTTTGCCTGCATGACATGGATCGAGTTAAGATTGGATATGGAGACATTTTGGATTCCTTATGGAGTATAAATATATCATATCCTTCTTGAACAACTCTGATGAATATCAGCAAATGATTTTGCATGCCAACCATGAGAAACAAATATGTAATAGGTATTGTGTTTGAGTACCTCTAAGTACTTGGTAAGACTCAGACAAATTACTGATCCAAGATTTGATCCAAGTACTCTAAGCATACAAACGAAGAAATTGTTTAAGAACAATGGATGTTTAGGCCTTTAGGGTGCCATGAGAACTTACCCACTCGACTAAACTCCATTCATCACGAGGCCTTTGAACATCAAGAGGTTCTCTTCCAGTTACAATTTCTAACAGAACAACTCCAAAACTGAATACATCACTTCTCGTTGACAACACCTGAGTGGAATAGTACCTTAAAGAAAAGGAAACATAACCAAATTGTGACAAGCATGTTCTGTTCTGAGTTTCGATAAATGATGATTTGGATGGCAACAGACATGTATAATATTGTGGAACTGACATGTAATATAAGGCTAAACTGCGGAATTGTGGTTAAATTTTGAAGGATTGTTTCGTCTTAGATGATATTTATATACAGTTCAAGAAATATATGCTCGAATATGCACAAACTGCAACAAGTTTTCACTAATACTTTAAATGCATTTAACTAAAATGTTCATGAACTGCTAGGTTGCAATAATGTTTATGTTGGTGTACAAATAGGCGAACACTGTATATTTATGTCTAACGGGTGGAAATTTTGTGCTTAAGGCAACAAGCTCCAGAAATTCTACATTCAGGTCAACGAAAATATTTAGAATTATATAAACTATCTCAAGTTTCTTTTATGAATCAGATGTTCTTCTAGCTAAAAATGTTGTTTTCTCTATATAATCCTTGTTTCACTTTCAGTGTTTTGATCTTCTAAGCCAAAGAGAATATTTATTTCGATGCTAAAACTTACTCTGGGTCCAAATATCCAGCAGTTCCTCGCACTTCAATTGATGCATTACTGTCACCTTCTTGAGGTGCATACTTAGAGAACCCAAAGTCAGCAACTTTGCCACACATGCTGTGATCGAGAAGTATGTTGCTTGATTTAACATCTCTGTGTATGATACAACGGCCAGCAAAATTGTGCAGATATACCAGCCCTGAATAAGCAACATGCAATAAACTATGTAAATGTCACAATGAAATGACACTCATGCTATTCAAGTATCTAAAGAGAAAAAGGTGAACATAAAGTAACCAAACGTGTTCCTGAATTGCACAAAGAATCATTTAGTTCGATGTGGCAGTAGAAAAATTGTCAAGGGGGCTGTGTACTAGTAAAAGACACATTGTTTACCTCTAGCAGCACCAATGCAAACAGAGAGTCGAGTGGGCCAATCAAGAACTTTCCTTTTTGATGCCTCACCTACAAAACAAAAACAATGGCCATGATATACAAAAAAGGTCTAAAACTGAATGGTAAAAAGTCTTAGCAAGTTTGATACCGTAAAGGCGATCCTGTAGTGAGCCATTTGACATGAATGGGTAGACCAATATTTGCTGATCCTTTTCACAGCAATAGCCAATAAGTGGGACCAAATTCTCATGCCACACAGCAGAAAGGAGCCTTAACTGTGTCGAAAATCATGGATCAGAGGACTTTGCTTGAAAAAAAAATGATTCAATGGATTCATTATGAAAAATACATCTAAAACTAACTGGAACAATTGAGAATCGATGCAATATAGTTATTATGGAAATTTCGCAAGGCATGACAATTGACAACTGAAGAAAGCTTTTCAGACAAGATTGTGAGACAGTCAAATGACACAACCAATGATTAAGAACGGGCTTGTCAGAGTGGTTCTCTGTTCAAAAATGCAATTCTGAATTTTCTTTTCAGAGAAAAATTCGTGCTAAAAGTGGGTAGAATGGGTGTGTACCTCATTGTTAAACTCACGTGTTCCCTGTGTCGATGAGCTTGAGCGAACCTTTACTGCAACTTCTTGTCCATATGCTAATTTGCCTCGATAAACTGATCCAAATCCACCACCTCCTATTAAAGTTTTGAAGTTGCCCGTCGCACTCTGGATTGATTTGAGGGACAGCTGTTGTACTGCAGGGTTTGTAGTTTCATGGACGCTGCATTCTTGAAAAACAGGGTCTGCATGGACCAATCGAAAACAAGCACTGATTTATCTATCAATTATTTAAGCAATGGATAAACAGACAAATGAAATATCTGTACTATTTTCTATTTATAAGCCTCCACTAAAATCGAATTGAAAATTTTGTTTACATGATTTTCATAGCCTATAACCACTGCCGGCTTTCTTTTCCCATCAAACAAAACTTTGAACAATTATGTGAACATAACAGGAGTCAGGAGTAATACTTGTTGTAGAAGAGCAGTCTGGTTTTGGATTACGCCGTTCACGTTTGTTAAAGCAAGTGAAGAACAATCCTAGTGCGAAAGTACATGCCAGAGATCCTCCGGCAACACCACCAATAACAAAAATTCTCTGGCCAGCAACAGCAGGTGGGTGTTGGTACTCTTCGGCAGCACATCCTTCATCGCTTTTTAAGTTTCAGAAAGAAAAGGGTATAAATATTATGTTGCTGCCAGACTTTACAAGAAGTTGAACGTCTATTGGATTATTCTCACCTGAAATCCACCCCAGTGGATAAACCATCAGGTGGCTGATTGTTAAGGAAGGGGTTGCAATTCACTGACCTAGATAAAACGACAGTGGTTGGTCAGATGTTTCAGTTCGGAATTCACACTGAATGTGTGCAGGTGATGTAAGAGGCAAATAAGATATTTTAACTGATGGATTTGGTGCGTGCTAATAGTTGTATCATAAGGGGAAACAAGAAGAACACGATATTGTATGCCTTACAGCTTCATCAGGTGTTTGAGAGCAGACAAAGACGCCGGAAGAAACCCAGTGAAGTTATTGTCTTGCAGATCACTGCACCCACAGTAGTAAGAACATAAATCCAGCGAAGCATGGATTTACTACTCTACTGAATACCAACAGTAAAACATACAGTTCGTTCAGCTGTGTTAAGTTACCAATCGCCTCAGGGATTGGCCCTTGCAATTTCTTTGAAGAGAAATTACTGCACAAATACAAGTGCATTAGATCCGTCTCAATTCAATTCAACAACCTGATGGAGTGAAGGTGCACGTAATGACACAAATTCACGGTGCATGAGCAATCAAATCCCAAACAATGAAAATAAAGCAGGGTTCTCAAAGCAGAAAGGATTGATATGTATATGTATGTTCGTCATGTGTCCACAATCTGGCGGGAACTCACAGTTTGGTGACGACAAGGTAGCTATCCTTGGACTGACAAGTAAACCCTTCCCAGGTTGGTGGGGAACACGGGTCCCCATTCCACGATTTGAGCATCTCGTGCCCCCGGTTCCTCTCCCAAAGCTCATCCTTCAGTCGCTTCGCAACATCCGCTGCGTCAAAGCCAGCAGAAAAGCGCGCCATCACATCAGAAAAGATCATCGAAAATCGGGGTGAATGCAACAGTAAGTCAAACGCAAAAGAAGTCTGCTTTTGTGCACGAAATACGGTCCATCGTTAAACTGAACCCAGAAACCAGTGGCACTCTCTACCTTGGACGAGGCCGTGGGACGGCGCGGCGGTGGCGAGGAGGAGCGGCGTTGCGTAGAGGAGGAGGAAGCGGGCGGCCATACCATGCGGGCGATGGAAGGGGGCGCTGCCGGCCGGCGGAAGGGAGGGAGCGAGGGCGGAAAGGGTCAGCAGTGGGGCGGTTGGCTGGCGCATTGTTTTGTAGCGTCGCCGCTTGTCTGCTGCCGCTCGGCACGGCCGTCGATAGCGACGGCGCGCTTTCTTGCTCTGCACTGTTTCCGGGCGTCATCACCGGATATTCTTAGGCAGAGTATGCTTTCGGGGAATGAGCGCTACGGTACAGGCTTGACCAGCATCGTCAACTGATTGCTCCTTGCTCTTTATTCTCTCTCTCTCTCTTGAATTTTAAGGGAGGGCGAAACAGAACTTGCGATGCTAGCCGTCCCTTAGCCGCCCAATAGCTTTGATAAAGGAAAATTGCGGGTTATCAACCAACATGCTTGTGTGGAAGAGACAAACTAGGTTGCGGTTCTTCACTCCAAATCATTCAAGCTCTATTTTTGTAGTGATATCATCTCGTGACATATCCACTAGTATTTTTAGTTAAAATATTTTACTTGCAAAATTCTCTAACATAACATCTAAAAGTTACATATTGGGAGCATTTGATTTCCTTGCCACGTCTCGCTTTGCCTAGCTGAGCAAGAGATTGGTCACTTGGTTACTTTGCTGTGGATCTTGATGCCTGTGCTGTCAAGAAAATTGCTTGCTAGACCAAGGTAGCCAAATTGACTCTCCGTCTTTGGCAAGGCAATCCTTGCATAGCAGGAGATGGGAGTTGGGTCAGCAAAGGAACCAAATGCATCGATTTGTATCTAGGTTGAACCTGTATATTTTTAAGAGAATATTGTGTTTCTATCCCTACTTTGCCTTACAATTGTGAATTTATCCCTCCTTTTTCAACTTTATGATTTTACCCTTACTTTTTTCAGAATGAAGCTAGAAGTTACCCTTGTGGTTGTGACTTTTAGGGATAAAATCGCAACCACAAAGGTAAGTTCTAGCCTCATTTTGAAAAGAGAGTGAAATTTATGTCCACGGGTCCCGTGTCCACCTTCAATCAGACCGTTAGATCGCAGTTTGTATCAAGATTGGTGCCATCGGAGCGTTTCTCTTCGTCGGCACGTCGTTGCGTCTGCCGGTTGGACCACAACTTTAAATTCGTGGTCCCGTTGGTCCTTTCTTGCTCGTGGTCTAGCGCAGGCGCAACCGGACTCTCGCTATTATCCACGACCCGCCCGTACCCCGCCGCCACAACGACCGCAAGCTCCGCCGTCGTCCGCATCGCGGACGGGAGGGCCTCCACCAGCGGCTGCATCCCACATCGACCGCAGCCTCGTCCTCCATCCTCCTCACGACCCCGCCTCTGTCATTTTCGCCTTCTCTAGATCCAATGGAGGCGCACACTCCTCCTCTTCCGCTATCTCGGCTGAGTGTGTCGGCAAGCGGATTCGCACGGTATTGGAGAGGGTGTGGCAGCGGGGACACGGAGGGGCACGATCACCGGAGGGCGCTGCGAACTTTGGCCCGTGGAGGGTGGCACCGGTGGGCACGCGTGCGCACGCGTGTTTGGGCAGCGCACGGGAGGAGTAGAGGAGGGGTCGGAGATCCGGTGGTGGCGAGAACGAGTCAAGGCACGGTCGAGCGGGCGGGGGATCCGACGACGGTAGGGCCGGTCAAGGCACGGTCGAGCGGGCGGAGATCCGGCGGCAGCGAGTCGAGCGGACCTTCTGCTGGCGGCTTCGGCAATCGGTGGGAGCCGAGCTAGGCGAGCAAACAACTACGGTGACAACGACCTGGGCTGGGCGAGAAAAGCATACGGAGGGAACCCGTCGGTGTTCGAACCACCGGCGGTAGAATTTGTCCCGGGGTTGCGCGTTTTTGGCCGGATGGTGCACAATGGAAGACACGAAGGATTTAGGCTGGTTTGGAAAAGCTCCCTACGTCCGGCAGCGGCGGGGGGGGTCTCACGGCGTCGTGTTCCTTGCGCCAAGATGGAAAATACGAATACGGATGTGGTGGGAGAGGAGCGTGCTCCAAGTCCCGTGCGAGAGCGTGTGCGAGTGATGAGAGTCGTCCTTGGTGTGTGGTTGAGTCACACCCCTTTATAGTCATAGGGGTGGGACCCGGGTTACAAGGGAGAGACGGAGGGAAAGGGAAATGGTCGAGCTTCGGGGTTCTCCAATCGGCTTCCTTGCTTGTTCACTTCGTCCGGGCTTGATCGGTCGGTCACGTCGCTCCTGTTGCAACGGGCGTCGGGGTGGAGTGTTCCGCAATCGGGGAGCCACGGATGACGCCGTTCACGGAGTGGTTGGATTTAGACGTGCCATGCCTATCCTTCTTTGTCGATCGTGATGATGCATCGGACGTGGCCATGGTACGGGGTGATTGCTTCCTCTAACCGAGCTTGACGGGAGAGGTCGTGCGGGGCGGGACACTTGCTCGAGCTCGACCATGAGCTACACCCGTTCGACGGGTGCGTCGGAGGATCGTACGTTCGTACATCGTTGGTCGGCGACTCGTCCCGGAACCCGCGGTCCACGCCAACTCCTGCCACTTCAACGAGAACGGGACGTCCCATCGGCGTGCCCCGACGGGAGCAGGTAGCGGCAGGAGGGATGGACTCGGACTTCTCTCTAATGATTCCCGGTCCGAGCCCACGTGGGCGCCGGGCGCTGGTATTGAATGCGGTTGGTGATCGAGCTACGAGGTCGAGCATGAGGGATGCCAAGGTCGTGCGGGGCGGAGCCCTTCGAGCTTGGACGCCAAGGTCGGGCGAGGCGGAGCTCCCCGACCCGGGCGTTAGGGTCGTGCGAGACGGACGTCCTTGAGTAGTGGGGGTCGTTCCCTAGTCGGTCCGTACGAGCCTTGGCCGGCCTCCGGAGGTGACGTGGTCGCGCTAACCTTCTCGCCGGGTAGGTCCGGCGCCGCCACGTGGCGGCGCTAATCTTTTCCCCGACGTAACCGATTAAAGCAAAGGGGACCCCGTTAATGCCCGTTTCACGTCGGATTTTGAAACTTGATGGGGGTGAGTACCGGTCCCCGTGGTCACAAAATAATTTCCGTTTTGAAAAAACAGGGGTAAAATCATAAAGTTGAAAAAGGAGGCGTAAAATCGCAATTGGAAGGCAAAGCAGGGGTAGAAACGTAAATGCCCCTATTTTTAAAGGTCGAAAATCTAATTTGACATTTCAATTCTTTAAGGTGAACATGTAACATGTAAACAAATTTAATGGATCGGTAAAAAAATCTTCAAGTATAATTTTAAAGTCTGTATTGACCATGTAATTTTCTAGTGATTTTTAATAATGAAAAAAGTCCCATATTTCTTTAAAGAAGGTTAATTGATTTAATATTAGATATATATAAGGTAGGTCTAACAAATTAGGCGCCAAGAAAATGTGCATGATAGTAGTCAAAGGCTACATAAAATTTGTTGTACATTATATACCTGGTGGCAAATCAACAATTTCAGATACATACTTCTTTTGTAACATAATCTGAAAATAAACATTTTCTACCAAAGAATTTTGGGACGAAATAGGAGAATTGGTGAAAGCGATACTATCATAGACGTACGAGGGTCTAACGTGTGTAGAGCATTTAGTTACTCTGGATTATCACTAAAAATATGCATTATTTGTTATAGACAACCTTATTAGTAATTCATATCAAATTTTGAAAAAAAATCTTTTATAGAAACTAGTAAAGAGTAACACGTCTCCAGTTCAAAAGCTACAAATGGAAAGTATAAAAATACTCTTATAATTAGTACAATAATATGTTAGTAATTTCATCTAAGCTGTTTTTCTCATCTACAAGTGAATGAACGATAGTAAACTTAGAAAGAGGCAGTATAGAAAGTCTAGAAGAACTGGAGTTTATCAATTTTTCACGGAGGCTCGAGTCGCTGATGGCCTCCATTTTTCTCACCTATCTATCGCAAAAGACGCCAAGGTAGAAAAACCCCTAGGTGGTAGCCCTCCTGTCGCTGCCGGTGGGTGGCTGCCCGTAACGGCACTCCACTCTGCTTCTGCTCCACTTTCGCTACTCCGCCGCCGCCGCCCTCATCCGTTGCTCGCCGCATTCACGGAAAGCTCTTCCTGCTCCAGCAGAGCAGGCAAGCTGAGCGCGAAGCTTCCAAGATTGCGCGGAGGTCGAGGATGGAGAGCAGCAGCGAGGAGGAGCTGGAGGAGGAATTCCCCGGCCACGAGTGGATCACCCCGCAGTCCTCCATCCGCGCCGCCTACCAATCCCAGACCGAGAAGGTGCTGCGCCTTCCTCCTTCTCCCCACACACGCCGGGGCCGGTTCTTTTCCCCCTGTTTCGGCTTGCTTCTTTGGGTGTTGTCCGGCGGCCCAGTATGATTGTGCTCGAATTTTTGCTCTTGGATCTATAACTGGTATGATGGTGTTGCTAAGGGGCAATGCCATGTGGGGAGATCAAGCAATCCAGCATTTGGCCATAGGAATTACTCCCCCTTATTTTCTGAGGAACGAATTAGTCGTATTGATTCTGATGATCTGATCTGCGGATTCTTGAACATAGTGTTATCACTTTTGTACCACAGAACAATATAACTGGGCATCATTGCAGTAAGATTTCTTGCAGCTGGACAGAAGTATATAGCTCACCTTATTGCAACAAAAATCGCAAGTAGCATGTGGCCTAACTTGATATTGTTTGATGGGGTTGAATGAAGGGTTTAGTGTTGCCTGCATCTTTGTCTTTTGGGGTCGGTAGGCTGCTTCGTTGGTTGCCAAAATGCTCTCTCTGGTGTGTTGATGCTACTTGACATGTTGTTGTGATTGCAGGGCATCAGGAAGATTTGCTCTGAGCTGCTGGAGTTGAAGGATGCTATCGAAAATCTATGTGGGAATATGCAGTCAAAATACCTGGCTTTTCTCAGGTAACTACAGGCGTGTTCATCCTGCTCTGAATATAAAGAAACAGTTGCAGTACCTGGATTATGCTTACTTTACTCATATTTAATTTATAATCTGCACACTCTTTTTTGCTGTTTAAACCATTTACAAGTTCAATTTTTTTCTTCCTTTTCATTATTTACACAGGATATCTGAGGAAGTTGTTGAAGCGGAACAAGAGTTAATTGAGCTACAGAAGCATGTATCTGCACAGGGTATTCTTGTGCAGGATCTAATGAGTGGTGTATGTCGTGAGCTCGAAATTTGGCAAAAATCTAGCAAGGAAGAAGCTGTGACAGAAAAGGATTTTCAAACTGAACTGGATAAAATTTTGTCTGATGACACACAGGACCCTAAAGTGATTTTTCTGGATAAACTTGACGTTTTTCTTGCAGAGCACAAAATGGAGGAGGCATTGCTAGCTCTGGAAGCTGAAGAGAAGAAATATTTAACTGCAGATGAACCTGGAAAAGAATCAAATGCAGAGATTTCTGCATTTAAGGCAGCATTGTTTAAAAGAAAATCGATTCTTGAGGATCAGCTTGTTAGGTATTCTGAACAGCCATCTATATCTGCTACACAACTAAGGAGATCGCTGTCTGGTTTAATTAAGATAGGCAAAAGTTCTTTAGCCCATCAAGTACTCCTGAAAGCTTATGGTGCGCGCCTCCAAAAAAGTGTTGAGGCATTTCTTCCCACCTGTTCAATCTACACAGAAACTTACTCTGCAACTTTATCACAGCTTGTTTTCTCAGCCATCTCAAAGGCATCAAACGAAACGACAACACTATTTGGAGATAGCCCAATGAACACAAACCGAATCATCCAGTGGGCTGAATATGAAATTGAAACTTTTGCACGTTTAGTCAAAGATAATTCTCCTTTGCCCGAGAGTGTTTCTGCCCTTCGCTCTGCCTGCATTTGCATCCAAACTAGTCTCACTCACTGCTCTTATCTGGAATCACATGGTCTGAAATTCTCGAAGTTACTTATGGTACTGTTGCGTCCATATATTGAAGAAGTACTTGAACTGAATTTCAGAAGGGTGAGAAGAAAGATTGTAGATTCAGCAAGGAATGATGATACTCTGCTTCTTAACCCTCAAGAAGGGTCTCCGCTTTCTGGTGCAGTTGCACAAAATGTTGTACTTACAAGCAGTGGAAAGAAATTCATGTCTGTTGTTAATGTGAGTCCTCCTTTTACTGATTCTTATAAATTGATTTTCCTTTTAAGTGAACTTGCCTTAATCCAACCTGTTGTTTTGACATGTTTGACATTCAACTTCCTTATTGAGTTATTGTGAATTGATTAATTGAACACCTTGCTCTCAGTGAAAATTTTGGAGTTGCTATAAGTTAGTCAATTTCTAAATGTTATGACCTAATATTTTGATGCGTCAGCAAATCCTCTACATAAGAACAATGTTTTTCCTTCATTCGCGTATCTGAGATAGTGAATGGTGTATGCAATGTGTTTGTTTACTTTATTGTGGCAACATGTAAATGTAGACACCAAGTTACTATCATAAGTAAACTGATTTGCACTTGTTCGGTTGCACTAACTTTTGAATTTGAATAGAATAATCTTCGCTGGAACAAATGGATTTTAATATTTCCAAAGCTCATTTACTTGTTTCACAAATTACTGTACTTCACCTGCGACATAATGACTCGAAGCAGCTAATCTACATGCATGTCCTCCTTACAGGATGTTTTGGATCAGGTTACCCCATTGACTATACTTCACTTTGGTGGAACTATTTTGAATAAGATTCTCCAGCTTTTTGATAGATATGTAGATTCACTGATCAAAGTTTTGCCTGGACCTACAGAAGATGATAATCTAGTAGAGTTGAAAGAGCCTGTTGAATTTAAAGCTGAAAGTGATGCGCAACAGCTAACATTAATTGGAACAGCATACACTGTTGCAGATGAGCTGTTGCCAGCTACTGTCTCCAAGTTCTTTAGTATGCAAACTGAGAAGAAAGGAACTGGTGGATCAGTTGAAGGTGTTGGTTCTGGGTCCATATACTCCATTGAATACAAAGAGTGGAAACGTCATCTGCAACATTCTTTAGATAAACTGAGGGATCACTTCTGCCGGCAGTATGTATTGTCATTTATTTACATGGAAGGGAAGTCACGATTGGATGCTAGAATGTACTTGGAGCGAAAAAGCAATGATCTTTTGTTTGATTCTGATCCCTTGCCCTCCCTCCCGTTCCAGGTGATTCTATTTCTGTATTACAATAATTTGATGAGAAATGTTTAATATGATCCCTGTGACGGCACAACTTTTATTCTTGTCTCTGGAGAAGTGCCTTTTATGTTCATACATTTGCTCGTGTATCTTTATGACCGTTCAGTAAAGAATAGTATATCAGTTTAGGAGATTAATATGGTCTCAGAGATGATGCTTTGACCACCAATTTCTTTGAAAATACGTATATGAAGGTCTTTTGTGATGGATCCTGCAGCAACCATATTATGTTGTCAATCTGCATAATATATATGTACTCCCTCCGTCCTGAATTACTTGTCATCCTGGCTTTGGGCACAGGAATTTAGGAGAAGTGAATAAGGTAGATGCGCGGGAAACGAGGGGGAAAGAGATAGAGATGTATTGGAAAGAAAGAGAGTTGCATTGGGATGTGAGGGTGACAAGTAAATTGGGAAAACTAGATAAATGTAGGTCTGTAGGATGTCAAGTTATATGGGACGGAGGGATTATTGATGATCAGATGATGTAGTTTGCATCTCTGTGATGGGTAGATATGTATGCATGTTAATTTAATTATGAAAGTTACATGCATGTCACATCTTTATTTGGAGTATTGTATTTTAATCCAGCACTGATATTAAGCGTTGCCAATTCACCTTAAAGTGTCATTTTTATTGTTGCTTTGCTGTAGTACTTATTCTGCTGTGGAAAACATGTGTCGAAAAACATACATTTGATTAGGTACTTAGGCAGATCAGATATTTAGAAGCATTCTGTTACCCGATATCTACTCTTCTGACATTCAACTTATCTATTCTTTTATGTGAGATACAATGTTACATCCATTGCAACTTTGGTTTAGAAAAAATGTGATTAGCTAAACATCGTCATGTTTGAAAACTTGTGTGACAAAAGCAGTTGTCTCATTCATTTGTTTTTGTTCTTTCAGGCACTGTTTGGAAGACTGCAGCAGCTGGCTAGTGTTGCTGGTGATGTTCTACTGGGAAAAGAGAAGATACAGAAGGTATTGCTGTCAAGGCTCACTGAAACGGTTATCATGTGGCTTTCTAATGAGCAAGAATTCTGGGATGTCTTTGAAGACCAATCCATCCAACTCCAGCCTTCGGGATTGCAGCAGGTACATTTTCTTGATCACCCATGTTACTTTGAATCTTTGATAGAAAAACAAAATCACGAAAATCTTGCTCCTTGCAGCTTATTCTTGATATGCACTTCATTGTTGAGATTGCGGTCTGTGGACGGTTTCCACACAGGCCAGTTCAGCAGCTTGTCTCAACAATCATAACTAGAGCAATTGCAGCCTTCTCAGCCAGGGGTGTTGACCCGCAAAGGTGTGTGATCACAATTGTTACTAACTTTTGTTAACAGTTCTCGTGATGCAATCTGTTTTCCTAGTGCTTAACATCACACGGAATTGATTTCAGTGCTCTTCCGGAGGATGAGTGGTTTCTGGACACTGCCAAGGCTGCGATTCATAAGCTCATGTTAGGCAACTCAGGATCCGAGTCCGAACCCGATGAACATATTGCTCTGCATGATGAAATGTCTGATTCTGACGAGAGCATTTCGACTCCGTCGACGACAGGGTCTGAAGAATCGTTTGCTTCTGCAAACAATGATGATCTCGAAAGTCCTGTTTACTTCACTGATCCAGAAAGTTAGTTGCTCAAACCAACCTTGTGAATGTGTTTTATTATCTGGCATACTTGTCAGAACCTTGAAGCAGAATTACCCTCACGAGGGGTACAGAAACCAGAAATACCATCAGTAATTGAGCGCGTCGTTATATCCTACTTTACCCCTGTCTATTAGTCTCCTAAATTATTTGTTTCGCCAAAGGGTGAACAGTGAACTTGCATGATGAATCTTTATTATTAACTTCACACATGATTCAGGATTAGAAGCCTTTGTGCCAACCAACATAGTAAAAGTGATGGTACAGGACATGAGTAGCATGACAGGTATTAGTACATACTTTATTATCTACTACTAGTTCTTTGTCGCAAAAAGAAAAAAACAACTTCAGTTATTCTCGAGGTAAGAACGCACTCTGATACACATGCAGGGAAGACAAGGTCCGCTGTGTTTCTTCTCTCTCGCCGGGCTCATAAGCAGCACATATCCAGGAGGCAGCAGCAGCAGAGGGCGGCACAGCTGCATGCACAAAGCAGAGACAAGCAACAAAGTGATGAATCGGGTAGCTGGTCAACGCTCACTAGATTCGGTGTAAAAAAAAAAACGCTCACTAGTGTCGCAAATTGGTAGTACTACGGGTGTGTTCGTTTTCTGGGTCTAAATTTTATAGCTGTCACATTAAAAAGATTCTTACTATTTATGAGTATTAAATAAAGTTTAATTATAAAATAAATTACATGCCCCTATACTAATTCACGAGACGAATCTAATGAAGTTAATTAAGTCGTGATTAGAAGACTGTTACTGTAGCATCATTTTAGTAAAGCATAGATTAATTAAGCTCATTAGATTCACCTCGAAAAATAGCACCAATCTGTCAAAGGGGTTTTGTCATTAAATTGATCGAAATATTCATAAATAGTAAGATTCTCTTTGATGTGACAACTCTAAATTTTAGAGAGAAGGAAACGAACGGGGCCACCAATCTGTCAAAGGGGTTTTGTCATTAAATTGATCGAAATATTCATAAATAGTAAGATTCTCTTTGATGTGACGGATCTAAATTTTAGAGAGAAGGAAACGAACGGGGCCGACTAGTACTAGACATGAGACTTTACCATCCTTCCCAGAAGCCCTTGTCGCCGCGGCTCTGCGTCTGGGGCGTCACCACCTGGGGCGGCGGGGGATTCATCATGGCAACGTTGAAGTTTCCGGGGTAGCCCGGCGGCGGCGCCGGCTGCACGTAGCTCGCCTGCGGGGGCGCCGGCACCGGCTGCATCACGTCCGCTTGCCCCGCCGGGTACGCTGCGTGCGTGCCAAGGCGGCAAACAACACGAAACCAATGAATCAGTGTGGAGCCCAGTGATCAAAGCAGAAGCAGAGCAAAACAAGCTGCCGGGCGCGCAGCGAATAATCACCGGTCACTGGAGCCTGCTTCTGCTGGTCCTCGTAGTAGCTCATGGTCACCGAATAATCAACAAGGCAGCGGAGCTCGCGGGACGGACAGAGGGCGAACGATCCGGTACAGGCGACGGACTTGGCAATGCTTGTGCGTATGAGCGTTTATATCGGGAGACGCGCGGGGAGATGCGTACGTATCGAAACGAACAAGGGGATGGGTTTACTTCGATGTGATTGGCAATGGAAAGAGCGCGCGGCAGGTCACGTCGTTGGTTGTTCTTAGCAGCAACAAAAGCTGGCGGACTCTCAGATGACAATGCCTATAAACCTGCAATTCGGCCGGCAGACAGTTTCCTCTTTTTCCTTTTTCGTCTGATAAAATGATTATCCAGCATTCAGTTTTTTTTTCTTTTGAGCAAAAGTAGTCAGTTACTTTGAACTGTTAAATCAATCACTTGCTGCAGCTCGGTCATCTCCAACATTTCTGACTCGGTAAAATAACTGGGCCCAGTCCCCTTCCTGATTAACGAGATAACGGGCCAGATCAAGCCTATACTCCAAGGTTGCCGGCCATCGGAGAACTAGGATGGCCCACCAATCTCGCTACATTACGTGTAAACATGTCCAAACAGACGGCCCGGCCCGACCCGGTCCGAGCACGGAAAGACACAGTCCGTTTAGTTTCGGGTTGGCATGGCATGAAATTGCCGGCCCACGTGCCCGGCCGTCGGCCCATGGCACGGCACGAAAATGGCTTGCCGTTCCGGGTCGGCCCAGTATATAATAGCGGCCCATTTAGCGTATCGGTGTAAACAATTGCAAATGAAGGTGGATAATGGGTGGAGGTGGGATTTGAATCTTAAACCTGTTGGTTGAGAGCAAGAAGCTTTACTAATATACCAACAATCATCTTTGTTTCACTCAGGGAGTTCTATTCTATTTGTACATTGATAGGCAACTAACATGTCACACTCATAAACGGGTCGTGCCGTGCCGCCCATCGGGCCGAAGCCTCGGCCCAAGCACGGCACGAAGCCTCGTGCCGGGCCGGACCGGCACGAAATTATTTCGGGTTGTGCCGTGCTTGGACCGTGCTTTTTTCCTGTGCTTCGGATCGGCCCGCTTAACACAACCCATTTGGACATGTTTAATTACGTGAATGCTTGTTCATCTCGCCGCAGAAGTTAGAGTACCTGAAATCAGCAATCTTGTGGCCAAATGAATGTGAACCACTTGGCTTGCTTCCATTTCAAGCAAACCAAAAAAGTTTGCAAAGACATCAGGACTACTGCACCGCTCCATTTCATCATCTTGATGGCCAAGGTACCAGCAAAAAAAAATATCCTTGTATTTCTCAAAATTACCTGTACAAACATGTATAACAGATCATGAAAAAGAAATATCATAAAATATGTCAAGCATTGCACTGCATCCCTCCCCCCTTGGCACTATATAGAGGCAATACAAAGCTTGAGGCTTAGGAGAAAATTGTCAAAACGATGAAACAATGGATGAGAAATCATTCAAAAAGAAGATTACACCCTCCAACACCGACTCGTGAGCATTGGAAAAACATTAAGCTTTTTCTATGGAAAAATCTCAAAATCACTAAACTTACCATCAGAAGATAAGACAGTCTCAGCTGGTATATTGTTCAAGTCATGTACTCCTTCATGATGATATGCTTCTGGTACCCTATTCCCTAAATATCCATCTCTTCATCCAGACTCTCCGATAAGTAGAAACAACCAAGTCTCTTGAGTTTTGCTTCAACCTAGTTTCAGAGCAAGCAAAAGAACTCTAATTGGGATGATCCAATTAATCATAGTAAGGTAAAAACAGAACAGTAATGCGAAAAATGTAGGAAGTATTTTATTGTCAAAGACTCAGCAGAACATTATATATGCTACATGAAACATGTAACAAGAATGAAGACCTTAATACAAAGAGTGAAGTGTACAATTCATTTGTTTCATTTAGTAAATCTAAATTGCAGCAAAAAAAAGACACTATATTTCTCACCAAAAACCTCTGAAGCTGTGTTGATGAACGTTTGAAATATTCCATGACAATAACAGACGAACTATGGTTGGTGCGCATATTCTAAAACCGCATGTACGCGGTGCGCCGGTGTCAGCTTATAATGCTCCGCTCTGCACCGCACCCTTTCCATATCGGTACGTACGTAGCTGATCGCTTATTTCACGGTTCTTGAATTCGGAACGCACCGGCACCACCTGCTGCAGCTCGTGTCGCCTCCAGCTCCACTGCGCGGCGCCGTGCTCGCACACGCTGGTTTCCGATCCGGGGGAAGATGAGGTGAGCCGGCGACCCGACGCGCGTTGTCGAAAGCGTCGAGTTCAACCGAAAGCACTGAACCGTGCCAGGGTTCCCGTTCCCGAGCAGCTACCTGGAGCAGGTGCTCGAACCAGAGACGAGCAAAAATAATCAAGGTTTTTAGTCGTCAGCGGAAGGGACACTGGTTGAGATTGCCGGTTTCATTAGCGTTTTCCTGTTATATTGATGGGTGGATGGGGGTTCTCGAGTGCGCTTCTGTGAGGCACGAATTGATTCATCTTACCTGTATTGCAGACACACACGCTATCTGGTTTCCAAATCGGGGAGATGAGAGCGAGATAGACGCCCGTGGGAAATTTCGCTAAGATCCAGCAAGCATTGAGCTGAGCCGTGTCAGCATTGCCGGTCCCACGATCTAAGATCGGCAAACGACTTCAGAGCACACGACAGCCGACGTCTCTACCGGGTGGCCTTTCTGAGACGTGATTTTCGCCTCCACAATGCCGCGGCGCTCGCGTCAGGTGCTTGGCTTTCCGTACAACTCAAAGCAAAACACAAGTGGGCGTGCTTGGGTGGTTTCCGCTATTCCTTATTGTGTGTGTGTGTAGGAATGGACAGCACCTGAATGGGCTAAGCAACTACTAATAGCGCGAGATAAGCCGCTGCTGCTGTGCTGATGGCATCACAAGAGCGTCCCCAATGGTTGCTACTTAGCTAACTTTTAGAATTATTTATTAGAGAAAAAGAAGAGAAGATTGCTAGCTTCTTGTTCAAGAGGCAACCTCTAACATTTATTGAGGCACTGACATGTGGGTTTAATTATTCTTTAGAGTTGATATGAACTCTTAGATAACATGGAGAGTTAGTGCTGTCTCTGCTTTGGGGACGCTCTAAGACGATGACGCGTTCAAGACCTTCCTGGGCCTAGAGTAAATATGAACATGTTTGGACGGGCTGGCCCAAGAGAAAGGGCCAGGCGACTTGCAAAGCAGTCGTCGCTTTCGTTGGTATCGGCTCACCATCACATGTGCGACATGGGAGGCTCATTAAGTTATCACAGACAGGGCGGCAGACGGATAAGCTGTGCGTTCCGCAGACGTCGAACTGTAGTCGCTGATGATGTTTCGTTCAACCGAACCGAACTATTAAATTGACAGGACCATCACCAGGCCATGAAGAAGAGCAGGGCAGCTTTTTCACCGTCGCTGCTGCTAGCTCCAATCAAATCTCAGATTAAACTGCCGCCTCTGACGCACACACGTTGTACTGAAACGGCGATCAAGTTCGACGTTGGTTTTGAGCCTGAAGATTGAACAAAAGACGAAGCCGCAAAATTATAATTCCGTGATCACAACATAGAGGATGCTACTCACAAGATGAACAATTAATGGGGCTGGCAGGCAAGAAGAAGAAGAAGAAGAAGAAGAAGCGGATGGAATGGCAAGAGCAGGGGAGCACGGATTAATCGAGCTGCCGCGTGGCTCCATCGTCGTCGTCAGGCTCCCACGCCGACGCGGTGAGCAGGGAGAGGTCCTTCCACCCGAGCCTGAGGCACCACTCCTCCTCCACCAGCGTGTACCCCTTCATCGGGTACATCCCCAGCAGCAGCCTGGCCTGCGTGGCCGGGCTGCCCGCCATGGACACGGGCCTGAACCCGGCCCGCCTGAGCTCGTCGCTCCACCGCTCGACCCTGACCTCGCCGGTGCGCTTGGGCCCGCCGACGGCCACGATGTTCCGGATCTCGGCGCCCAGCAGCTGCCGCTCCACGTCGAGGCGCTCGTCCTCCTCCGCGGCAGCGCCGTCGCCGAGCGCGTCGAACAGCGCCGAGTAGTAGTGCAGCGCCTCCACGAAGCGCGCCAGGAAGTCGCCGCCGTGGCGGCCCAGGTCCTGCTCCACGATGGTCACCAGCCGCGGGCGCAGCCGCTGCAGCAGCCGCACCGCGCCCGCGTCCGACCCCGTGACGTCGTACAGGCAGTGGTGCATCCCCCAGTGCACCACCACGGTCTCGTCGTCATCGCCACCATCGTGATCGTGATCCCGTTTGTGGCGGCTTCGTCCGAGGAGGGCGTCGGCGTCGGCGACGTGGCCGATCTTGCCCTCGACGGGCCGGAACTGGAACGGCAGGCCGAGCGAGGCCGCGAAGTCCGCGAGCCGCCGGCCCGTGGGCTCGAGCACGTCGAGGGACGCGCCGAGCCCGGTGATCCGCACGGAGCGGGGCTTCTTCCCGGCGCGGGAGGCGAGGATGTGGAACAGCGCCGGCCACTGCAGGCCGTCCATGATGTCGAGGTCGACGACGTGGAGGCCGCCGCCGCACCCGGCGGGGAGCGCCTGCAGGATGGCCTGGTTGGCGGTGAAGTGCGCGAACTTGACGAGCGGGGACAGCGCGTTGTACGCCTGGAACGCGCGCGCGGCGCGGCCGCACTGCGCGGCGGCGAGCGGGCGCAGCGCCGCGGAGAGCGGGGAGTAGGCGCCCAGGCACGAGCTCAGCACGCGCGCGCACAGCGCGTCGCCGAAGTAGGCGGCCACGCGCTCGGGCGACGAACCGAACGGGGAGGCCAGCTCCGCGATCTCCGGGAGCAGGTCGCGCGCCTCGACCAGGTGGTCCGCGGCCACGGCCTCCGCGCAGCGCAGCAGCAGGGTGAGCAGGCGCAGCCCGCGCGTCTCCGGGGCCTCGCCGCCCTCCGCCGCCAGCCGCTTCCGGGGCGCCGCCCGGCCCTGGCGATCCTCGTCGTCTTCCGCCTCCGGAGACGCCGGGCGCTTGGCCTTCATCGCGTCGGTGGCGGGCGCGCGCGGCAGCGCGCCCCGGAGCATCGCGTCGGCTGGTCGATCGCGCTGTGCTGGGCCAATAATTCGTTTCGTTCCGCCGTGTCACTCGGATCACCCGTGGCAAGCGAGACACGAGACGGCTGGCTAGCTGCTAGTACTAGTAGTAGTAGCAGTAGTGATAACGCGGGCGACCTGCCGTGCGGTGCGGTGCGAGTGAGGGAGTGAGTGCGACTGCGACTGCGGAAGGCGCCGGGGCCAGTTGCCAGGGCGGCCGTCTGTTTGTCTCGTTGCGGGCGGGTGGTGGCTCGGCCAGGCAGGGGGAATCAAAGGACACGGGCCGCGACAAGGCGACCGCTTGTCTCCATCTCCATCCCGCCCCGCCCTCATCTGAAAAGGAGCCGTTTTTCTTTTAGAAAGCAATCGCAGCGGCGGCACCGGTCGCGCGCGTGCGGCCGGCGGGACGGACGGGGGTTGGTCCGCCCGGCTACGACGGAGCGGCGCGGGCAAAGGGTTTCCTCGGATACCTGCAGTTTCGGGGGACGTTTGACGTTTCTGGTTTAGGCACGCGGGTCGCGGGACAGCTTTGCCCGATGATCATGGACGAGGTTGACTCTAACGCTGGCGTGGGGTTCTGGGATTGTGGCGCTGCGCGCTGCCTATATCCGCAAGTGTTGATCTCAACTTTGACGGTGAAATGACCTTCTCGCCAACCTGGTAACCCGCACAAGAGTCGCGCAATCTAGGTGCTGCCTTGACTACTGAACACCCGTTCGTTGCTCTCTCCTACTCCCTTCGCTGAAGAAATTTGCTGACGACATTGTGCATAGACCTCGATGACAGCACGACACCCTGAGATTATGCTTACTTACTATTGTATGGAGATCGAAAAACGAATAAAACAAGCTCGTGACAACACCAACCAAAGTCATTAGCGCGTAAATGCGTGGAGGATGAAGCACTAGAGACAGAGTCAGAGCTGAGGATTATTAGGCCACATATCAAATACTAGTAAGGTAGTCAATCGGAAATCGTGAAAGGATGGATCGAGCAAGTTGCCCTGTTTTGTACACTTCACTGAAAAGGAGAGGTCAGTCACTGCTATGACAAACGCATGTTGGATCTTAAAAAGCCCGTTGCCTCAGCCCGAACCAATCTCGTTTTTCATGGGCCAGTTTGGCATAATTGGGCCTGCAGCTACGAGGAACTTTGTTGGATCACAATCGGCGAAAGGAATCGTTAGCGAAGGCTCCAGCCTCCAGAGGACAGAAAGCTCACACGCCGGGAAGGACAACCGCCGATCCCCCGCCGGATTCCATGAGCCGCGGCGACGGCGGCGGGCGGCGAGAGCCGGAGGCTGAGGCGTCCACCTCGGCGGCGCTTGCAGTCCCGAGGCCCTGCGTCTCGGCGCAGCGCGCGCTCGCCGAGTGCCACCGCCGCGCCGCCCGCGGGCCGCTCCAGCCAGAGGTTCTGTGCCGGCACCTCAACCGGGCGCTGGCCGAGTGCGTGGTGACCGCCTGCTGCCCCGACGAGATCGAAGCCGTACGCACGCTCTGTGGGAGCGCGGGCACTGCGCTCAAGCGCACCCAGTGCCAGCGGGCGCGCATCGACTTATCCCTCTGCCTCGAGTCGCACCAGGAGCCGTAAATCAGGTTAACCTGGGAAGTGGGAAGTGACCAATTTCTTCGGATACATAGCTGTTTGCTTTTGACGAATACTATATCTGTGGATCATTATTTCTATTTTCTAGAGAGATCGATGAATTTACAAAATGTATGTTGTTTTGTAACAATCACACATTCTGTATCAATGATTCAAGATAAGGGAAAGGTTATGAATTGTGAAAAATATAATGTGTTTTCGTATGGACTTAGTTTCACTATCTGATTATTATTGTCTTTGATAGTCATGAGTTTTGATTTATTTTGTCAGAAAAGAACACAAGCTGCTTGTTGCTAGATATCCATTTGAAGTTTGAACAGGCTGTAGCAACATCAAAAGCAAAGTCTGCTCAATGGCTTAGCCGTAGTATACCACCTTTGTTTACAGATTCTTGCATTTAGATTGTGTTTGTTATGATTTTGTAAATCCTAAATCTAAACTTCTATTTCGTTGGAAAATTATTGCTAATGTAGCACGGGTTTAGGCCGATTCTGAATCCATAGATATAGTGATAAGGGGAGCAATGAAAGAAGTATATATACTATAATACTAATTGCCAATAGCCTGACCAGTTTAACAGGGATTGCCACTAGACATGAGTATTAGTCTGGCTTGCAGGGATTTTGGATTTGTCACTCTAAAAGAGCTGGAAGAACAACTCTTAATCAGGAAAAAGGGTACATGACACTTGCATTAGCTGTTCATGCGCCAACAAACTTCCATTACCAAGTCCAGCAAACTCCTGCTGTAATAAGTTGTTTAGTCCTATATAAGCATCAGCTATATCCAGTTATCTACCTGTCGTGGTGTCTCTCGTGGCTAATTGAGTTCGGTGCAAAACTTACTCAAAACCCAAGATCAGCAAATAGAGTGGATGCTGCTCTAAGAAAATAGAAGCAACAAGCACATCTGTAGAATTAATTTCCTTTTGAATGTTTTTACCTGTCAGAGTGGCTTGTTGGTTCTGGCTTATCAAGTTTTCAGTGGAAACTTCATTTTAGTATCATATTAAGGCTCGGTATCCCTGCACACCAAACAGCCAAGATCAGCAAATACAGATGTGGAGGCTGCACTCAGAAATACTATATAGAAACAGGCTAAGCACCTTGGTAAGATGCATTTGCTTTTTATATTTATGAATAGGCATATGGTGATGCCAGTGAATCTAGTTTGTTCAGCGGAACACTTTCACACATATTGCTTTATCTTTTAATATCTTTGGTTTGTACTTGATATACGCCGACTTATTTAAGTCAATTCGATCCAGATTGCCTCAACCTATCCATGTACTTGTCTTTCGTTTTTGTTTTCCCGAAAGAACATGTACTAGTACTTGGCTTTTGTTATAAGTCTAATCATGATACTAGTACTACGCTTTTGTCGTAAAGTTTGATCATGATAGGTTGATGTGTGTTGAGGTCACAAGGATGCACATTCGGTGGTGAGATGGTTAGTGTGTTACTGTACTAGTTTCACATGTGAGTTTGCACTTTCTTTGACCCTGCCTGACTCTGAGCTGGGCTGGGGCACATGTGAATGTAGAGGATCTCAATCCTACCTACAGCCGGATTGAAGTTCAGAATGGACATGGATCCGTCGTACGGGCCAACCCAATCCATTCCACCTCTGTAGCCCCGAGATTCTGTGCTCGTGCTACGTGGCATCCACCTGAGCCAACCTTAGCGAGCGGCACGCCCGGCACCCAGATTAGTCCCGACTGCCTGCCACCGGCAAGAGCGCCGCCGACAGCCCGAAACGCGGGATGCAGCGGCTTCCTTGGCCGCGCGGCCACCAGTGCCGTTCCACGATGGTTCCTCCTCTTGTGTTCCCCTCGCTCGGGGCACGGCGGCGTGCTGTGGCGGCAGCCTAACGCAGGAGCGCCCAGGCCGTGCAGCTCATCTCGCAGTCGCAACCTCCGCGACGGGGCGCGTTGCCGCGCCCTTCTTGGCTGCTGCGTTGCTCTTTGCAGCTGCACCGTCTGGGCTCCCTGGATCTATCCCGCCAGGTTTATACAATCCTCCCTTGCTGAGATGCATGAAACTTTATGAGTTTTTTTAGTCACTAGTTCACAAATTGCAATGCTATGTAGAGGAAAATGCTCATGTTACAAATGGCATCCCGGATCAGCCTAGAATTTCCATGCCGTCGTGATTTAGTGAGCATTGTTCTTGTTGGTTGTTGGACAAATGGACAGTGACAATAAGCACTCGGTTGTTGTAGCACACATAGGCACACAAAAAAACCTGTGTCTTCAGGGTGTAATGGAAGCAGAAACGTGTGTGTTGTTGAATTCCATTTATGATTGGGATGAACAGAGGTTGGCGACAACCAAAGAAAAAAAAAGAATGGTGTTCAATGAAATTAGCGGTGAAACATAGCTGTATTATCTACTCTTCAATGCATACATGTAAAATTATCACATACTGAAACGGCCGTTCCCCTTTTTCTCCCCTCTATAAAGCATTTGCCCAACCAGCTTCAGAAGGCGCAGCGCTGTTCAGGAAGGCATGCATTGGCTGCCATGACATGGGAGGCAACATCCTACAGCCAGTGAGTTTGCTGTGATCCTTGTGCGACTCAGAATTACAAGTTTTGGTCATGGTTTCTTCTCAACTTGCTTTTTGATCACGCCCAGGGAGCTACTCTTTCTCTGAAGGATCTTGAGAGGTACCTGTCATATGGCAGCTGAAGTCTGTTCCCGTTGTTGTACTACACGTTGTTTAGACTGAGGCAGGGAAATTTGTTGCAGAAATGGAGTTGCAACGGAGGAGGAATTGTATAATATCACATACTATGGGAAGGGAAGAATGCCGGTAAGTTATTGTGCTCCATTTCCTACTTGCCCACCTCCATTCTGCTCATGTAACAGATGCAATGTAACAAAGTGAAGTCTGATAGTGGTTTATTTCATTTTGCTTAGGGCTTCGGAGAGAAATGCACACCAAGAGGTCAGTGTACCTTCGGCCCTCGACTATCTGAAGATGATATCAAGCTTCTGGTATCGTTTGTCAAGTTGCAAGCCGAGAACGGGTGGCCAAAGATCGAAGGTGATGGAGATTGATCAGATGCAAAAGGGACGGGAAGACAATAAACGTACTGTTCGGGACATCTGAACTTGTAGCATTTTTCCCTTTTTTGCGATTGTTCTGAACTTGTAACCTAACCATTGCTCTGTCAAAGTCTTCAGAACTTCTGAAAGTCTGCCTAACTAAATCTTGTTCCACAAATTTCGTCTGGAGTCTTTCTGAATGTTTACTTCAGTTTCCAGTCCAGCAAATTTGTTCTGGGCTCATGGGAAGTCAGCTGCCCGACCATGGTTGGTAAGGTTGGTTGGTGACGCCGCGCGAACTGCTACCAGGCGTCGGCGTGGTTTAAACACGAAGAAACCCACGTCTGCCGACTGCTGGTGCGGGGAGGCGGCAGGGAAAGCGGCGTCCCAACTCGCCCCCGCCCTCGAACCGCCGGAACACCCATGTTGCCGCGCACGCACTCCCACACGGCGCGGCGGCGCTCCGGGCTGGGCCCGCAGCTCTGCGCCGCGGCTGCCGCTCTCCTCCTACTCCTCTCCCTCGCCGTCCTCCACTCCCGCCTCTCCTCCTCATCCTCGTCGTCCTCCTTCCCCAACTCCCGCTCCCGCTCCTCCACGCCCGCGGCCGACGCCAACACCTCCGCGCTCCTCGCCGACGAGGAGGACGCGGACCTGGCAGCTGTGCTCGACCCGCTGCTCACCGTCACTACCACCACCACCGCTACCACCGAAGCCGGCGGAGGGTCCGCTACCAACCCCGACGACGACCGCATCGATGAGCTCGACGTGCTGGATGAGGACGCCGCCGGCGCCGACACGACCGAAGACGTATCTGCCTCCGCGGCCGCGGCCGCCACGTCCCTCGTCTGGGACCACGCCGTCGGCGCCGCCCGCCTGCCCTTCCGCCTCCCAACGGCCGTCGACGCCCAACCAGTGGGGGTACCGCGACTCGAGGCGCAGCGCCGGATCGCCGCCGCGGTCTTTGGATCGGACGATGAGCCGGTGGATCTGGACCTGCGGGTGGAGATCTCGTCCATTGCCGGCGTCGAGGACGCGCTGCTGCTGAAGCCCGCCTCTGGCGGCGCCGAGACGCGGCTCCGCGCCGGGTGGGCGCGGTGGCTGGAGGGGAAGGCAGACTACCTCCGGCGCGATCGGATGCTTCGCTCCAACCTGGAAACGCTCAATCCGCGCAATCACCCGCTGCTCCAAGACCCAGACAGCCCCGGCCTCACCTCGCTCACCCGTGGCGACCGAATGGTGCAGCGGATGATGCTTGCGGAGATTGAGAAGCCTGCGACCAAGAATTTTGAGCAGCGTAGGCTCCTATCAATTGAGGATAAGCAGGGCATGGGAATAACTGCAGCCAAGAAGGAGCAAGGGAAGGGACGAAGGTTGGGACATTTCCCCGGAATAGATCCACATTTGGGTTTCACAGAGTTCTTGGATAGGTTCTTGAATCATGGGAAGTGCTCCCTGAAGGTATTCATGGTTTGGAACAGCCCGCAGTGGTCATATGGTGTCCGGCACCAGCGTGGGCTAGAGAGCCTGCTACAGCAGCATCCAGATGCATGTGTGGTCATGTTGTCGGAAACACTGGAGCTGGAGTTCTTCCGTGCCTTTGTGAAGGAAGGGTATGTCTGTTAATAAACTGATCTAGCTTCCATATATCTAGAATGCCGTTATTCGAAGTGAACTTAGTAGTTGCCGTTTAATAAATAATCAAAGAAATCAATAGTATCAACTTGAAGACATGAAATATCTTTGCATCTAGGTTTGTCAGGCATTGGAATGTATAATACTGTTCAACGGTCACATTCAATTGATACATTCTATTACACTGTATATAAGTTGATGCGATTCTGCTATCAATGGTCGACCGTTTTATCACTTCTCATTGACATATGAAGTGGCAGCTTAAGAAGTCCCGATTGGGTAATGGGGGGTACATGTTTCTGTCATGATTTGATTTACACTATATTGTTTCTGAAATATCAGATGATGCACCTAGATACTTGATAAGCATTTATTACTTGGTAAACAAGTTTTGTAAGTTTCTACTTCTTGACCCTTTTCTGAGTTGTGCCATTGAAAACATCGTCTGACAGTTGCAATTCTTGTTTAATTCTTGCTTGTTTATATTCCTGTGCGGTCAGCACCGATTGGCATTATGGCATGCATGAGCTAACGAGACACAAGTAATAACTTTTGTAATTGGAAGGATCTTTCCCTTTGATTTCCATTTATTTGCTATCTGTCTTCTAAAACAGTGATTTATCTAGCCCACCTAGGCAGCTGCTAGATTTTAGATACCACCCTTAGTAGTGCTTATTCTCCACCTGTTGTGCTTAGGCCCTTTGTGCTAGGCCTCTTAGTAGAGTTTACGCACTAATTGGATCCCCATCACTTTGCCTAGCCTCTATTAGCATTTTTTAGAACACTATTTACTGCCAGTTTTGTGGGCGCTAAACTTTTAGTTATAATCCCCAATGTAATCATATAATTAAACTAAACCTAATATTTTATTAAAACATATCAACTTTTAGAACTTTACATGTTGGACACTATACTTCACATGCCAAGTTGGCAACCACTAATACAATGAGAAGTTGTATATAATTTTATTTTGTTTGTTATATCTACATCTGTATTGATTCATAAAGGGTATTCCTCTTGCAGATATAAAGTTGCTGTTGCAGTGCCAAATCTCGATGAACTTTTGGGAAGCACTCCAACCCATATATTTGCATCAGTTTGGTACGAATGGAGGAAGACTAAATACTACCCTTTGCATTACAGTGAGCTAGTACGACTTGCTGCTCTTTACAAGTAAGACAATATAAGAATTATAATAGTGTGCAGAAAGTTGTTGCCTGACATGTATTGTTGCTTTGTAGTCTATAGGAATCTGGAGAGATAATGTGTTGTCTTTAGAGTTTATATTTAAGTGAATAATCCTTGGCAGTGGTGAACTCGTTGTTACTCCCACTGTTTTTTAAATTGGTGATGTTAGGACAACTATTTCTAGCTACAGTCAATAAAAAAGCTCTAAAAAATGAATTATAAATGCTGTCCTAATGCCAAGTAACAATCTAACACTTTGTATGAGTTAGGAGTAGACGAAAATCGTGTTGGGTGATACAACTTTGTATGAATAAACATTAAACAACATGGAAAAAGAGAAATTTACTTGCTGAGGTTCATTGTCACTTTTTTTCAGAAATACCCAATAAGAATTGAACATCTCAAGCTGCTACATCCGTTCTTAAATATATGACAATTAGGTCAGGATGAGTAGTCATTTACTCATTTAACTATTGTATTCTGAGGTAGTACTAATAATTGAGTTAACAGAGTGTTTGGCATGAGGAACTTTGTAGTGAATGGCTATCCGATCCTGTGAAATTTAATACGTTAATCTGCAACCATTTCTCTCTTTACTCAAATATGTCTTCACTTCTGTGATCTATCACTAGCACAAGGTTACAAAAATTCAAAATTGGATGACCCTGCAAAAAGAGAGAGAAAAGAACAAGAGATGGTTGCTTGATTGAACAACCAATCGAATTAGGTGCCCCCTCAAACCAAAATCTGTACATGGATGCAATTGTACCCTCTATTTACCGCTTGTTGATCACCATGTACTTCTGAAATAAACTTTAGCTGAAAACACTGATTATCAGTGACCTGAACCCTTTGGGTTTAGTTGAGATATCGTAAAGAGAGAATGTTCTTACTTTTACAGCTGAACTATGTATACTACAAGGTTGAAACTGTATTTTGCGATTAATCATTATCTTTGCGGAGGATATGATTAATTTTTGTCCACAATTCATATGCAGATATGGTGGAATATACCTGGACTCTGATGTCATTGTACTTAAACCTTTAACATCACTTCAAAACTCTATTGGTGCGGTGAAGCAAGTCTATGGAGATTCAAGATTCAGTGGTGCTGTGTTAGCATTTGAAAAACAGAGGTAATAGTTTTTTGTGAATTTTATTCTGGTTAAAATAATATCATAGTAACTTAATTTATTCCATCTATCAATAGGTATACCTATGTACCACATCTATTATGTTCTTCATTCACATAAAGGGAAATGCTGTTTCTGTTTGTTCCAGTTCTTTCCTTTCCGTTGCATTAGTACTTATTTTTAACTAGGTGTCAAATGTGACCTGTTACATAGCTGATTACGACTACTGCTAGCACATGTAGACTTTCTCACTTCGATTGTACTGGTTGCAGCCCTTTATTGGAGGAGTGCCTCAATGAGTTTTATTCATCATATGATGATACTCTACTGCAGTGGAACGGCGCTGAACTTATGACAAGAGTTATAAGCAATCTATCCTCCAATGCAGTTGAAAGTATGGCACACCTTGACATAAAGTTGGAGCCCCCGCTTACATTTTACCCCATAAGTTCTAGTGATATTGTGAGGTATGATGTTTCTTTACACATCCTTTTGATTGCATTTTTTTAGTGACAGGGCAAGTTTTTACAAATGTGTGTTTTCCATCTCAATCATAAAGATTATTAACCAGAATATTCACACTTTGTACAACAATTTTGCTTCATTTGATCTCTTCAAATAAAGGCCTGCCTATTCAAAAAGTCATTTAAGTTTTTTTCGGGAATAAGAATTTAAGTTGTCAATTATAAAAAATGTATGCTCATGGCCTTCTCATGATTTCACATTGCATTGCTCATTTGACCAGTGAAACTTGTTGAACAAAATCTGTATTGGGTTCACATTTGTTACTTATGTACCACTTTAATGTAATTGTGTCTCTTCATATACTTTGTTGGTTGGAGATGTGCATACTCATCGTGTTGTTGTACCACAGGTACTTCTCAGAGCCAGATAACGTGGTCGAGAGATCACACAACGATGCAGTATTTTCCAGGATTATGAATGACTCCACCACTTTCCATCTTTGGAACGGCATAACATCTGGGCTGGTGCCGGAAACCAACAGTCTTGTTGAGAGAATCCTTAACAGTCGCTGTCTCCATTGCCTTGATGTTTTATAGTTGTAGCTGCCTGAAGTTACTTGGAAGAACTTCATTTTGGCTTAAAACATACATACAGAAGAAATTCATGCATTGGTGGGTGCTCAAATTTCCGGTGTTATATTGCTGAAGTATATGGGGAGAACTGTAGCAAGACAATTACTGGCGGCATTGTAGATATATGTATTCTTTTCAACAAGGCTTGTGCCTGAGGTACAAACAAGTGCAAGCGTTCTGACTTGACTAGCAATTTTACCAGTTGTCCATAGCAAATCTGCTTACTTTTTGAAAACGAAATCTGCTTACTAGAAATACAGAATGCAAAACGTATCTAGAATCAAGAGGTTTGATTTGTTTCATTGCACTTCTCCTTTTGCACTTCAACTGATATCTTATTATTTGTTCCAAGAAATACTATGGTCCATTTGTTATAGGTTATTAGAAAAGAAAAGGCTTATGTAAGTTCCCCAACTTTTTCATGATATCTTGTAATCATAAGATTTTATTTGTGTTCAGCTATTTGAGTGGATAGGGAATTGGGAACAAAACTGTAAAACGAGTATATACACACATTGACTTTTATTTTACACATGACGGGCTAACCATCGGTTAGCGGGATGGGCTCAATATGCCATTGCAAGTTGCAACACAGGTTAGATTCTACTAGTTTAGTCATTTTTTGTTTTGGAACTTCCGGTTGAGCCTCCAAATTATCTTCCTTGTCATTGCTGCTAGCTGCTTGTTCTCCTTCCTGTGCTGTTCATCTACAGTTGCCATTGCTTCACGTCTGCAGTTTTTTTAATAATCATTTGTATCTGTATTTATCAGCAACAAATTACAGACATTGAGGTAAACGAGCCCCCAGGAGAACTTCTGAAATGCCTGAACAATCGGGCATTGATCACGATGACCTAAAATGGTTACAGATGTAGGTGCTATGAATTGAAACCGTCGATTGGATGGATGTTGAGGTTGTTTCCTCATTCACGTCTGCAGTTGGCTCCACGAGAACTAAACAAGGAGTACAACTTCACGATGACTCAGTTAACGGTAAATGCAATATTAATCATACTAAGTTGCAATATCACTAAAAAAGACCATAAACATATGGAGCGTCATCATTGCAAGGTTAGGATGGGAACCTTCAAGGATAATCGGTACTACCGAAAGACGAATTCAAGGGGTGATCACAATTGCCAAATGCTAGATTAATTATATCACGTGCACAAATAGGGTAAGATCCACACCACAATTTCATGATTTAACTGTGATGATCTTTGATCAATAATTACTTTATTATGCAACACATAAGTTTTGTCACTGGGACATATTTGGAAGAAATGTTCTTATTTCCATGTTCATATTGTCAGTCACGGGCAGTAAGATTATCATACTTGAAGACCCCCCCTGAGTCACACCACCTTATACGTTTTAAAATGAAGAAGCATCATACTTCATTGCACTTGTATTGATACATTTTGACATCTTTTCTCATCTTCAATCGATTGGAAGTTTAGGAAACTTTCATTCGACATGATTTGTACTAGAATTTTTATTGTTATTGACTGGAAGAGTCCAATCCGTGCTGCTATTATGCCTCATAACGAGAGCGCATTTGAAGATCTAGTAGTTAGCTTCAAATGAAACACTAACTCTTCTGCTGCTTGTAATGAAAGTTCCTGCTCTCATCAGTAGGATTTCTCTAGTTCTTGTCCACAGTAGCAGCCAGCCGCCTCTTGTACCTGACCATTACCTTCCCCTTGGGACCTGGCATGACCACGTTCCAATCCGTCGTGCGGGAAAGGCGACACGAGCTCCAGATCAAAGTTCCTGAGCAAGTGGCTCCAAATCATCTTGATCTGCATGTATGCGAACGCCTCGCCGACGCACGCGTGCCGCCCCCGCCGAACGCCGTGTACGCGAACGCGCCGCCGGCCCTGTCCTCCGCCCTCCGGGGCCCGAACCGGTCCGGGTCGTACTTGTCGGGCTCCACGTAGACTTCCGGCAGCCTGTTGTGCAGCACCAGCGGGCTTGGCCACTGTATGGCCCTCGGGGACGCGGTACTCGCGCCCGTCCCTGGCGCGCACGGCGAAGCTCCGCCGCGCGTGGCGCAACAGCATCAGCGCCGGCGGGTGGAGGCGGAGCGTCTCCTTGACGCAGCGGTGCAGCACGTCCATCTTCTGGTGAAGCACGTCGTAGTCGATCAGGACGCCGCGCCGCGCGACGAGCCGCTCCTGCTCGCCCAGGGCGGCGCGCAGGTGCTTGGCGTGCGTGAGGAGGCGCGCGCCGAGCCACGTGGCGGTGCTGGAGCTCGTGTGCTGCCCCGCGAACAGTGCGGAGACAAGCATGCTCGTGACCTCCGTCTCCGTCGTGCCGCGCCCGTCCTTGTACCGGGACTCAATCAGGCACTGCAGCATGTCGTCGTTCTCGGCGGCGTTGGACGAGCTGCTCTTCCGGGACCTGACGATCTCGGAGAATATCTCGCCGAGCCTGGCGCGCGCGGCGTCGCGCCGGCGGTGAGCCGGGATGGGCAGGTGAGGGAAGAGGATGGTGACGAGGCGCATGCCGTCGTTGAGCTCGCGGAGCAGCGTCCCGACCTCGCCGAACATCTTCTCGCGGACCGCCGGCCCAAACAGGCACCGGCTGGCGATGAGCGTCACGACGTGCTCCATCTCCTGCTTCAGATCAATCGTCCCGGACTGTCCCCATCTCGAAAAATGACTCTGCACAGTACCCAACGTGGAAAGCATGATTAGGAAAAGAAAACCCATTTGGAACAGGAGAGAAGCCCTCCAAGAAACGTGGAACCATTCATGTTTTTGGTGAAACTGTTTGATCATTATTGCTTACCTCAACTTCACTAACCATGTGGCCAACGTATGTCCTCAGCTTTACTGGCTTCATGGCGTCGCCGAAGAACCGAAACTGCTCACGCCGAGTGGCGTAATCGACATCGAAGGCGACACCTGGGCCAAATGTGGGGATGGTAAACTGAGACACCTCGTCTTGGCTAATCTCAGAGTCCAGTCCCTGATAGAAATGGCCCGACACCTCTGGCCCCACCAGGAAGGTCACATTCAGGTGAAACAAGCGCACAGTGAAGACGCTTCCCAGCCTCATATACTGGTCTCGAATCAGTTCCAACGGGCCCTTTGCGAGCAGCGCTGGGACGACACCGAGAAAAGGGATTCCCGGAGCCACCGGAGGAGGTGGTTGTTTCGTCGTTGGACCGGTGGACTGCCGTCTTGCAATCTTGAACGCTATTTTCGTGACAAAAAATAGAGCGAAGGCCAGCCAAAAAATCCTTGGCAAATCCATGTCGTCGGGGCCTGTGAAGCAGGCACGGCGTGTTAAATGCCTGGATGAGTGTTTTATTATTCTAGATTTTACTTTTCTTTTAGTTTAGTTTCTGCTTGAATGAGTGTTTTATTATTCTAGATTTTACTTTTCTTTTAGTTTAGTTTCTGCTTGCAATATTATTTTTCTCTTTATCTTTTAATTTATAGAATCCATGTCTTCTGAGATCATAGGTTTTTCTTGGAAATTTTCGTGTTGGCTATGTCCTCAATTTTTTTTGTTGATTACAATGCTAGATATGGTGCTTATAAGATGTGTCCCCTATGTATATATATGAAAGCTCAGTTCGCTCAGCGTACCTCATTATGTAAACAGTACCATGCATGTGAGGTCCCGTGCAAACTAGCAGAGAGAGAGAGAGAGAGAGAGAGAGAGAGAGAGAGAGCGCTGACCTTGAAAGGAATAGTTGCCTGGTTAATTTTTGAGCTACTCTTTTTCGGTTGTCTTGAGCTGCTTATTATGATAAACAGTTCATTAATTCAAAAAATATGATAAACAGAAGTGTTGAACGTGATGTATATACTGTATGCAACAACAATAAATAAATAAATAAGAGTAAGGTGCAGTGCCATGCTACTTATTCCGTATTCACACGGGTGGATTTGGAAGAGAGAGAGCTTACAGCAGCTGGAGAAATTCAGTTATTTTTGCTTCAGGTAGCCTTCAGTGGCTTCTCGTGTTGCTGGAAGCAGGTAATAAGATATCACAAATGAACGCAAAGATGTTTATTGACGTGGGATTGTGGAAACATGTGAAGCTTGCACAGGTTAGAACTGCATGACTAGGGATGCAGATTGCAGAGAGCCGTAGAACAATATTTATAGATGAAACCGTGTGAACGGAGAGAGGGTCACCTCAAAATATTCAGTACGTGCATCGTGCAAACATTGTTTTCTCATTTACTATTACTTCTATGGCCCCAAATATTTGCAACTTCGACCACTAGCTTTTATTACTTTAATATTATCTGTATATATACAAATATCAAGGTAAAATGGGCATATTATTTTCAGCCTCAACATGCAATGCATATACAAAGAGAGAGTACCTAGTGGCCTAGTGGGTGACAAATATATGCATGCAGAAGAAAATAAAAATATGTACACCTTTTCTAGATTTATATAGCAGGGTTTCTGTCAGTTTGGGCTCCTCACACCTACCACAATACGGAGTTGTTTCTAATCCATGCCCCAAAGCAAAAGTAATTAAAGCAGAATTTTCTACTGTCCCTTTTAGATCCCAGGCTCTATCTTGGCAATAGATTTGCACCAATGTAGGATAGAGCCCAAGGTCTAGGGGGCGATGTAAAGGTTGTGCACAGAAGAGTATTTCTACCTTTTGACCGCCACTATCCTTTGAAATATTTGATCAAACTCTTAAATTTCTAATGTTATAACTTCGATATATTTTGCACATATTATTTCATAGGAGTAACTGCTGATCTAGCTAGCTAGTTTGTAATCATATTGAGGACCAAAACTAAGGGTCCTTTTGTATAGAGAGAAAAATTTCTGTGTTTATTTTTTACTAGATTTTTCTTTGAAGAAACTGAGGGGCAAGCCCCTACAGAAATTTATTTCAAATTAGAGAGTATATACAAAGAGAGCTGCTATAGGTATGACTGCAGTGGTAGAAGTATGTACGACTCACTCATCTCATGGTTAATATTGCATTCGTTGGAAACAAAGAAGCAGATGCAACGGTGGATTAGCATTGGTCGGACAACAGTCACGCAAAACGAGTCAGAGCTAAAGCATTTTCCATATACAAATTACAGCAGAAAGAAAACAGGAAACAAAAGTGAAAAAATCTTGAAAATGGAACTGTTTCTAGTGAAATTAGAGAAGTTTTCCGGTGTTTACGAGGTACCTATAGGTATGAGAAGGTATTTTGATCTGGACCGTTGATTGATGGAGGCGCAAGGTATGGAATAAAAATTATCATTACCAGTAGTATGGGTAAGGAAACCTTAGCAAGGTATGAAAAAAAAGTGATATTTTGTACAAGCTCAATTCAAGCAATAATCCAACCCTTAGTAAGGAAAGAATAAACTGAGTAAGGCAAGAAATATGCATTTTCATGATCAAACTTCACATTTGGCAGGCCATCATTTCAATAGCTTATTGGGCCATAGTGACAAACCATGTTAATTGGCAAGTTAGTCTCCTCTTCACGTCAATAATGGTGGCACGAGCGATAGAAGAAGATTCACTAGACAAGATGTGCTTGGATATTATCATTGACGACATGTTGTTTAAATAATTAGTCGCACAAGAAACCCTTATCAATCACAATATAATTAGTAAATCTAAATCAGGCAATGTAAATCTGATCTAAAAATGACCTAGGTGTTCATATCTATTATCGTGACATAGTCCATATCCTATGTAGCAGACATTCCTAGCTACTCGATGGGGCCCAAGTAAATCAGACCGAACAATGTAAATTACATGTTTTATGTCTACTTGACGGGTTGGCTCACCTCAGTCTGGACTGGTTCAATAATTTTGAGTAAATCAGACCAAATAATGTAAATTACATATTTCCTTTCATTGCTTGCGATCTATTTTGTTCATCATGTAAAACTATTTTTCTATCCTTAATACTTAAGTACTTTCATCAATATTGAAGTACATTTTGGTTGGTACCTTCTATCGTGGACCATTGGATCGAGGTCAACCTACGATCCATGTTCTTTGCAAACACCGAAAAACATCTTTGTTATATGACAAGAAAAACATTTAATATAAAAGCCATATTGTAGGAGATAACAGTGAGGAGCTATCCCGGCACGATCGTATCACATCGATGATGACCTTGCTGCCGTGCAGCCCGTGCCTAATACAGGATACCTAAAAGCAATTAAGCAACAAAAATGTGGCGAGACTCGTCTTGTGGGTGATCCAACACATGGTTTGTAGCTCATCATTAACTTCGGTCTGTCTCAAACCTTTTCATCATGATTGACTTTGGGCAGTTATTAGGTGAGTTGTCGACCTCTTGGCAAGATAAGTGGTTAATATGGGTGCACACTTTTTTGGTAAAATGAAGGGTCATGGCCACTTCCACGCAATGTAGAGCAAAAAAAAAAAAGGTGGAAATTGCATGGTCATCGCGGATGCATGCAACCGGGGGACATGGCCATAGGAATACCATGTCCCTCATTATTTGTGATCATGCTGGTTGGGGTCGGAGGACATGAAAGATATGGCTTATGTTGTTATCATAGTAGCTGTGACATATAAATAAGAGCAAAATGCATCGTAGATCCTTAAATTATTTCAGGATACTCATCTAGGTCCATCAACTATTAAAACAACTAATTGTGTAGTTGAGCTTAAGCCCACACCACTTATTTTTAAGCATATTTTACTGGTGTGGTCACACCAATATGGAGAAAATGATGATCTTTCCCTTGAACCATAGCAGAACACTGAATGTTGTCTACTATTGCACTGATCACTATCGAGCTTCAAGCAACGTCATCTTACTGGGAATGCCCTTAGGGATGAGATTGACTTCATGTGCTACCACCCAAGGTGAGGCACGGACGAAATTTCCCACTAGCAATTCGTGCTGCCACGCTCAGATAACGTGAGCACTTGCAGGTGAGCCAAAACATTGAGATGAAGATGTGTGGACCTGAGCTCAACTATATAATTATAGTTCATGGATCTAGATAAACGTATTAAAAGTTGATGGACCTAGATGAGAATCCTTAAAAAATAGGACCCATGGTGCATTTCACTCTATAAGTAATGATATTATTAGTTAATGAGACTAAGACATTTTTAGTAGTTAATGAGACCAAGACAATTTGTTGTCAATAATGAGAAAGATTGGAATCTGAGTAACTGGCAGATATGGTACATGACTCTGGCCACGTATAGGCATAGGTGACTGACAAGTGATAAGTGTGATTTGTGTCCATATAGTTAGCTGAAGCGGTACAGCTGTCAATCTTTTGTTCAGGCAATCCTCCACGGTGCCGACCCACTGATCGCAGATTGCTTGTAGTCAGTCTTTCATAATAATACTACGGGAATTGATGAGCTGCTTTGTAAACATATCGAGGTCCAGAAGTAATGCCTCCTCTGTAACGGCATGAAATTCACAAAACTTCACAAAAAAAAGGGTGTGTGTGTGTGTGTGTGGGGGGGGGGGGGGATATCTACTACTAGCTAGGGATATGAAACCCTTGCATGGTGTGAACACAATGCGGAGCTAACGATTCACCATCTCAGTGATTGTCATCCATTAGCAGCCATGAATGTGTCTCATTATATTAATCCGGATGATCAGCTTTCTGCGCGCACCTCATTTCTGCTCACGCAACACGTGGTTGGTTGCTCATTCAGTAACTTCAATTTAGTCCCAAACCTTACAATTTCGGCTCACACAACACGTGCTACTTACGGTCTTGTGTTGTTGCCTTTCAACTCTCAATGGTTGTTAGGTGCGTAGATCTTTCTCCGGAAGATACGTGGGCAGCAGTAGAAACTTCAAATGACGGGTCAAAATCGTGAGCCAAATCATTCAGAGTGACGTTTGGCCATGTAGAGCCAACGAAGGAAGATGCAAATGCATGGCCGTGATCGTGGCATCTTATATTAATTAGAGGCTCCTTTTGAGGCCTCCACATTAATCGTAGAAAAAAACCTAAAAATTCTCACACAAAAGCAAAAGATCTGACCGTCAAATCAAATTCTTGACAAATCTTAACCAATCAATTGGACACTGATTAATTTCCCCATATCTAACTGTACGTGGCATGGATATACGCCGATAGACGAACATGGAAAATCCTGGCCAAATAAGGGAAAAACATCACGTTGTTCAATTTTTGGGTATACAGCCCCCGTTCGGATACAAGAGCTCCTACACATATACGTAAAGAACACGAACAACATGATTTCCTACCTTATATACGTGATGATGAGAAAACGTCGATGGCCGACCGAAAAGGACGTATTCCTTCAATGACTGTCGTTGTGAGAGGAGGAACAGTTGTGTTCTGGGCTAGAGAAGATGTACATGCATGCTTCGCATGTCCTCGATGCCACGCAGATAATACTCTTTCGTATATGCAATGTCTGGCAATGCGCAAGCTCGCTGCTGCACAGATGTGAGCTCGCGCTACCATAGAATGAGGCCATGGAGAAGCATCTGAAGTGTCAAGAACGAGAAGGAGAACAAGGATCTATGCTATTACAGCAAACAGATCTCCATCTGTTAATCATCACACAGCATGTTTGTCTGGATCAAATTTATGGTACCGCACAAGCCAAGCCTTACGAAGCGGATTGGAACAGCAGAAAATATAGATCAATATTTGTGATCTCAATCGCATCAAGTTTCCAGGTATTTTCTAACATGGTAAAGAAGAAGTCTATGTTTCTTTCAAACTTGCATTAGCGTGTAAGAATTGCTATAAGTTGTGCCAATAGTACGTCTATGTGAATGACCTGTATATCAATAACAAATCTGTATTTACATAGTTTACCATAATCATTTACATGAATTTCCTTTTAGTCTGTTGATGCATTGAGGCATGTATTTTGTCAAGCTTTCTTTCTGGGTCATAAGTACATCAACTGTCAAGAAGAATAAGTGATTCCTCAACAAACCAATATGATAGTAATCAATTTCAACACCTCTTTAAACAATACATAGGCTTATGAACAAATCGTTGGTCACTGGACAAATAGGAATACATCAGACGAATCATCTAATGCTCAGTGCTGCCTGTTAATTATGGTGTTAATTTTTCCTAAAGCTCTTCAAACATTGTTGCCAGGTTGTTAGAAATTATTAAAATAATTTATAGTTTTCAAATTGTTGAGGTAAAGTCGTGTTCAATACTTGCAACATGTCCCGTGGAACATGCTCGAGGTGTCTTCGGCAAGCAATCAGATTTCCTTCAAGTTAGGCTGGAGGCGCATACTCTTTTCTTCTAAGCGAGCCAATGCAATTAGGTCCTTTCTCACTACCAGAATTCAGGCGTTTCCTAAAGCTGTTCAATAATTTCTCTCTAGACCAATGCAAATAGTAACGTTATGCACCAAGGATTCCAATATGATTAGTTAGTTACAGAGGAAACCTGATACTCTGCCATATTTCTGTTAGATGGTCATAGGGATCCTTTAGTGGTTCCACCATTTTCTCTGCCATTTTAATAATAATGTGCGGCAACGTAGCCGAGGAAAAACTGAGGTGTGTACTATTTTATGAATTATCAAATATTCAGTTCACAGATTTCTAAAATAACTCTAGCATAATGCTTATGATGGACTCAAATCACTTGAAAACATTTGCTAAGATATATAGTATGTTGCACTGGATTCATAAATTTAAGTATTCAAGATATAAGTTCCATGTCATTACATTAAAGCCAAATTACAATGAAAAAATATTGCATAAAACAATGGAAATAACAGTTGACTATGGCAAGAAAATGCATGAAACATGCTAAATAAAATGAATGAGGATGTGCAAAACAATTTTGATTTAGACAAACATCAAACGAATGGTTATCCGCAAAAGAAATGCAGAAACAACAAAGAAATATTGAGCACGCTATTTACTAATTTTCTACATTACTTAATAGCCCTTGAGTTTATTTCTATTCCATTGTAAAATTATATTGGTTAATTATGTTAAATAATTAATTTTTATAAGAGTAAATTTCACAAATCCCAGGCTTGTGTCACATAACCACAGGTTTTATGGTCATACTATTTCACAAAACCCCACCTCTATCAAGAATTGACTGCGAATATAATTTATAGATTCTAACTTTTGCTTGCATGACATATGTGTTCTGATCGAATTAATCAACAAAATCATCAAGTTGAGTATATGACAAATTTATCTTCTCACATGAAAGTTAGATATCCCTATAATATTCATACTACTTTGATAGAGGTGGGGTTATATAAAACAATATGACCAAAAAACCTGGGGTTATGTGACACCGACTGTAATACCGGGGTTTTGTGACACAACGACCATAAAACCTAAAATTACTCTTTTTATAATGATATATATGATATTTTAAATGAAAAGGCATTTTCCAAGTGTAAGTTCTGGTCATTGGAGATTGTTACATTTGCTATTTTAAAACTGCTGATAGACTAGTATGCAAAATTCTAGTGGTAATGCTGACTTCAACAATAGAAGCCATATTTACAAGACAAAACATAGTTTGGTTGGCGTCTGCCTGGCATCTACAGTGCAGTGGAGGGAAGGCAAAATGTCCCGTCTCCAACAGATAAAATGCTATCCTCCCCTAACCGGCCACTCGGTCGCTCTGCTCGAACTGCACAACTGCCTCGCACGCTCTGGTCCCGTCCGTTGCTCTGCGCTGCAAGCTGCTCCCGCCACCGCGTTCGCGCCGCTGAGCAGTTATCCTCGCACGTGCTCGCTCCGTCTCAGCGCTCGTCCCCGTGCGGATGGAGCCACTCACCAGCGCGCGCTCCTCCGCACCCCAGCCGCCGCGCGCCCATTCTCGCTCGACTACGCAGCACCTTCCTCCTCCGCGGAGTAGCTCCCCGCGCGTCGCACCTCCAACTCCACCGCACCCAATTTGAAGGGGATAAGATCGACTTGCTGTCGTGCTCGCCTTCCCCGTCCACGCTACCGTGCTCCAGGTCACGCCCGCACCGAGCCCGTCTCCATTGCCGTGCCTGCCTCCCTCACGCGCGCCGCCGCACCGTCCTCCTCCCCTGTGAACTGCTGTCATCAGGGCCCACCTCTGCTACTGCATCGAGACCGTCCTCCGCTAGCTCGTGGCCTGCCTCCTCCCGTGCACGCCATCGCTCGGCCCCCTGCCCATCGCGGCCCGCCTCCTCCCGTCCATGTCAGCGCCAGTCACCGGCGTCGCGTCCGAGCTCCACAGCCGTCGACGTCGTGCCCGCGCTCCACAGTCTTGTGTCGTTCCACTGTCAAGAGTTGATGGCTTCGAGCAAATGCATCGGATGAGAGAGAGAGTGCAATTTTAGCTTCCCTCTCTCCTCCTATGCAAAATGGCTGACCCTATTGCCTCTCCCTGTTGGAGACATTTTGGACATGCACAGTAACCCTTGGAGATGCAAAAATGCATTTGGCTGCTCTTGTCAGTAAGTCTGGATAGTGTAGCCACAAATTGATGCAGTAGAAACTAGCTAGGGACGTGGCCACAGGGAGACCAAGTCTCATTATTTTCTGATTATATCGTTGGTCGGCATCGGAGCAAATGAAACACATGCCCTAATGGCTTGTGCTGCTGTCATAGAAGTTAATGAGACCAAAGACTCGATCGGTGGCAATGCAATGACAAATGGAATTTAGACAAACGCGTAAATTTTAGGTGGTGCACAAACCACCCCATGTATCTTAGAGTTTAAGATTCACACTTATAAATAATTTTGTTCCAAATAACCATCCACCTACGAGATTTAGTTGCAAAAACCATTCTAGTTCACATATATTAAATTGATTGAACTCGTCGTCATTTGAAGTAGCTGGTCTCCATACCAACCTTACAAAAAAAAAGAAAGTATAGTATTCATATATTTTAGGGAATATGCAAAAAAAATTTATAAATTTAGATGATGTTCCCTAGAATTTGAGATATGGAAGTCTTATTTATGAAAATAAGATGAATAGAACTCATGCAAAAACATTTTGGGAGAAAAACGGTTCATTCAATAAATTAAGTAACCTTAAACTTAGTTAACTTAGATTTTTTTATTGAATTTATATGTGCAAAGACACTTGAAAATTGATTAAGCATGTGCCCGAGTGGATTGGTTTTTGCAACAATGTCTTGTGGGTGGGTCGAATTTACAACAAAAAAAAAACTTATGGGTGAGAATATCAAGCTCGAAATGACGTATAAGATGGTTTTTACAAGGATAAAGATCATTTTACTCCTTTAAAGTATAGTTAAAGTCTGGATAACACCTGAACTATTTATTGGTTTAGTTTAACCCAAAGATAGTGCAATTTGGTTCATTTTACCCCCTAACATAATTTATCTTTTTTATTTCTTCATATGTAAGTGGAGTCTTAATATAAAATTTTATAGGGTGACACATTGTAACACATGTTAGAAAAACACATCATGATTTTTTTATCATTATTTTGATAGACAATGAAATTTAATAGTATATTAATATGATAATACAGAAATGTATGAAAAATAATAGCAAAAGTTCAAAAAATATAATTTTGGACATATAATATGATACCAACTACCACCCATGAAATTTTAACTTAATACTCCACTTGCGCATGGAGAAACAAAAAAGATAAGTTCAATTAAAGGATGAATTGAGCTAAATAAACTATTTTGGTAGGTAAACTGAAGCAAACAATAGTTTAGTGGGTTATCAAGACTTTGGTTATACTTGAGGCGGTAATTTGAATTTTCTCCTTTTTACAATGACCCGATTGAACATTTATACGTAAGAGTATCGGAGTACACACACAGTGGCCACCACGCGTCCCATCGGTCTTCTTCGTCGTAGCTGGTCACTTCCCGTTCCGCCACGACATCAAGCTTCAAAGTCATTGCCAACCAATGACCACCATCCGCCATCGTCTTGCCGCACCACCCCGGCCTCCATCTGCGACCACCATCTCTAGCATCGTCTCCCCTTGTTGTACCACCCGCCGACGCCCCCACCACACACCAATCTGTTGCCCGCCGCTAAATTCCACTATTACCTACTAGTGCCCCCCTATCGTTGGGTTATGACCGCCACCCCCTCTAGCCGACTTCTATAGTCCGTACAGAGGCTCCCAAACACCGACAACTTGAGAACCCTAATCGACACCTTCCACCGTCGGTAACATTCTTGTCGTCGTGTCACTTGCATCTTTTCACATGTGGGTTGGGCCACGAGGTTGGGCAAGAGGGTCACGCATGGACTAGGCTACGAGGGTCGGCGCGAAAAGTGTGGGGGGGGAGGCTTTGTGTAAAGGAAGAAGTCTTATTTACCTCCTCCAACTATTGCGATAGTTCGTTTTTCGTCCCTCAATTACAAAACCGGGTAGGATGACTCCCTTAACTTTTAATACCATTCACTTTTCCTCCTCCGACGGTTTGGATAGTGGTATTGGCTCGTGTGGCACAATAGGCCCACTCGTCGGTGTGCCACATCATATATTTTCTTATTTCGATGGTTTTTCTTCTAAAATGTAACTTTCGGAGCTTAGAAAATTATAAGAATTTTTGTGCTCATAATACAGAAGTTATGGAACAAATAAAAAAATTGGTTTTGAAAAAAATCAAATTCAAATTAAGTTTTGAATTTAAATTTCAGAATACCACTTTATTATTGCAAATTGGACAATTTTTTATTCAAATTTTATTTCAAATTTGGAAAAGTTGTTCGTTATCATATTTAATATTTGAAAAATATTTTAATTAATTTTTAATACCACTATCCAAACTGTCTAGGGAGTAAAAATGAACGGTATTAAAAGTTGAGGGAGTCATCCTACCCGGTTTTGTAATTGAGGGACCAAAACTGAACTACCGTAATAGTTAGAGGAGGTAAAAAGACTTCTTCCTTGTGTAAAATGTTCTCAGATTCATGGCATTGTGGTTAGAGCACCACTCAAACAAAAATTAAACGCTTGGACGGGCTCCTTATCATGGGCCTCCATGCAAAGCGTCTAAATAGCCCAAAGAAAAGGCCATAACGATATTTTATTTGTACCACGCTTTGAAAAGAGTACTTATGGAATACTTGCGGAACTGTTAGCTCGTGTCGTCATTTGTGTTATGTTTGATCATTCATCTTATTTAAAAATTTTGTTCAAATATATTACTTTTTAAATTTCTTTAGGGATAAAATAAATTATAACAACAAATGATCAAACATCATTCAAAAAGTCGCTTGCAGTAACAATTTAAGAATGGAGGGAGTAAGCAATACGCAAAGAGTTTCATAGCTGATCATTTTCCATAAGACGTTTCTTAGAAAAGAAAATTACCATAGGGTGTCAGAAATGCAATAATCCAAGACGAATTTCTGCAGCAGATATCACTATGTTAATTAGAAAAATGGAAACTAGAATCACCTTGTTGACGAAAAGAAAAAATACAACTTACATACAAAAAATTAACGTGGCTTTCTTCAAGGCCAGACAAGATAGCAGTGTTCTTTTCTATTCATCACTATCTACGGAAAGTTGAATGATTGGGGTAATTAGTAACTGATCCTTGCTGTACAAGCACGGCAACCTCAAAATTCTTAAGCCATATAATCACTTTGAAGTGCCCGTAAATCCTCATTTCCTCCATAGTAACTGATCTCTATCTCATTTACCTAACAGTGGAAATCTCAGTTGGATTTGTTGAGCAGATGCACGAGCAATCTGTTGCATTGATGCCTCTTTCAACCATGCGTTTGTTGCGGTTAGTCAGCAACTTAATCATTGGTGCTTTTAGGGAAACTTGGCGCCATATCTCATTCACAGGTCCATTGGGATCTTCATACACAAAGTAATGTTTAATCTGGAAGCAACGTTAAAATGAATCACATGAACTAATTATCAAAGGATAAACATGTTGAGAGAAGTATGGATAAACAATGGAGTGCTTCCATAGCTTAAACATCAAGCAATTGGTGAATAAAACAACATGAAGCAAGGCTAAAAAAGACCATAAGAGTTGAAAGCAAATCAGATCAGGCGGAAGTATGAAGTCACCCTAGTCTCTTTGCATAAAGATATCTTAGAAGAAAATTAGAGAGAACTGAATACTATTATAATCGGAAGTGTTCAGCAGTCAATTACAAAGCTGAAGGTTCATGTCCGGTTCTGTAAGAATAGAATATAGCAGCATTATGTTTGGTTCAATACTCCTAATCTAATTGTAGTAACAACTAACTATTCTGACTGGCATTTTGTCAATCACATGGGCAAACTGCTGGATGAGACTGGTTTTAATTGTTCCTGGAATTTCTGTAGGCTATCTGCACTGGGGTACTGGAAACCATCCTCCAGTACCGCCATAGCGCAAAAGTGCTGCACCGGGGTACTCTATCCCGTCCGCCATAGGCACGCTAGAAGGAGGAGGCGCAGCAGCCCTCATGCAGGGGAGGATGTATGGCGGCACGCGGGGAGAGGGGGGGAGGCGGTCGCCGCCGGCGACCACGTGTGGGGAAAAGGATGACGGGCGGTGGCAGCGTGCAGGGGAGGCAGGCCCAAGGGAGCGCGTGTGGTGGTGCACGGCCGTCGCGGCACCTTCATCGTGGCCCAGGGGAGAGCGCGTGGTGGCGGGCCCTAGGGTTTGGCGGCGGGGGAAGCGGGAGTGTGGCTGGTGTGGTGGGCTAGTAGTGAAGGAAGGGAGGGGAAGAGAGGTGGAAAAAATAAAAAGAAAATCTGACCAGTGGGTCCCAAATCATGGTAGTTAGTATAGAGGATGACGGGTGCGGGAAAACTGAAGATAGAGGAGAGAATCCTGATGACCAAGATGGTATATTCCTTTTAGAGGATGAATTCAGAGTATGATGAGTGCAGATAGCCTTATAACATTCGGATGTCATCCATATTTTCATCATGATTTATATGTATATTTTAAATATCACTGTCGCCACTAAAGAACTCTATAGGCATCACTAGAAAGACAATGCTGCGCAGCAAAAGGAGAATCTATTGGGCAAATGTATAGAATAGTATGTATCTTTTAATGCATAGAGAGCAGAATGAACTGGAACTGCACTGACCTTTTTAATTTCTCTCTGGTACTCCAGAATTCTCTCTGCACTGATTTTTCGAAGAAAAGAAGTTAAGAATCCAGGTTGTACAGCCTTGCTTGTCTCAACAAATATTGATATGTGACTGTAGTCTATAACATCCTCAAATGGCAGCTCAATATAATCACTGACTATAACAGGAACACATAAACTGACAAGTGCATCAAACAATCTGCATGCAGAGGGCGTATCTCCAGCTGGATGAAGGCAAAATTTTGATGAGTGCATCCCTTGTGTAGCTGTACGCCGACTAACCCTCGATTGAGTTCCATGCTTTATGATTACATCTTCCTCATTCTCAAGAATTTGAAACAGCGCATCACGGACCTTCCCACCCTACATTATCAGAGCAACCAACTATAGCATATACGACATTATGTTTATGTAAAAAGAAGCACAAAATGAAAAGCAAGATTGAACATAACTCCAGTCACTTAATGTTAAACTAAGGATGACAAACCTACAAAGAAGATGAAGCTGGATGATAGCATAAATCAAGGGTCTGGAAGCATGTTTTCATTAAGTTATAAATATAAATATAAATATAAAATTCAGAAATTAAACTAGGTATGCGTAGGCACTTTTTTTATAAAAAAAAGGATAAATTGGTTAGTTGGATGGCAGAACTTCTACCCTCTCGATTCATTTCAAGGAAAAGTGGAAAAAACTGCAAATTGTCTCTTTTTCATGTATTCAGTACTCCCTCCGTCCCAATATGTTTGGCATTCTAGCTCTGGGCACGGAGATTAAGAAGAGAAGGAATAAAGTAGGTGCGCAGGAAACGAGGAGGAAAGAGATAGAGATAGAGGTGTATTGGGAAGAGAGAAAGGTGTCTCGGGAAGTGAGAATGCCAAACATTTTGGGAAAAATGGATGAGCCTAGAATGCCAAATATTCTGGGACGGAGGGAGTACGTTCTTTTAGCAGGCATAGTTTGTGATATCGTATTTCATATTCAGGTCACTACAGTGTTACTCAATTTTGGGATCTTTGGATGCTCCAGTTGTTGTCATGTATTGGTTCCTAAATCAGTTACAGATGAAACAACTGCAGCTAGGAAAATAGAAAAGTGATACATCCTTTCAGGCTATAATGTCAAATTGCATGCATGAGAGATAAAAGAACGAAAAGGAGATGGCATGGAAGAGGAAACAAAGGACCCTCAAAAGTGGAAATATTAGAAAGGAAGTTCATTAAGAAAAGGTGATTTTTTATATACATAGTACAGAACACATGAGTTTGCTAGTAGATTCTGATCTAACTTTGCAAAAGTTTCATCAGTGATTGCTAAAGATTATTGATCAATCCACAAATTCAGCAAAGCCCTTACTCAAGCAATAAACATAGCAGGTTAAAAACCGCTTGAGATTGTATATGGAGTCCTTCAAACAAAATTCTATCGTAGGCTCCTACTTTTCTTTCCCCTCAAACAACATAAGCTCGTAATTTAAATCTCGAGTAAGATTTGTCCCTTCCTAGCTAAAATAACACTGCTACATTTCATTGCTGTGGATAAAGGAAAATTACAAGTTCAATGCTATTATGCAAATAATGATATCTACAGAGAAGACACTAAACTTCCGTTTCCTAACCAATATGAATGAACCGTATAAAATGCAGTTGCACTTCAAATGAAGCAATACTACTAATATAGTTCTAATCAATTAACTGTGTTTGTGGGAAGATTTCTGAGCTCACCTCTTTGCGGTACCGATTGCCCATGAAGAACAGCAGTGACGACCGTCCCTCAAGCCCGACATCACCTTGGAAGGAGTTGATGCGGTGTGAGTAGGGCAAGATGACATCCTTGACGAGAGAAGCCTGGTCGCCGCGCAACCGGCCAAAGTCGGAGACCAGGAGTACAGCATTGCTGATCCGGTCCACTACCTTGTACAGCGCATTGGGATCCTGGCAGATGAACACGTGGTCTCGCCCCCTGTGCCGCCGCCAGTACGGCTGCCGCTCCAGCCACTCCAGCAGCTCGTCCTGCATTGCCTCGTCGCTGTAAGCCGCAGCTGCCCCAGAGGCGTTTGCGGCCGCCGGGGGCCGGATTGGGTTGACGACGAGGCTGAGCGAGGAGAAGAAGGGCACGTAGAAGAGATCGGCGTCGCGCGGGTCATCCACGCGGGCCACGGGGCGGTCTCGTGGCCCGCGGCCGAGCATGTCCTTGAAGAGCCACCACTCCGCCGAGTGCTGGTGCCCCGGGTACCGCAGCTGCTCGTCGGGCAGCACCGCGGCCGTGTCCGCCGACCCCGAGGGGACGCGCGCCGCCATGTAGCTGCGGACGACGCCGTATGTAAACTTGGAGGGCAGGTCGTACATGTAGATCTTGACGGGGGGCGGCGGGCTGGCGGACGCGTGGGAGGAAGAGCCGGAATCGGGGCCGGAGACGAGAGAGCGGGAGAGGCGGGAAGCGGAGTGGGAGACGGGGGAGAGGAGAACGAACAGGAGGGCGAGAGTGAGGGCCAGCAGGAGGAGGAGGACGGGGGACGGGCGGCGCCACGGCATGGCGCGCGCGGCGAGCGCGATGAGGGATCTGGGGAGGAGGACGTGCAGGCGCGGAGGCGGCGGCGACGGTGGCGGCGGCGGCACTAGGATCGGGGATGGTCGCGGCTTGCGCGGCGGCCTTCCGCGCTCCCACATGTGGCTGGCCGCGCGGTGGAGTGGGCGGGGAAGTGGGAGGCCGGGCGGCGGCGATGGCAGGAGAGGTAGTGCGGCGGGACGGCAGCGGCTGTGCAAACTCGTTGTGGTCTCTCTGTGTCTGTGGATCCCACCGATCAGTGTCTCCGTGTCGTGTGTATTTTTTTAGAACTTATGTTCTTGTTTATGTGATAATGAATTACTCAAATTAATTTTAGCACGCCTTTTTAACAAAATTTAAACTATTCGGAATTCTTAAAATGTCGGTGTTCATCTCTTCTCGAAATATCATCATCCTAGCAGATTATGCTTGCTGCCTAGAAGGGAGAATTAGTGAGAACAATAATTTAATTTTAAGAAAGCACCACCATGGATGTGGAATATCTAAATGCAACTACATAATTCTTAGCAAAAAATAAACTTATCTTTCATTCTACTCTATTATCTGTTTGTTGCCAACTTTGATATTCGACATGTAACTCGGTCTCCGGCTAGGGATCTCCTATACTCATCACATACATATATATATGGTGACTATAATAAGGGAGAAAATAAATAAGGATATACACTATGACTTTGCTGTCATTTTAGTCGCAAGGAGATCGTGGAAGAAACATAAAGTTTTCAACTTGTAGGCTATCTGAATCGATAGCACAAGAGATCATGCTTTAAGGATATACACTATGATGTTGCGCATTGTATGTTGATTGTAGCTATGCTGACATGGGTTTTATTAGGTTTCCTTCACGATGTTTTCAGACTACATCTTATTATTATGTCACTCATCCATCTAATGTCTCTCTTGGTAGCCCCTTTTCATGTTTGGCTTTTACTAGGTTGTATTGGTCACTTTAGTTTGCACTTGAAGTATATATCTAGCTTGAACTTTTCCCTTCTCTTCTTAATCAGATATTGTACATATGTGCTCCGTAAAATTCTTGAAAAAAAATAAATTGACCCGCAATAATAACAATGTATAGTACTAGAATCAATATTTAATTCATGTCCTATTTGTGCTTCAATCATTTTTCTAATATTTTTTCTAAGAAATAATTGGCACGTCGCTGAGTCGTGTAATAGTTTGGAGTGTTGTTTTCCTGAGCAGCACGGTGTTTATTCCTGAACTTTCTCCCTCATTTCTGATCGAGTGCGAGGAGACGAAACAAAAGTAGTAGTCACTTGGCATGCAAGTTTTGTTGCCATGCGTGTCGGACGACCAGAGTCCCCAAGCTGGAAATTAAATTTTGCCACGGCCATCCAAAAACTATGGTCTCACTGGTGACGTCAAGGCGAGTAACTTAACGATTAGGCTTAGAAGATGGAGTTTAATCCTGTTAGTAATTAGGCGTACGTGATATAGTCAAAAGGCATAGTTTAGTTAATTTTACCCATCGTACGAACTGAACCGGGATCGTCTTCGTCTTTGACGTTTTAGAAGGACAAACAAGAACACGTCGTCGCCCGCGCTGCTGCCTCCCTTTTTTCCTCCATCCATCGATCTTCAAGAGAGTCCCTGTCATCAGCACCGCCGTCTCGATCAAGCCGATCAGATCGCCAAGTAATCTACGTGGACTCCACGTCATCATGCTTGCGCTCGATCGATTGACCATGATATCTATACCACATTCGCTTTGGTGACCTCCGCGTTCGGCTAAAAACAGCTTTTTTACCGAGCCGGGAAATTAAGTAAGAGTTGTGCGACCGAGCGTCGTCGCTCCCCAGTGAATCGTTAAACGAGTACTCCATCACGACGCATCGCTTTGTCTCACTCCATCCGACGCACACATCCGGTTAAAAAACCACTTTTTTACCGTGCTTACGACGGGGAGGGAGAGCGCGCGCAGTGAATCGTTAAACGGTATACGAGGTACGCGTTGAACGTATCAACCAGCACGCAGGAGTGAGGGAGTCCAAAGCCGGGTGACGCAATCCGCTCCCCGCGCGCGTCACCCCACACACGGAAGCGTGGATGGGGCACGTCTTTGAAAGGGTCGTCGCCTCCGGCTGGCCGCTGGATCGGCGACGGACGGACGGATCTCTCTCCGAGCTCTCAGCGCGGGAACGGAAACCGTGACCACCACCAAAAATGTTTGAACGGGTTGCTGCGACAAATCAACCGACGACGAGAATTCATATAGGCTGCTCATGTGCTGCCACGAGCGGCAGGGAAGCTGAGGCCCGGTTGCTTGGGCGAGGAGGAAGGGGAAGAAGAAGGCCTCTTGTTGATTTGTAAACTCGTCAGCTGCCATATTGCCATAGCTCGCTCCTCCAGTTATGGCATAGAGCGAGGAGGTGGACCCTCCAATGCAGGACCCCTTGTTGCCACATGCGTAAATAACCCTTTTACCGGCACTGTGTTTGCCGCGGCTGGATCAACGATAGAAAGCCTTGCTTGTTCCCGGCCTGTCCCCTCTCGCGGGGTACGGTTTTGAACGGGGATCGTTTAAATGTCAAACAAATGGCCAAGGCAGTCCCATTTTTCAAATTCAAGATACTGGACCGAAATCTCCATCTCCCGCGAAGAATGCCGGGGCACGCGCGCACACCCACGCGGTGGCTACTAGTTATATAAGCAGCAGCCCATATCCCGCAGCCAAAGCACCATTCACAGACTGAGAGATTGAGCAGCTGCGCCGGCATAACCGCCGCTCCATTAATTCCCTCCATCTCTGTTCAGTTCAGCTGCTGCTAGCCGGATCATCATCTGATCCAACAAGCCTTAATTAGCTTCTCGCTTGCCTTCTCCAGAGAAACCTGTACGCGGCTGCCAGAGATCAGCACGTGCATACGGTTCGAGAGAGCTGCTGCATCGTCGTCGCAGTATTCTATAGCGAGCTAGTACGTCCATGGCATCCGCCGGGGTCTCACGCAGGTCCACAAGCCGGTCCATTGCCTCACGTCTCGAAACGTCAGCGCAGGCGGCGGTGGAGGCCACGGAGCCCACGGCGGCGCGGCGGGTGGAGTACGAGTACGACGAGGAGGACACGGCCGGGCGGCGGCAGCGGCAGCGGCGGCGGCGCTACGACGTTTTCATCAACCATCGCGGCGTTGATACGAAGCGCAACGTGGCGCGGCTGCTCTACGAGCGGCTCGAGCAGCTCAGCGGCGGCCGCATCCGCTCGTTCCTGGACAACATGTCGATGCGGCCCGGCGACCGGCTGGAGGAGCGCATCGACGAGGCCATCCGCGAGTGCGGCGTCGCCGTGGCCGTCTTCTCCAGGCACTACTGCGACTCCGAGTTCTGCCTGCACGAGCTCGCGCAGCTCGTCGAGGCCCGCAAAACCATCATCCCGATTTTCTACGATATCAAGCCCTCCGAGCTCATCCTGCCGGAAGCCGTCGTCGACTCCAAGGAGCATCTGCCGCGGGATATTGAGAGATTCCGCTTCGCCCTCCGCCACGCCAAGTACACCGTCGGCCTCACATACGACTCCGCCACAGGGTATGCATGCTAGCTTGATGATGCGTCCATTGCATCACATTATTATTATGATTTGGAATTAATTATTATCTATATTATCTGCATGCATGCATGGTTAACTCTATCTGCGTTGATTACTAACTGCGCTTGTGGCATGTGTGCAGGGACTTGGCCGAGCTGGTATCGCTGGCAGCCAACGCGGTAATGGAGAGGATTCAAGAAATGGAAAAAAGCGTGCAACGACGACGGCAGACCATGATCATGTCCAGGCTCTGAATTTTGAACGGAACAACACCTACTGTTCAAACGTTCAAACCCCAGAGAAACCCGTGCCACCAGTTAACGACCATGCATATAGTTTATATACTACTCCTAATTCCATTGACAGGGGGAGAGGATTTATTTGGTTCTTTTTTTCTTTTTCTTACAATTTCATTATTCGATTCATTTTCTTTAGTGTTTCTTTCATTTTTTAGTAAATATTGGGCAATAAATTAGATTGCCCCTGTACGATGAATAAGCTATTTTATGCCAACAGTATCCGCCAATATGTGGCCTTGGAAAATAATGTCGCACTTGTACATGTATGTAATAAAGTTGATAGTGGAATTCTTTTTTACTAACAGACAATGCAATGTGACTCCTTTTGCATGGCGCTGTTGGATTCAAACATCTATATCTCCGGGAATATAATTTCAGCTACACTGTGTGTACGATATATATGTCTCTTCGCTGTCATGACTACTTCATTGGTCTCCTTGCATGACGTTATATATGCATGGATCATTGGACATAGTGGTATTGGGGTTCACACTATAGTTTCAACAGTTTACTAGTATTATTTTCTATTGTTAGTTGTGACAGTACGTTTATACGTAGAAATATTTTGGACAAAGCTGATCGACCTTATTGATGCTAGAGCGACATGGCGTACTTTGAACCCTCAAATCTCTGGAATAATGACTCAGGCTCACAGTGCTCCAGAGAGCAATTTATTTTGGTTCTCCATTTCCGGAATAAAAATGTCTGATTGGATTTTTCAAGTTGATTGCCTAAATAAAAATGTTTTTAGATAATTCACGCACTATTTTTTGGAATTAGTTACTGTATATATAGCATTTGCTGGATAATATATCAATTATCGAGTGTAGATAAATCATGTTGTATCAATTGATCAATTCAGCATGCATATAGAGAATTGAAGCAATTTGTTCTACATATTTATAAAAGGATAAAGTCTATTTTACTACTTCAAAGTATAGCTAAAGTCTTAACCCCCTGAACTATTTATTGGTTCACTTTAATCCTAAAATGGTGCAATTTGATTCATTTTACCATCTTATAAAATTTATCTTTTTTGTTTCTTCACACATAAGTGAATTTTTAAGGTAAAATTTTATAGGGTGTTAGCACACATTGTAACGCATATTGGAAAAAAATACATCATATTTCCATTAATATTGGATAGAGAATGACATTTAATAGTATATTGATCCGTGTAATAGAAAAAATTGTATGAAAATTAATGAGAAAAAATTCATACTATAAAATCTGACATGAAACGTGGCACCATCCAACTACCAGCCTCTGAAATTTTGACTTAAGAATTCACTTGTAGATAGAGAAACAAAATAGACAAGTTTTCTTAAGGGGTAAATTGAACTAAATAATACTTTTTGTGGATAAACTGAACCAAACAATAGTTTAGGGCGTTATTCAGACTTTGCCTATACTTGAGGGGAGTAATTTGGACTTTGTCCTTTATAAAATGTGTGTACTTCTCCATGGACGTATTAAAATAATGGAACAGTGTACTCAAGAAGAACTGCACTACATGCAAGTTTAATTTTTTTCAATCGCATGTGATGCACTTAGAATTTTAACCTATGTTAAATTTTAATTGGGTTGTAGATTTTAAGGTTGGACTTCTAGCTGCAATAAAAAGTAAACTTTAGAATGTCCATATGATGCTTTCTTCCATCAAACTGACTTTATGTCCTTTCAGATATTGATTAATTCTACCAAATTGACTATCTTTTTACAATTTCAAAGTAGGGTGAGAGGAACTTTTTTGCCCATTTATCTGACATGAAATTGATGCAAAGGAATTTGAATAGTTAAACTATATCCTTCAGATTTTTATTTGATTAATTAGACCTAAAATCGGCCTTTATTTTAAAAAGTAATTGTTAATGAAAGGTACAATCTTATGTTCCTTCCAATAGTACAAGATACAATCAGCACACATAATCATTTTTATTTGGGTTTGTCTCCTTAGAATGTGACTTAGATTTTGCTTATCTCTAATTCACCTTTTTTAGACGTGGGATCATTGATCCAATCATCTAGATCTTTTATTTATTTGTGCAAAAGAACAAATCATCTGAAAATCTGCTATTATTCTAGTAGTACATATTCATTTTTTTTCAAAAATCTGCTTGGAACAAACACTATTTTTCTTGGGAGGTTGTAATCAATTGCAGTGCAAACATTATGTTGTATATAGCCTTCATTCCCAAACTTTCCAGTGAGCTAATTTGAAATAACATTATGTTTATTGCCGTTATGCACCATTGATGTTCAAATTTTGGTTTTAGAATTTTATTGTTGAAAAGATCAAGTAACAAGACATGACCTGGATCGGATCAGTCCCGATTGAACAGGTCAGTCAAACCACTATATTACCCTGTTAATTGTACATTGTACATATAAATCCATACAATTACTTTAGCAAAGGAAAATTCTTAAAAACAGTGGAGGACCTGATCCTTCCTTATCAATAGGTTCATACAGGAGTGAATGAGCTTCAACAATAACATTTTTTTACCCTAGATTGAGGATGCGTGTACATGATTTCCATTGGAAAGTAACCAAATTTTTGAAAAGCTACACCAACACATGGTTTTATAAAAACTTTACAAATTCAAAATGAGATTATCCATATAATGACTAATTGTCAAATAACGAGCAGGAGTTAAAACCCAAACTTTGAATTTCGTTGGAATTCTTGCTCTTGGTTGAGAGGTTGCTAGTAGTTTCTTGCCTACACAATTGTGGTCGTCCCTTTATGTGTTTAGTTTTTTGCAACCACATGAGACTGTTGAATTCCTGCCCCTGGAAATTGGAACAGTCCATGGCACGGTTGGTTGACGTTCTATATCTTTCTATTGGTGGGTAGAGTCTGGTATACCCAGGCCTGGGTATACCGTACACGGTTAAGTAGAAAATGCATGTCAAAGATTTTTTGTTAAATGAACTTCTACTTGCGGATCCCACAAAAAAGGCGGATTGCATTGCTGAACAAGAAAGCGGTCATTACACTCATAACAAAAACAAACGGCTACGTTCTAGTTCTAGGTCCCACCAGGACACGTGGTCGTGGTACAGCTTCTTGAACCGCAGACTTTTAGCTGCCTCGAGTGCCACCGGCAAAAGCCAAATTTTAAGGAGACGCGTGCTTTGTGCGTGTTGCGGAAACTTGTGATCGGAAATGCTGCTTTTGGGTTGAGAGCGACGTGAGATTACGCACGCATTTTAGTTCATACAGCACAAAAGAACTACTGATGAGAAACTAAGAGAATGCGCTAATGGCCACTTAATTATGCAGTTGAATTGAACACCGATCACGAGTTCACTAGCATCGTTTCATACTGTTCACAGGTCATAGGAGGACCGTTTCCGTTATCATTTTCTATTTCGACTGGTAGACCATTTCCTGCTGCATGGCTGCAAAAAAAATCTTACACCAACCGTGTTTTTCCCATCTACCCCGTGTACGGATGGCATGTTCTTCTCCCGCCTCGTGGCGGCACACAGGAGATGAGAATCAGATTCAGATTCCCCGGCAATCTATCCTCGAATCGGCCGTGTCCCTTTCAGCAGCCGCCGCGGAAGCTCGCCGGTCGCGTTCCTTTGCCGCCTAGGTTTCGAGCCAGCCCCGCTGGATCAACGCGCGCATTTAACCCGTGCTCCGTGCTCGGCATGGACGATTAATTGGACGCCGTCCCCCGCACGAGTGCACCCGGTCAAAACGTGCTGCAGCGAGCTAGATGCCACGCCCGCAACCACAAAATTGCCAGGTTTATTTGGGATTTCGACGACGCAGCCGTGCGTCCATCTCCATCATCCATCGGCCCCGCGCCCGCGACGAGCTGGTTCGGTTACGGGGTTCATGCAGTCAACGGAGCACACGAGGCTGCTAACTGCTACCGTCCGTGCCAGATGACGCCGCCAAGTCCGAGGCACGCCGCGCCGGCGCTGCCACCGTGATTTGGACTCTCGTTTCCTCTCCAAGTCAGTGCCCAACTGAAGATCGTGTGCCCGAGCTCACGGTGATCATCGAACGGGTCGTGGTTATTATTACCACGCGTCCAAACGACGAAATTGTGAGGTAGCTTCTGCAACTTGCCGGAGCGACCAGCACTAGTTGTCGCTGATTCTCTCAAGATGCACCGTTGGAAATGGGGTAGAAGAGTGAGCTTGGCCCTGTTATTATTCTCCGCAATAGTAAGCTCCGTAGCCGGTTAGTGTTCAACTGCAGAAAGCCATTGCTCTTTTTCTAACTGTATCTATATTGGTGTGAGGTACAGGGCTACGCGTGTATTTCTTTGTTTTGTCCGACAATTTTCCCTTGTGATGACTGGATTATGTGAAGAAGGCGAGTCTCAATCTTAACCGGCAAGGTTATGAGGACGCATAAGTATACTAGCATGTGTCGATTGAGGTTGCTTTCAGTTCAAGTTGCACACGATACTCTGACAGTCAGAGTCCCTTCGAATTTTCTAGATGAGCAAGAATACGTGCCGGGGACCATTTTTGGAAGTGTGAAGGCACGCACTAATACAAAGGCAAAAAAAAAAAAGAATGCAAATGAAAGACTACTGAGAAAGACGAGATGACGAAACAAGGATAACAACAAATACGGAGTAGCTTTTGGTCTAAATCTCAATTAAAAGAAAACAAGAATGTCCAGTTACGTGAACACGTTGGCTGACAAAGACAATCTCCAATCCAATAAGATAACCTCATCCTGCCCCACGACAAAGATTACTACTAGTATTCTTCAGCGACTTCGTATCTTACCGCATCCAACGAAAGGGAGAGGCGTCAGTAATATAAACAAATCCATCTTCTTTACCATTATACTGGCTGATACTTACTCGGATGCTGCCTGCAGTTCCTTGTTCAACAGGTCACCGACGACCCTGAACTTTCCCTGGTGTTTCTGCCACCTCTCTGTTGTTCCTATTTTTCCAAGCCGCCAGAGAAACCGCAGGACCTGCGACCTTGTTGTTGACCTGACGTTTCAACATTTCAGTCCGGATCGTACTTACTTGTCCCCGTGTGTTCTTCTGTTCACGGGTCGCATGCGCTACTTGGCTATAGCTGAATGCAGCCACAGCATGAAGATGGACGTGCTCTGACTTGGATCGCCATCACCAAGTCAGGGTTTGATCGGTCAACGGTGGGATTGGAACTGCGAATTGACAGGATCAAAGGTCAGCATATCGGATCGTAGCAATACGAGTCCCAAACGGAATGCCAGGCGCAGTGTACGGAGCATGGGTTTCGCCGTTTCGGGGTCAAGAAAACCCGTGGAAACAAATACCCCGTTGCCGATGAACCTTCTGATCGACCTTCTGTTTGCTAATGAACCTTATGAGTTTTGATAGACCTTCTGTTGTTGCTGGGACTGAAATTGAGCGTTGATAAATTTGGTCAACCAATGGTCGCCGATCATTTGGAGTTTAGTTGATCTCCATTTTATTATTTAATTTTGGGATTCTGGTCCCGCCGCTCCGCTTGTTGACAGCGACTTTCTTCCTTGAATCTAGAACGGGTCCGACCCAGTATGCAGAGACTGGATTACTCTAAACAGTACAGCTGTACAGGATTAAACAATATCCCATCAGTAATAATGTGCTTTCAAGGATCGACGACTCGAATTGACGGGCGCGTTCAGTTCGACTGTCAGCCGGCCAACCGGGACATTACGCTCGTCAAGTTAGTAATATGATATTACGAAATTGGAGACCAACTTATGAACTTTCAAACATTGTGTTAGGACATTGGAAAAGCTGGAATGTCGTTATGAGCGGACGGATACCAGTCTAGAAAGACGTTGCATACCAATTTCGTAGAAGCACATGATTTTATACCACTTCCGTTTCGTACCGGCTGGACCCGGGGTTCAGTTCGTGCTCTACGTTTCATTTCCGCTTTTGAATGTTGAAATCCACCTCTCTTGTGTGTGTTGCGTGAAAAGGATCGTTGAACGAGTGACTTGCAGGACCCTAATCTATTTTGAATTAAAACAACATTCATGGTCCGGTCATGGTCATGAGTAAATTTAAATGTTGAAGTTCACGGAACATTCAGAGAAACTCGATTTTAAACTCGCCCGCTTTTCGCAGTCGCTGGAGAAGCGCTTTTGTTGGTGCCCAGGCCAACAAGCTGCTAAACGGCCTGCATGGGGTTATAACTGGTGGGCCGTTCTTTTCTGTTTATACCCAGCCCAACAAACTGCTTTTTTTAGCTTAGCCCAACAAACTGCTAAACGGCTTGCATCGCGTTATAACTGGTGGGCTGTAGTTATGTTGTTTGTGGTTTGTGCCCAACCCAACAATAAGTTGTGGGCCGGCATGCATCGGGTTGTAATTGTAACTGATAGGGCTTGGTCCACAAAAGCGGGTCGATATGGCCTAACGTAGCCCATTGATCAGCAAAAGCAGGCCGAAACAAGGCAGACGCTACATTCGGGAACAGCGACCGGCCGGCCCGGAGGGGGACAGGGGCGTCCACGTTTCACGGCGCGCGCGGTGTGTCGCTGACACGCGGTACGGGCGGCGGCGGGCGTACGTGTCGACCGGCGAGGGGCCCGGTCCGGTGCAACGGAGCCGTATATCTCGGGCCAATGCCTTCGGCGCTCCTCCCCACTTTCCTCCTGCCAGCCTCCGTTTCCGACCGGCCCTCCTCTCCAAGGCTGCATCGGCTGCAGGGACACACAGAAACCTCCACCAGAATTCCCAGCGCAGATCACTCGCCCGCCTCCGCGCCTCCTAACTGACACCGCAACTGACCCGGCCCTCCGCTCCTTCACACTAGAAGCCCCTCTGCTCCATTCGCCGAAGGAAAAAAAATATCCGCCTCTGCCCAACTATATATCCCCATGGGTAAGCTGTGCTAACTGCTTGCTCGTGTAGCAGTAGCACCAGCAGGGTCCTGCTGTGCTAGCTTGCTGCTGTTGTTGTATCGACTGCGTGCGCGCGTGTGTGTATCTAGTCCGGCTGGTAAATAACCGATCTACTCGTCCGATCCGGGTACTGCAGAGAAGAAGGCGAAGATGAGGTCCATGGAGAGCACGGACTCGTCGTCCGGGTCGGCGCCGCCGCAGCGGAAGCAGCCGGGCCCGGCGCCGCACCTCCCGCCGGGGTTCCGGTTCCACCCGACGGACGAGGAGCTGGTGGTCCACTACCTCAAGAAGAAGGCGGCCTCCCTGCCTCTCCCCGTCAACATCATCGCCGAGGTCGACCTCTACAAGTTCGACCCTTGGGAGCTCCCTGGTACGCACGCGACGCCATGATTATATTATGCCCTATTCTTATATATCCACCACAAGATCCGTCTCGTGAGCTAAGTTAATCAATCATTCCTTATTTTATTCTAGATAGCGTACGCAGATTAAAATATATCCTGACAACTACTATGTACACAGTAAATATATCTTTTTCTTAGAAAGTGGCCGTACTTTTGGGCATCTGCTTCCTAGTTGTTGCATGCATATATGCATATGCTACTCTCTCGCGTTCTTGCGCAGATAGTACTACACAGCTAACACTGACTTTACTACTGCCCTGGCCTTGGTTTTGATCAGAGAAGGCGAGCTTCGGCGAGCACGAGTGGTACTTCTTCAGCCCGAGGGACCGCAAGTACCCGAACGGCGCGCGGCCGAACCGGGCGGCGACGTCCGGGTACTGGAAGGCGACCGGCACGGACAAGCCCATCATGGCGTCCGGCGGCAGCCGCGAGAAGGTCGGCGTGAAGAAGGCGCTCGTCTTCTACCGCGGGAAGCCGCCCAAGGGCCTCAAAACCAACTGGATCATGCACGAGTACCGCCTCACCGACACGGCGGCGGCGAGCTCCGCCAACACCAGCCGGCCGCCGCCGGGCGGCGGAGGAGGCAAGCAGGCCACGGCTGCGTCTCTCAGGGTAAGCACACGTGACGTGACAGTCTATCTAGCTAATTAATAAAGACCGGAATCGGGTCCTAATCTTAGCACCATATACAGAGTCTAGTCAAGTTCCGGTGTTAATCGTGTAGATGCATGCATCGGGATGATATTCGCTCTTGTTGGCTGGTGTGACTCATAGTGCTCTTGTTAGCGTGTCTCAGCTTGACGACTGGGTGCTGTGCCGCATCTACAAGAAAGTCAACAAGCAGCTTGGAGCCGGCGACTCGCAGCGGAGCATGGTGGAGTGCGAGGGCTCCGTGGAGGACGCGGTGGCCGCGCCGTACCCGTCCGCTGCCATGGCCGCGGCCATCGCGGCGGGCGGCGGAAACTACTCGTCACTGCTCCACCACGACGACAACTTCCTGGACGGCCTGCTCACCACCGTGGAGGACGGCGGCGGTGGCCTCTCGGTGGGCCACGCCACCTCCCTCAGCCAGCTCGCCGCGGCGGCGAGGGCGGGTCCAGCTGTCACCAAGCAGCTCCTCGCCCCGGCCTCCGCTAATACCCCGTTCCACTGGCTCGACGCGTCGTCCGGAATCGCGATCCTCCCGCCGGCGAAGCGGTACCACGGGTTCAACAACAGAAACAGCACCGACGGCAGCACGTCCCTGTCCTCGCCGACGGAGAGAAACCTGGCCGGCGCTCCCGTCGACGGCGGCGGTTCCTCGCCCATCCCGACGTTCCTCAGCCCGCTCGGTGGCGTGCAGCAAGGTGGGACCTACCATCACCACGCCATCCTCGGCGCGACGTCGCTGCCACCGGAAACCGCGGCCGGCTCCTGCGCCGCTTTCCAGCACCCATACCAGCTCTCCGGGGTTAACTGGAACCCGTGAATCATCGGCGAAAGCGACGCCGCCGATGCATGGCTTTTCAGGTGGTCACCATTACCAGCAGTTGTTTTTATAGTGCTATAGTCTCAATCAACTGAGCAGTGATTAGTAGCACCATGCACAGGACACCTGCATGCACATATATGCCCGCATTGCCCTCGCCACGTACTCGTATCAGCCAAGCTAGTGAGTAACCTTTTTATAAAACATGTGTCTATAGTGTGCTGCCTTGCATAAAATAGCTGCAGATGCACAGCTGATGACGTCAGATAATTAGCAACTGCTGATTTTTACTCCACATGGTCTTGTAATAAAAACCATAAAAAATGGGGTAAATATGAGTCATCATTGTGTTTGGAGATATCATATATAGGCTTGTAAGATGCATGCACGTAAGAAAAAGAATGCTTACCTGGTCTCTGTACAGCCATAATTGATTGGCCAATACTATATGCGTGGCAGTTGAGTTGTGTGTATTTGACTGTGTATCATTGAACCATATTGTATATATATGTAAATATATAGACAAGTTTTAAAAAGACAGACCGGTTGCCCTACGATGTCATGCCATGATATCTTGAACTCTAAATATACGTCTCTCTGATTCCTGCTGAGAATGCGACGCGTAATCTCATATCCATCTGGTCCCATGCCGATCGATTAATCGGTTTCCAGTCGATCCGCCAGCTGTTCCCGTTGGCGACAACCCTGACGGTTTGCGCTGCCCCGCCATCGCGCTCAACCCGAACGAGAACGTGCAAAACGCACCTTCTGGCCCCCGGCAATATAATGGCCACCTCTCTCGCCGCAGGTGCATGCCGGCGTGTCCCCGTCGAGCGCGCGCGGCAGGGCAAGGAGAGTTAGGCTTGATCCGGAAAGCAGCTAGCAGTGTCAAGATTCCACGGGTTACGATCAACGAGAAGGACCTCTCGATCCGCAACGCGGTATTCCCGAAGGTTTCCGATCGAACGGCCAGGGCCGGCCGGGTGCAGCGCGCGCAGGCCGGCTGGCCGGCCGTACAAGGGGTCGAAACGTCCGCGCCTTTCGGCCGTGCCGCCGCTCGCCTTCCCCGATTTGGATAGTTTGGGGTGATGATGGCGCCCCCGCGACGTGGACGGGGCGTGCGCGCGCATAATTAACCGGGAACCTAATCTTCTTATCTCCACCTCCGCGCGGAATCCTTTCTTCACACCCCCGCTTTGTTTTACCGGGGCCCCTGACGGCAAGCGGGAGCGTGTGGCTGGCGCCCGCTCCCGGCTGCGTGGTTTTCACCCGGGGCACACTCGTGGCCGTGTTTCGTCCGAGCGAGTGCGAGGTGTTGCATCGCGATTGTGCGGTAAATGACCGGGCATCATCCCTCCTTGGCACGTAGTATAAGAGCATTAGGCGTTGGCTCTTCTAACCATGGTTAATTAATTAACGAGGGGGTAGATTTGTATTTTTTGTTACTCTCCCTCTGCATCATCGATCGCCAAGCGTATAATTATCTGGCCGTCGTTGTCCGCGGTGACAACTTGTATAGCGAGCGACGGCACATCGGGGACGAGACGTCGATGGCAGCACGAGAGTAGAGCGAGGTGCTGTGGACAGGCGGATCGAGATCGGGGAATCGATGCTGGAGATTTTTATGGCGGGTATACATCTAGGGCAAATTCCTTATTTGCCATCAAGAATTATACCATTCCCTTATTCGCCATCGAAAATTTACTCTTCCCTTATCTGTCACTGAATCTAATTTTACTTCCCTTATATGCCATGATGGTTATTTACTAATAACAAAGTGGCTGTTAATTCATACCGAAAAAGGCAGAACTGCCCCTGGATGAGTAAAGTAAAACTTGACCATATCCCTTTTATGCTATCATTAGACTTAAGTGCACATATACGTGAGTATACACACACTAGTTTTTTAGTTATCGCATGGGGCCTTGATACGATTTCATAAAGCTCCTGCTGCTCCCCTCTCTCCGAGCAGCCACGAGCTGCAGCTGCTTTGCCCAAGACACCGCGTGCCAGGGCGCATCCCAGGCTGTGGCCCCTCGCCTGCTGCTCGAGGCCATCACGTTGTGCAGTGCCTGCTGCTCCAGGCCGTCCCGCGTCGGGCCGCGTTCGAGGCCGTGGCACCCGACCTGCTGCTCCAGGCCGTCCCGCGTCGGGCCGCGTTCGAGGCCGTGACGCCCGACCTGCTGCTCCAGGCCGCCGCGTGCCGGGCGCATTCGACGCCGACGTGCTCGACCTATACTGCTCCAGGATGTCACGCACCACGACGCATCTGTGGTCGTTGCGCCTCTTAAGCTGCTCCATCAAGCCGACATCCGCACCATTGATTGTATTGCAGAGAGGTGTGTGGAAGGAGATTGAACTAGGGTTCTGAACTGGGGATCGATTAAGGTCGGGCCAGGTCCAGGCGCCTCTTCGGTTGACTCAATATATGTGGGTTTTCAGATTTCAGTCGGTCCTAGCTGTCAGTGTAACAAGGGCAAAAGGGTTAACAAAGTCCACATAATTGACATTTTGAACCATAAAACTGCTACTATCTCTTAACAAATGGCCATCATGGCACATAAGGAAACTAAAATTAGATTCAGTGGCAGATAAGGGAAGAGTAAATTTTCGATGGCGAATAAGGGAACGATATAATTCTTGATGGCAAATAAGGAATTTGCCCATACATCTAACGGGGAGATAGAGGACAAGAGCTGGCGAAAAAATTACTTTGCTTTGCGCCCGAGATTTACTAGCCAATGGAAAAGCTCGCATCTGCTTTAAGAGAATCGACTGTATGGAATGTTATTAGCTATGACCCCTCCAAATATGTTCCGTTGAACTTTAGTCGGAGAAAACTACAATATTAGCACGAGGTCATTACTATAGTTATTGTAATATAACTCAACAACGAGCCAGATATATACATGTATTTGGTTACAGTAGCGGAGGACAGAACTAATTAAGGTATGGCGGTAAGTATATAGGCTTGCCATCTGTTTGTTGCTCTACCGTCTCACAACTGGCAAATCATGTTTTCATAGTATAGAACAAGGCTATTGCTACTAATTCACTGCATAAAGTGAGCAGGAAAAGTATAGAGGATTTCCCAGCCTTTAAGGCTAAATCAAGGTATGGCACTGGCCATACATTAGCTTCATGCTCCTCCGCCACTGTTTGGTTACCTTTAAAGAGTGGTAAATTCTCAGTACAATCTATGTATGAAGTCAAGCTAGATAACAATGTTTTGCCTTCTCATACTGTTGGAATATATATGAAGCTTCCATTTACACAATAAAGATCTTCCTTTGATACCTACATAAAAGATAACTTAGCTAAAAAATAAATTGGAAGGGAATAAAACGTGTTATAACTGCAATAAAACTATGCACCGTCTCTTCTTTCAGTGCAATTTGGCTAAGTTATTGACATAACCTTTGGTCTAGCACTACAGGAAAACAGTTGTGTGCCGTGTGTCCAAGGCACACGGCACAAGGCAATTAACACACGGCACAACTTGTGCCGTGTGTTACACACGGCACTAGGCACACGGCATACTACTGGTCGGCAAATTTTTTGTGCCGTGTGTAATTTATCGGGCACACGGCACAATTATTCTCAACTGTGCCGTGTGCCGTTTCAACACACGGCACAAAAAAGGACGTTGACGGCCCGCGCCGTTAAAAAAATTGTGCCGTGTGCCGCGCATTTGGCACACGGCACAGATTAAAACTGTGCCGTGTGTCTGGAGTCCTGGCACACGGCACAGATTGAAACTGTGCCGTGTGTCAAATATGCGGCACACGGCACAGTTTTAATCTGTGCCGTGTGTCTGAGGTCCTGGCACACGGCACGGAGTTGCCAGTATGCCAGATAATGGCCTCTGTGCCGTGTGCTTTGGTCATGGCACACGGCACAGAGGCCATAATCTGCCATAAAAAATTAGAAATAGCAGCCCCGAGTCATGCAAAACACAATAATTCATCACAGGCATTTAAATATCACAACGAGCATCCATAAGAGATAAATATCATCGACAATGATTTCACAATACATCCACAATGATTCCACAACACATAGTATTATCATAGGCATTAAACATAGTATCGTTATCACAAAGTATGAACACATCCAAGATCAATGGTCCCAAGGACGCCAATCACGCGCAGCTTTGTCCCATGGCGAACATTCATCTTGTGGCCCGTCATTCGATGCCGCGGATGGATTCTACACAAGTGAATGTAAAGAGATGTTGATTAATAACAAGTGAATACTATTAACACTAGAATAGAATGTTTAAGCAAAGACAAGAAAATGATATTAGCACTAGTAAATGAAGAAATGAACAAAATACAAACTAAGTCATTCGTACTCACCGGAGTAAAAGCAGGAGTAGTAGCTGGAGACGGTGCAAACGGCGCGAACAAATTTGGTGGAGGTGTCGTACCCATCCGTGACGCCATCCACTGGAGCAGCCGCTGTTGGTTCTCCTCGGCCCTCCGTCGATCCTCTTCGGCCCTCGCCGATCCTCCTCCCGTAGACGGTTCACTTCATCCAGCTGGGCCTACAAAATTTCACCGAATTGTTACGACCCAAGATAAACATATGTAAGAAGCAATGAACGACGAATGACAGTGAACTAACCCGGAGTGCCTGTAGCTGGGACAGTGTAGTGCTGCTAGGCTGAGTGCGTATAGCAGGGCTCGAGCTCGTGCTCCTCGCTCGAATCTGGGAGAGAGTCGGAGTAGTGGCCGAGTCGACGATGCTGTGCCCGATGATGTACCTTCCGTGTTTCTTTCCTCCTCCTAGCCTCATCGCCAGCTCACCATCAATGTCCTCGGTGCTTGGATCCCACTCGACCCATGTACTTCCCTTGCCATTGACGTGTACTCACCGATGCGGTTGTGGGCAGCAGGATTGCTGTACGACTCGGGTCCGTCGTCCGGGTTGAAGTCGACGCTCGACGTCGCCTTGTCCATGTGGGCCAAAGCCCATCCCTTCAAGGTGCCCAAAGGCTGGCCACCATGTGACGCCGACTGCGAAACAAAAATAAACACAGAAAAATATGCTTATTATGTGTAATATACACAATCATTTGAGTAACTCTTGAAATAGCTAGAAATGAATTCACGTACCCACGTAGCCATGTACTCGCTGAGTGTACGGCTGCCTTGATGATGTGCTGCACCTTGCATCATCAGACGCCGCTCTCGCGCCGCTAGGTGCTCCTCCTCCCATGTGGGTTTGCACCACAACTTTTCCACCAAAGCCTTCCAGGCTTGCCTATTCTTAGCAGCCCACCACGGAATCACCTACACATTAGACGCATAAGTATTAAGGTCAAATTATGCATAGTTAACAACAGAAATAATGACAGTTTCATATTTACCGTGTCGTCACAATATTGCTCCTTGGTGAGCCACATGTTTCTAGCTTCCTTTTTTGTTACTTTTATCTTCCTCACGTGACCATTGTAGTTGATCACCGCCTGGATACGCGCCTCGTAAATCATGTCCTTCACCATTTTCTTACACTGGCTATGGATCATTCGGTTAGCCACTTCCTGGTAACCCTCGGCACACCTGTAGAAGTCCTGCATACATATGAGATGTACCGTGTCAGAAATTATGAACAAATGCAATGTATTGAAAAACATATAGCGTAAAGACTTACCCACAGCTCCATCACCACGCGATGTGCCTTGTTGCTAAAAGACCTACCAGCAGGATCCACCCGATCTGCTTTGCGAACGTAGTGCTCCCACTTGGTGGCCACGTGACGTTCACCGCCAATCCTAATCTTGCCCGGCCAGTGTAGCCGAACCGGAAGACCGAGGATGCCACCGATCTTGCGGTGAGACTCTCCTGGAGTGACCACGACCCAACCCCTGCCAAAGTGATTGAGATAAATTATTAGTCTCGCTCGAAATAGATGCAAAATATAATTTTGAATTGAAAATATATGAAGTTACTTACTTAGGCATTTCCGGCCGAATAACCGGGTGTCTCTCTTCGGTATCGGTCGCCGTGGGAGCTGTGCGGGACCTCTCAACCAAACCTCCGCGACCTCCGCCTCCTCCTCGGCAGAAGGTTGCTGCTCCTGCTGCTCCTCCTCCTCATCGGAGGACTCGGACCGCGCGTCCCGGTGCTCCTCCTCCTCGTCGGAGGACTCGGACCGTGCGTCCCGGTGCTCCTCCTCGTCGTCGGAGGACTAAAACCGCGCGTCCTGCTGCTCCTCCTCCTCGTGGGAGGGCTCGGACCGCGCGTCCCGGTGCTCCTCCTCATCCTCGGACTCCTGCACGGGAGGGGTACGAGGGCCTCTCCCTCTCCCTCGACCCTTGCCTCCCGCCCTCGCTCGACCCTTGCCTCCCGCCTTTCCTCCACGCCTCATTCCTCTCTTGGATCCGGATCCCTCGGCTTCATCCGTCTCCCCGGAGTACAACGAGGACACGGCCCTCATCCCCCTCCTCAACATACCACCGGGCCCCCCACCATCTTTGTCCTGTCACCTGCAAAAGCAAAATTGTAAACCAATCAACATAATTTTAAAGAGATGCAAAAAAAAACAAAATATAATTGTACATAGTATAGTATTATGTATAATTGTAGTTATCAAATTATCATACTTGTACTAGAAATAATCATCCTCATCGGGATCAGCTCGATCATAATTCTCTCCATCACTATCAAGCATGTCATCCATATCATCATGTCCGTCATCGAGTCCTCATCAAAGTCCTCATTTGTTTTTTCAAGAAATTTGATGTCTTCCAAATCATCAACATCATCTCCACTGTCCTCATCATAAGACATATCATTGTCTACTTCCATTCCGTCATTAGTATCGGTTAGGTCTATCTCAAACCTTCCGTCTAGCCCATCGTCTTGAAAGAATTCATCTCCATCATTTCTGTTTGATTCGATGTTGTAATCGGCATCGTTTGGGACCGGTAGTTTACCGCGTGACCCGGTCTTGAACACAACAGACCAAAGTTTTAGATCCTCTCCTGGTAAGACGGATGACTCTTGAATTTCGACTAAGCCAAAATTAGGATATTTTCTCATTACATTCGGATCAAACCAATGGCATTTGAAAATAATCTGGATTAAGAGGTTTGCAACCATGAAATGAGAGTTCGTAAATCTCTTCAATTCTTCCATAATACTCGATACCATCAAGGCCCGGCGTAAAAACTCCGGTATTTGTGGTTTTTCTATCGGGACGACGCTGCTCGTAGCTTGTGGTGCGAAATCGAAATCCATTGACGTCATAACCGTCAAATGACTTAACCCTATAGGCACAGCCATCAAGCAACTTGTCTCAACTCGGGACACATGGACGCATCAGTATGTCCCTGCAAGTTATAAAGGGATAGCTCATTAATTAATAGTAACTTGTAGTTTCAAACTAAGTACTAGGTTAATTAGACAATACCTTCTGTTGGAACCAAGAAATAAAATCAGGAGTTCCATTTCCCGCACCCTGTCTAAGTAGGGTCTCGGCTTCGCTCGGTGTGGGTTCCCTCGATCCATGCCAGAATTTATGAATAAATTGCCTATACGAACAAGGAACGAGGTTACTGCATATGAAAGATAAATAGTTTGATGACAAGGGGGGTTTGATGAGGACTTACGTAATGTACGGCTCGACTTCGAAAGGTTGGTCAACACATAGAACATGATTGACCGCCACTCTTTATGTGTCAAATTCTTGGGTCTTGAACCACTTGAGCTTCCAAGCTGCCCTTGGAAAAGGCTGAGGTTCGATTCATTTACGTCCTCATTGTAACGAGGGAGTGGATTATGCACGCTAGGAAGGTTATCGACGTAGTATTTCGTTGTGAAGTTTGAAACTTCCTCGAGGATGTATGCCTCTGCAATTGAAGCTTCAATTTTACATTTATTTTTACATTTCGTTCCGAGAACTTTTAGACATCTCTCAATTGGATAGCACCAACGGTTCTAGACGGGCCCACCCATTCGCACCTCATATGGAAGGTGCAATATCATATGTTGCAACGGTGTGAAGAAGCCGGGTGGAAAGATCTTCTCCAACTTACATAGCAACACGGGTGCCATTTTTTCCATGTCTTCAACCACTTTCTTTGATACCTCCTTGGCACAAAGTCGGCGGAAGAAATAGCTCAACTCGACAGCACTTGCCACACATGATCGGGGACATATCCTCGAATCATCACCGAAACAAGACGCTCAAGCCATATGTGGTAATCATGACTCTTGAGCCCGTTAATTTTCATAGTACTTAAGTTCACGCCCCTACTGATATTCGCCGCAAACCCATCAGGGAACTTCAACGTTTTGAACCATTCAAGTACTTCCCTCCTTTGTGCCCTCGTCGAGACGAAATCAGCCTTAGGCTTTTTCCATCTCTTTTTGCCGTCCGCGGGACGCACCATTTTTAGCTTCGGTCTATCACATATCTTTTCTTGATCCACTCTTGACTTAATGTTATCTCTTATCTTATCAATAATGTCCATGATTGTTGCGAAGAGTACCAGGCCAATACCTGCTTCAAGTGTGCATTGCGTCAATATTATGTGCAAGAAGGATGTCCTCCATATAGGAAAGTATCCACAAGACCGGCTTTTGAGTCCACGCATGTACCTCACCATATCCCATGAAACAACCTTTTTCCTTATCAACCTTGAGGGTCGATACCTCGGCACGAACCGCGGCACCGGTCATGATTTGCGGCGCAGAGTTCGTAACCGCGACACCCTTCGTAAAGTTCTTTTTATCTCTTCCGAATGGATGGTCAAGAGGGAGGAATTGTCGATGTTTGTCGAATGCCGACCACTTACGACCCTTTTCCGGATAATCAAACATGAGAGTTCCCTTACATACTGGGCATGGAAACTTCCCGTGAACACCCCAGCCCATAAATGTCCCGTACGCCGGTAGGTCATGCATAGAGTAAGCATACGAGATGTGCATGTTGAAGTTTGTCTTTGTAGCTCGATCGTACGTCCGCACACCTTCATCCCAAGCACGGGCCAAATCATCAAACAGAGGCTGCATGTACACGCTCATTTTATCGCCCGGGTTTCCAGGAATTATCAATGACAGGAATATGTTCTGTCGTTGCATAATGACGCCGGGGGTAGATTGAGGGGTATCACAAACACGGGCCAGCATGAGTACGGTGCAGCCCCCATTCCATAAGGTTGGAACCCATCTGTTGCCGGTGCGACACGTACATTACGAGCATCAATGGCTTTGTCACGATGAATGCCATCAAAATGTGTCCATGATTGACCATCGGCTGGGTGCACAAGCTTATCGGGATGGTATCGAAATCCGTGTTTGTGCCACGTCATCTGTTTTGCGGACTCCTCATTCATGTAAAGACGTTGAATCCTCGGTATGAACGGAAGGTACCGTAGGATTTTCACGGCGACTTTACTCCGCCTCTTCTGACCATCACAAGAGTCTATCTCGAAGTATCTAGAGGAATTACACTTTGGACAAGTACTTTGCATCTGCGTGTTCTTTCCCGAACAAGACGCATCCTTTCGGACAAGCATGTATTTGCTCATATGGCATCTTCGGTGCACGGAGTACTTTCTGTGACTCATACATGGTCTTTGGGAGAATGTGACCTTCTGGAAGCAGGCTGCCGATGACTGTCAACATGTCATCGAAGGCGGCTCGACTCAGAGCTAAGCCGAGACTTTACGCCCATTAGGCGCGCAATGGCATCTAGTTTAGAAACCTTGGTATGCCCGTGAAGCGGTTGTTGTGCCGCCTCTAACATCTCATAATACGCCTTCGCGGTTGGCTCTGGCTCCTCCTCCTCCCTAGGTGCTTCCTCCTCAAAATGTGCTTCATGATAGTCATCTAACATGTCTCCTATCCCGGCATCGGAATCATAGTCAGCAACACGTTGCCTCACGACCTCGCGCCTCGTACGATCCAAAGTTTCTCCATGACAGGTCCACCTGGTATAGTTTGGAGTAAATCCATTCTTGCAAAGATGTTGCACCACGGTTAACTCGGTTTGTCGACGTGTGTTTCCACATCTGTCACAGGGACACCAAGTTTTCTTACACCTGGCAAATGCTAGTTTCAAGAAAGCCTCGGTCTTCTCAAGCCATCCACCGAGTATACTTGTGATTAGGTGCCCACTCCTTGTACATCCAATCACGGTCACCCATCTTTTAACATATCAATGACCAATATTATATAAATCATTATTCCAACAACACGATGCCTACACTGTCTAATAGGTAAGGATAGGTCCTAATCCCACCCAAGGATGCATAGATGGGGTTAGTTTCCAAGGTCTACTCGGTCGGAGACAAAATTTCGGCAGCACCTCCCCGATGTTCTCCAAATACACGTCCTGCAAAGGAGATTGTGTATCCGGAGAACAACGGGGAGATGTTGTCGAAACTTTGTCTCCGACCGGAGTAGACCATGGAAACTAACCCCATCTACGTATCCTCGGGCTATCCAAAAACGTGGACAATTCGAAACATATACGACCAAAGATATGCAAAGATCTGCATATCTCCAATCGTATCTCTTTCGAACGGGAGACGACTAACTAGGTTACGCGACCTACAAACATGAAGGAAAAGGAGATATTCATCTCTCACCTTGTGGTCCGGCGAAGAGACGAGTCGATGGCGGTGGAACCCTGGCCCCTCTTCCTAAACAGAAATGTCAACATCAGTTCAAACCAAATATAGCAAACTGATGAACTATTAGTACAAAATATTTAGAAAAATCAGACCAATCTACTAAGCTAAATATTTTAAAAAAGATAAATTGTCAATCTAATTATTGTCTAATTACATGGAAATGAAAACTTAGCCACAAATACTATCTAAATGAAAATTAAAGAAGAGTCAGTAGTGCAGGTTTTACCTAAGCTTCTCGACGGTAGTGCAGCCCAGATTCCGCTTACACACCGGCCAGCATTCTACCTCCTCGTCATTGAACTTGTCGTGTATGCACTTTCTGCAAACTGCATCTGCGTAAAAGGCTTATTAGTATCAAGAGGGAGAAAGGTTCGGGCTTAGATGATTAGAACAGGAAAAAAAGAGAGAAACAAATATCGGTTCCAGTGTGCCTTTCCTAGTCTACTAGAAGTTTAAAATTCCTAGAAATTAAACAAGGATGCGTTCAATTTCTTTACTGTTTCCAGTCAATGTCTCTTCATAAATATTTACCTAATGAATATTTACCTAGGCTGATCCACGAACATCTGGCAGAGGCACCACACAGCTCAGTTCTGTTTGATCTACTTTTTTCTTGTATGCTTCTGATTATTATTTTAAACTATTCTCTGATTATTATCTGGCAGAGGCACCACACAGCAATAATACAGCACCACGGATTAAAAAGAAAGAAAATAAATACTTGAAGACAGGAAAAAAAGGTACAAAATATCATGAGGGAGTGAACAAGAGGAATTGACCTGCTGAGTTTTTGAGCTGCACTCGATGTAAGAAGTAGCACCAATGAGCTTGCGAAGTTGCTCCCCCTGCAAGGTGAGGTGGAAAGTAAAGCACAGAACTATGAGATACTGGAAAGCATTTCTACCTCAATCAAAGCTGCAGTATCGACAAACTTGGTAACTATAATTCTCCGGTCCTAAAATTTCAGTGTAGGTAGGAGAAAATTTAAGACCTGTGTTGTAGTAACAGGCACTGCACCAGGATGATCATGCAAGTAATGTTTGTCTTCACGAAGATCTGTATAAGAAAAAGTTCAGTGTAAGTATACACTATTGTAGCTGCCAAAAGCTAAAATCCACTTTAAGATACGTTCAGACTTTTAAATTATGATGACATCTATTTAGTAAATGATCTAACCTGGACATTAGTACAAGTTAAACTTGCTAGTTTATAAAGGGCAGCAAGTATCATACTGAATGTTTGAAACATAATGAATCACACCCTAAATTGAACTGGTACTTCCAAAATCTCACACTCCTGTGCCCACAAGAGGGGATCAAATTCCTAACTCTAATGGAAAATCTGTAAAATGAGCCCACAAGAGGGGATCAAATTCCTAACTCTAATGGAAAATCTGTAAAATGAGGATCAGATGGGAGCATAGAGGAAGTGGGGTTATTGAATTCAAGGGTAGCTAGTACAAATTTCAGACACATATTTTTTTGTCTTTTTCACTTCCTTAGCATGGCTATATGTGGTTTTGAAGCAGCAATGAGCAGGCCAAATTACAGGCAAAACTTCTATGCTTAAATAATCATCTAGAATTAACAGATGAGAGCTATATGGGGAAACAATTGAACTATTGATACATGCCCCCAACAGAAAATCGTTCAAGAAATGATTAGGGCATGAATCCCATTATATTCTGCAGGAGGTAAACAAAGCGGGACACATGGGGGATTTGAGTTCAGAGGGTAGAAGAAGACCTTAGGGAGAGAAGACGTGGAGGACGGCGGCGCTTGCAGAGGAGGGGACGACGTCAGGTGCCCAGCAGTAGGAGGGGACGACGTTGAGATCCGGCGTCCAGCAGGAGGAGGAGACGGCCTCGGGGTCGGGCGCCCAGCAGAGGAGCGCACGGCGGCCGGCGACGGCTTGCAGCGGCGCGGGGTCGAGCTGGAGGATTGGCGTCGGGCGTCGACCGGGAGGAGGCGGCGTCGGGCGTCGACCGGGAGGAGCTGGCGTCGACCTGCGCGGGGGCAGCAGGGTCGGCGGCGCGGAGGGCAGCGAGCGGGCGGCGCGGAGGGCAGCGGGCGAGCGGGCGGCGCGGAGGGCAGCGGGCGAGCGGGCGGCGCGGGGGAAGCGGCACGGGGCTGGAGCTCGTGTGATTGGTTGAAGGTCCCGATTTGGATCTGGATCTTAAGTCAACCAATCTATGCCGTGTGTCCGACTCCCGGCACACGGCACAGATTCACTAAAACCATTCTGTGCCGTGTGCCACCGGACGGCGCACACGGCACACATTCTGTGCCGTGTGTCTCGTTGAAAGACACATGGCACAAATAAGGTTTCATTTTTTATATTCTATTTAGTCATATCATTTATATCTTTTTCAAATAATTTTGAGATGACAAATAAAAATACTTCGAATGTATAATCTAAGGATTGATGAAAGAAAATCTATTACTTCATCTACTTTTCTTCTCAACTTCAATTTCAATCACTAAAACCCTACATTTTCAAAAAAAAATAAAATTTCAAAAGAATCCAAAAAATACCCAAATTTTGTCATGACACGTTTTATATGATGTGTGACACAAATAAAAAGGATTGCCTTCAATATCAAATTCAACCGTCAAATTGTTTCTAAATCATATAGAATCATTCTAATCACTCAGAAACTTATTGAGAGATTCTTAGATTTCTAAGCAACGTACGTGAGAACTCGTGCAAAACATCTTCAACTCTTTACCACAACATCCATGCATGAAATAATGATGTTAGCACAAATATCATGATTTTTAGACTGTATTTCCAATTTCTACAATTTAAACACGCTTGGACAACACGATATTTGCAATATTTCATGTACAATATGAGTGATATTTACTCTTTTTTGCCTGTGTACAACCTCAAATCGGTCATACGAACATGAATATAAAGTTTGTTTGCAACATATTTCAATATTTCAAACACTTTCAGTTCAAATTTTAATTTTCATGTGAAAATACAAATAAAGAAATAAATGCACCAAATATACCAAATTTTTTCAAAAAATACATAACTTTGTACCATGAGGTACCACATAAAGCCTCTATACTAAATAAAATAATAGACAAAGAAAAAGAGCTAAAAAAAAATTTATTGTGCCGTGTGTCAGAGATTACACACGGCACAAGTATATATATGCCGTGTGCCACCGTTAGAACACACGGCAAAAAGGGTCACCGTGTCGAACTGGTGTACGGCGTGAGATGTGCCGTGTGTCCGCCGTGTGGCACACGGCACAGTTACATTTGTGCCGTGTGCCGAGCGCTGACACACGGCACAATATACTTTGTGCCGTGTGTCCGGCCGTAGCACACGGCACAAAACTGTGTGCCGTGTGTAAAGTGTGTGCCGTGTGTATCTTCCCTGGCACACGGCACTGTTTCCTCTGTGCCGTGTGCCCGATAAAATACACACGGCACAAAGGATGGCACACGGCATATTTACTGTTTCCGTAGTGTAGGGCCTCCACATTGGGTGTCATTTTTTTGTAAGGTGGCTTGATGGAGTAAAAACAGGCCTTAGAAAACATATAATGGTAGAAACCGCAGCCATTTGTTGGGCAAACTATTTTTAACAATACAACAATTTATCCTCCTGTGCAGGTAATCTACAGGAGTACATATTGGGTTCAGTCTTGGAATTTACAACGGAATAAGAAGGGAAAGCACAACATGTGCTAAGGGATGCATGTGCGCACGTGGAGATGATCACCACGGACACCTCCTCCGCTTGAAATAGGTGGTTGTTTAGTAGTAATCGATTAGTTGTTGTTTAGATGATTGTGACTTTGGATCTATTACTTTACCATTTCCACTCGTGTGGCAAATCATGGTGACATGTTAGGCGGAGTCTACATGCCGACGATTGAATTTCTTGTAATAATAATCTCGTGTGGTTGCATACATACTTTGATTTGCTTGATGAAGTAAAACTTCCCTTCATCTACAGAAAACAGTTGAAAGGAAAGCACTGCTGGCTCGGTTGTTGCTTAGCTGAAACTGATTAGTATATAGCGTACAGCCCTGCTAGTTGTTGATATTCCTGGTCTAACTCGATTCGGCCGTACTACTAGAACCGCTGTCATGCGCTCCTCCGCCACCTTTCCGCTTTTACCAACTGCATATCTTTTATCCGAGAGCATGTTTACCGTGTGTTTTAATTAAAAGGAATCTATAATTACAGGTTGCGTGCTTGTGTCGCTAATGACGACGGCACATCGTTTAAATGAGCGAGCTTTTGACCCAGTGGTAAAATACGAGGCGGTGGTGCGGTAACATCCGTCACTTCCGACCGCCGCCGAGGACAGCACTATCTCACCAGTCACCACCGCTAGCTAGCTTTTTTTTTACCGTGCCATCCAGCCACGCTGCCATAACCCCGAGCAGATGCCCGCTAACAGTAACGGCTACAATCCGCGACGCGGCTTTCCTCTCGAGAGGGAGCCAGCGCTTTTGACGCTCGATCGCTCTGTCCCGTCCTCCCCGGCCATTATCGATCAGGTCGGAAAGGAAACCTCGCGTGGTGCGCGATTCCGATAACCTGTGTGCGCTGGGCAGCCCGGCTATGGCTACTAGCTAGTAGAGCGCGCGGAGTCAAAGCGCTGATAATAACCACAGGAGGCGCATCGCCCGGCGACGCGAAAGCGACGGCGGCGTGGCCGGTAGGCACGCGGCCGGCGAACAGCGCGCGCGCACTAGTAACCGTTGTCTAACTCTAACGCGATCAGTAGGCGAGACTATTTCAGGGCCAGGCGAATCGGATCTCGCCCGGCGCTACTGCTGCCACTACGCTAGCCAGGAATACGCAGGAAAGCTAGTAGCCGGTAGCCCCCGGGTGACCGATCGGGCCGGGTGGGGCCGGGCTTGCCGTCCCGAGCAGCGGCCGCGGGGAAATGCGGATGGCTACGGCTCTTCGGCTTTGCCTGCCGCGGCCGCTGCCGCCGACCGGTAGCTGTCGCCGCGCTCGACTCGGACGAGAGGTGATGATGCGGTGGAGAGACACTCGTCGCCTCAGGATTCCCGGCTCGTCAGTGAGCGAGCGATCGAGCGAGTGAATCCTCTCTGTTCACCGCACAAAAGCGACAAAAGGAAGGGGGAGGCCAGGCCGGCCACGAGGAAAAAGAAGGGCCGATGCGGGCCAAGATGTGACCGTACTGCCGTCGGAGTCGTAGAGGTCGCGGACGGGACGGCGGGCGACAGCGAGAGCGCTACCGCTACAGGAGTTTGAGATCGTGATTCCGGGTGTGAAGTTAATTATGACAGCAAAGGCAGAGCGAGCACCGCGATTCGCTGTTAGCGTACGGTACGTGTCGGGAGGGGAGTTACGGCTAGCAGTTAGCAGCTCCTGCAAGGAAGGTGACGGAACCGGAACCGGAACCTTTTTTCTCCCTTCTTTTTGGTGACAACGGAGGGAAGCTTTTTTCTTCAGAGGTGAGCATGCCGTTGGTTTAGTTTAGCCCACGTTGAGCCCACGTAAAACTGTGGATTGTGTCAGCTTCGGCCTAGTACAAATCATGGTCCGGCCCAAGGACACGTTCGTTATTTCAGCCTGTTAAAAGGTGACGGAACAGGGTGGTGAAAGCGAGTTGGTTTAGCCCACTTTAGCCCATCTAAAAATTTCAGTCGCAAACGGGCTGAATGCTCGTACAAAACGTGGCCCAATATCGTGGACACCGGTGGGCTTAAACCTGACTCACATGCAAGATGCGACAATGCTCAGGATCCTCTATTTTTGCCATTTGTTTTCTATTTTAATTTTTGCGGGAGCGTGTTCATCGGATCTTGATGCGCGGTGTGACAAAGATAGAAAAATGGAGTCAATGAGTTACCGATGCAGTACTGCTGACAAAGATGGAACATGGGTTGCATCAGCTGCAAAACCATCGCGCGCTCGCAAGGGGGCGGGGTGAATAGTCAGTCAGGTTACAGCAACGTCAGCCGTGCGTAAGTTCGTCGCCGCCATCATTCGCCCAGCCGCATCCCTTTGTATCAGAATCTTCCTCCGATCTGCGGCGCTTAGTGCCCAATTAATTTGCTAATCAACCCGCATCCAGGAAAGAAGAGGAGGGCCCTAACCACCACCGGCCGCCCGTGCGCCCCCTCCCGGGCTAATGATCATGCGCTCGATCCACGCCGGCCGGCCGATGGTCCACGCGCGCGTGTGCCTGGTCCGGGGACGGGGTGGTTGGCGGCATTAATCAACCGGGCAAGTGGGGCGCCCTCTCGCGATCATGGGATCTTTCCCGGCCGATCGATCGGGCCCCGCATCCGCCGGAACTCTCCCAAGGAACATTTTGGCTCGGATCGGGCGGCCAGGTGGATTCGCATCGTATCCGCGCCTTTAAGCGCCGGCTACCCATGCGGAAAGACGCTTGCCGGCGCCGGCGCCGCGCAGCCGGCCGGCGTCGCTCGGAAAAGCACCAGCCGGAACGGATGATGCCATGCGCTGATGCACAGGCTGGCTCACGCTGTCCGCTCAACCAGGAGTGGGCGGACGAAGCGGTTTCTTCTTGGATTCAGAATTTTCAGATGCGTTGCTTTCGTGCTTCGTCTTCTCGGATTCACACTCTTGAGATGCGTTACTTTCATCTTCCGAAGAAAGTGTTACCGCGCTTTCGGCTTTTCCTCTGCCCCCTTCCGTCTTTGATCGAAATTGGAGCTGGAACGGTCGTCGACTTGAAATCTTGAAAACGGCACGGTTTCCTCAAACGACAATGATTTTTTAGATAAAAGCGTGCGTAGCTCGTCCGTTGCCGTTGGGAACTTCCCGCTCTGACCGCTGCCGCCACGTACGCTTCCCGGCGACCCGGTCGGGCGCCGCTTGTTTATTCCTCGCAGTGCGCGACCCGGCAGCGGGGCACGTCCCGATCCGCCCGTCGGCCAGTAAACAAGTCGCCGCTGCACCAGCCAGCCACACATATGGATTATGGAGTAGTTAATCCGGGTACTAGTCGCGGTAAAACGGCCGCGGCAACGACCGGGCCGGGAAAACGCGACAGCGACGCCCGTGGCGCGTCGGGCGCCGGGCCACGCCTCACGCCGTCCGGAGACGAGCTGACCGCCTCCGTGACCCGGAGCTGTCGGCCTCACTCTTCACTGCCTCCGCGTGCTGCCCGCCCGCGTCCGCAATAAATAATAACTCGCCTGCCTGCCCTCACCACCTCCTTGTTCTCATCCCTCAGGCCTGCCCCGCCCCTTGACTTTTCACGTTGCGTTCAGAGCTGCATCTCGCCTCGCTCCCACACTCTCCACACCTGAGACCTGAGAGAGAGAGAGGGAATCCGAATCCTCCCACTTGCGCTGAAGCGGCGGCGGCGTGGTTGCTTGGCTCTGTTTCCCGTGCGGGCGTGTGCTTGCTTGACCGGCGCGCGCGGCATTGGAGGCGGAGGTGGAGTGGGAAGGGAGGAGGCGTGATCGATGGGGAACTGCGTGGTGAAGGGGGCACCACGGTGCCGGCGGCGAAGGGCGCGGACGGGGAGGATGGGCGGCGGCGCGGGAGGAGGTGGAAGGCGCCGCGGGAGGATCAGCTCGGCTCGGTCCCCGGCCGGATCTTCTCCAACGACGGCCGCAGCCGCACCGCCGCCGTGTACACGCAGCAGGGCCGCAAGGGGATCAACCAGGACGCCATGCTCGTCTGGGATGTAAGTTGGCCACCGAATCTCTCTCTCCTCCCTCGTTTTCTCTCCTGCCGAAGAGCGATCGATTTGGGCCGGTTCGTGGTGGTAATGGTGCTGGAGATGTTGCCGTGGGCAGGGGTTCGGCGGCGAGGAGGACGCCGTGCTGTGCGGGGTGTTCGACGGGCACGGCCCGCACGGCCACCTGGTGGCGCGCCGGGTGCGCGACGCGCTGCCGCTGCGCCTCATGTCCGCCGTGCGCGCGTCCAAGGCCGGGCTGGACATGACGGCCGCCGCGTGGAGGAAGGCCTTCGCGCGCGCGTTCAAGGCCATGGACAAGGACCTCCGCTCCCACCCCACACTCGACTGCTTCTGCAGCGGCAGCACCGCCGTCACCGTCCTCAAGCTCGTACGTGACAAACGACATGACTCCCTACTCTGCTGTCCATTTCTCTCCTCTCGGAGGCGTACCGAATGTCAAATCGGTTCTGTTGGATGTACGTCTCCGTCCGCTCACGGGCGATTGCGATTTCTGCGCGCAGGGCTTGGATCTCTACATGGCCTACATTGGGGACTCACGCGCCGTGCTCGGCTCCAGGGACAGCGCCGGCGGCGGCATGGTGGCCGTGCAGCTCACCGTTGACCTCAAACCCGATGTCCCCAGTACGCCACCGCATTTCCCCACATTTAGATTGGCAGTCCTCATGCGGGTTGGTTTCAGGACTGAATTTCTTAACGGAACTGAATTGATGTCAGGTGAGGCGGAGCGGATCAAGAAGTGCAAGGGCAGGGTGTTCGCACTGCAGGACGAGCCGGAGGTGCCCAGGGTCTGGCTGCCGTTCGACGACGCGCCGGGCCTGGCAATGGCCCGGGCGTTCGGGGACTTCTGCCTCAAGGACTACGGCGTCATCTCTGTTCCCGAGTTCTTCCACTGGTCGCTCACCGAGAAGGACCAGTTCGTCATCCTTGCATCGGACGGGGTAAGCATTCTCGCTAGCTACCTAAGCTATTCCACTCTGTTTCGTTTTTTGGATAAAATTACCCGTGCAAAGATATGATCGAGAATATCTGTGCCCCATCCTATGCCCTTTATCTTTTTCGTCAGAGTATGATTAGTTGCAATGTAATGTCAATCTGCCGCACTTTCGCATTCGTGATCTAAGTAGCCTCACATGGTGGGGCTTCAGCTTCCAGGATGTCTCGTGCGTTTCATTGAAGCTAAAAGAGAATTCATGATCATACCTACGAGTGATCCTGTCTTTTGACTTCAAAATGTTATGGCTTTAGGGGCTGGTTGATAAACTGTCATCATGACTGGTGCACGAATTATAGTTTCCGCGGTCCGTCCCTTTCCTGCCTGCTGCATATATAATGATTAGCCAGCCTAACAGCCTTCTTTGCTGCAGCGTCACCCCCAATTGTTATGTGCTGTACCTCAATTGTTAAAAACTTAGTATCCGATTTCAACACCACAAGACCAATTGGTTTAATCTTTTTGATGTGATCATCAGCACCTCCCAACCTGAAAACATAAAACTAGGCTTCTCATTGTCAAAATATGATTCTGACATCTTTGTTGATGATCAATGCATCCCAATAATGTCGATTGCCACTGGCCCAGCTGAACTCTTATCAATTATGACTGGTCACATCTCAGTTTGAATGGTTTTCAAGTAAACATAAATTTTTGTGGACTGACTTGACACCTTTTATGGTCATTGAAAGGTTAATAGTTTGACATGAATGCATGATGCATATCTGTTTATACTAATTTGCTAGAGCCTATTTTAAGGTGTGAGCCAGCGTGGCTCTGAATGATCTGGGCATCTAGCATTAAGAACAATATCTGATAACAGGTGCCATGGTGCCACCTATAAAGTGTGGCGACCTATCAAAACTGTAGAATGAAAGATGGACTAAATTTCTTCAAATAGTAGTATCCCGTATCTCAACAATCAACGTGGTATGGGGTCTCAGCGCAGGAGGTATAGGTTTGATTTTTTTTTTTTTTGGCGTTTTTTACCCCTTTCACTGTCTGCTTCAGCTGACATATTAGTATATTACCTTCAGATCAACGCATGATGCACAACACGGTGCGTAACTTCCAAAACATTTTCCTTGGTTGAATTTTAAACCCTCTGTTGAACTTGTTGTGGTAGTAGGTGAAGAAGATAATTTATTTTACACAATGAATGGACATAACTATCAGTTGATTTTTTCTTTTAGTTCACAACTAGTTTGGTTGATTTTTCAGTTATTACCTGCGTAATTGCCTTTTGCAGCTGCCGCCTATTGCCAAGCATTCCTTCCTTAGCCCCCTTTGGCATCTATTTGCTTTTTTTAAAAGGAAGTTGACTAGCATTCGTGTTGAATCAGCAAGAGCATATTGTAATTGATCTGCTTACGGGTGCATTTTAGGATCTTTTATTTGTCTTTGCGTCTTCTCTTGTTTGGCACGTTTCCGCTGCATCTATATGGCACCATTTGGCAACTCTGTGTGCTTCTCTGATTAAAAATTTGTAAACCATGCAGGTTTGGGATGTCCTTAGCAACCAAGAGGCCGTGGACATCGTATCCGCATCCCCAAGCCGCTCAAAGGCAGCAAAATGTGTCGTCGAGGCAGCTAATCGTGAGTGGAAAACCAAGTACCCGACATCAAAGATCGATGACTGCGCCGTGGTTTGCTTGTATCTGGACGGGAAAATGGACCACGAGCGCGACTCGACGGCCTCTATTGATAACATCAGCATTGACGAAGGTTCAGTAGCAGACCCGAGTGAAGCGCAGGAGCAGGAGCCGCCGGCCCTGACGCGGAATTTCACGGTAAGGACAGTCGCAGGTAGCGCTCACGAGAAGGCGTTGGCTGGCGCGGCCGATGCCATGGTCGCCGGCGCTGCCCACGATCAGAACTGGTCTGGCCTCGATGGCGTGACGCGGGTGAACTCGCTCGTCCAGCTTCCCAGGTTTTCCGAGGAGAAGGCGATCGGCTGACGGAGGATCCGCCATTCTTTTTTTCTTTAACTTATTTTTTTTTCTGTTGTGAGTCTAGTCTAGTTACTATTTCAGTTAGAAATACAACGATCTCTTGTGATTTCCCTCCGGTGCTTAGCACACGCTTCAGCCACTGTGCTTAGGGTTCGAGCTGTAACTTTAACACCACAAAATTGTACGTTTAGAAGTGTGCAATTTTGTTGTGTTAAAAGCGGGCACAGTGGTCTCAAGCGCGTGCTGAGCGCCAGTCATCTGGGATGATGACCCTGTCGGGTGACCTGTAAATTCGCCACCGGCACTTGGCTTTGTAGAGGGATGTGTTTGTCTGGACTTTTCCGTAGCTTTTCTTGACAGGCCGCAGTGCGCTGTGTCGTCGGCTTTGCCGGTCGATCTTCACGCTATCCGTGGCGCTTGCCGTTTCTGCCCCTTTCTCGTCCACCCTGATCTGACGGCATGCTTGCTGCATCTTGTCCGATGCAAACCAGCCGAGTGCGCCGTACTGTGCTGTACAGGTATCCGTGCGTAGTTCACGGGCCTAATCAGTCATGCTACCTGATTTGTCATTTCCTGGGTACCATGTGGCCGGTTTTGCCGCCTATCTAGAACAGAGGAGTCCTGTTACTGTGCATGCTGTGGACAACTGATCGGGAAGGTCATTGATTTGCAAAAATGAAACGGATAGGCTGATTGATGAACCGGTGAACATGGAAACTGAGAAACCGCCAACCTATGCCAGCGTGACCAGGTTCTTGGTGCACGCTCTGGTCTTCTCGTTCAGGAGGGTAGCCTCTGTGGATGTTCGATTTTGTCGTTGTTTCCATTTCTGTTTCTGTGGTGTTTTCAGAGGCGGCAGCTCTGTTCGGTTTCCCAGGGTGGGAGACGACACCGGCAACCGGTGGGACGCAATGCGACGGAGCTGTACGGGTTGCACTATTGATTGAATAGCGCGTGCTGTCGTTGACAGTGCTAGTAGTGCACTGCATTGCGACTGACGTGTTGCGTGGGGAGAGGAGGACGAGAGGAGGGAGACCCTTCCGTGATGATTGACGAGAAGATTCAGGGCAGGAGCCGGCAACCTGTCACTGGACGTGGATCTCCCATCCGTTCTGTCGCTGACCTCCGGGCATCGGTGCGATCCTACTACCGGACACAGACTGCAGTGCACCGCCGTGTTCGTACACAGCGAAGGATCGGTTCGTCTCCACGGGGAAACTACGGTGGGTGGTGCTTCATCTGGAATGATCCTGGGACGTGAACAGGAGACGGGCTCGGCTGGGCGTCACACAAGCCATGCTCGATCGGCCTGCAGAAACTGATGGGCTGATTTTAGCTGGATTTTTGTAGATAATATGAAATTGAGCGTGTTACGGTGCGAGAACTAGAGTACGGAATTTGAGCGTGATACGCATGAATGTCAATAGAGTATGGAAATCTTATGACAAATAATACAATTTCACAAAAAGAAAACACATGATTCGAAAACAATCTTCACAACACGTGAATATGGAGCATTTGTTTTTCAATTTCCACGACCTTTCTAAGCCTTGTGCCCATGTTCCTAATTTTTGAAGAGGTACTCATCTTGCCTTGCAACCACATAGATACACATAGAATGATATGCGAAATATCTTTAAGTAACTTTATTAGGCTTCAGTGATACAATTTTGAAACCAAAGAAGCACCACATTAAAGAGTTCTATTGCATTGATCCAGTGATATCTTACCTCCTATCTCAAGTTCTGTGGTGCTTGCGCCTCTGCCTAACCACGCTGGTTAAGAGAGGATACAAACAATATCCAAGAGCTAGAATTTAAGAGGAGACACTAAATGTGGCTCAGCATTGGACAAACAAACCACGTTGGTTAAAAGAGGATACAAACAAGATCCAATAGCTAGAATTTACGAGGAGACACTAAATGTGTCGTCAACATTGGACAAACAGAGAATGTCTCGGATGACAGCTGAGTCTCATGGTGATGGTATGAGAGAACGAATCTGGTGCTACCTCACCATCTCATGTTGTCGTGCTCCCATCAAGTTACGGTCACACGATAAAAATTGGATGGCAGAGATCGGTGTGGGCACCACCCCCACCTACATAATTTATATGAAACCCCTATATGAAGTACCTAACTCAAAAATAGGTCCTAAAGTCTGGTATATTTCTCACATAACCCCTTACCTTCTTTCTCCTTCTCGGTTTAGCTCCATTTGGAACTCCGTGTGCTCTTTCATTCCCCAATCTCCACAACTGGTGATTTCGTGCGGCTGTCACCAAGCTTCTTGGCTGTAGTAAATGGAGGTGGAGATGCAATGACACATCCTCCCCCTCTCTTCCTCCTCTATTTCTCCAAGCTAGAGAGGGATTCAAGCCGCTAGCATGTTAAAGTGTTCTCTAACTAGAGTAACCTAGGGTTACAAGTAATCTAATCAAATATCGCAATACAGCCTGAACCCCGAAGTCATGTCGTGGTCTAAGTTGAAGCTAACTAATTAGTACTTGCCTTGTGACTTGATCCGTGTACAACGAGATCAATATTATGAAAAAGTTGTGTTCAATTTGGGAAGAACAAGAACTATCAGTCATTTATTAGCAATTATTATAACTTTAGTGTCCTAGTTCAATTGATCTTCAGACATTCTTAACCAATTACATAAGTTTGAATTAAAACAAACTCACATAATCTTATGCATTCCCAGTAGTTTAAGTGAGATTCTTTCATACCGTGCAATCTTACCAATCAGACATTTATATATAACAACCAAAATAAAGGCTACTTATAATGGTGCATAAAACAAGCGAGTAGATACAAAATGTCATTGTACTCAACATGGTGTTGTTACACGATGGGTCAATTGAAAGTTCAAGTGTACATCCAACTGAATATCCATAAATCAAAAGTTTTCCACTTGTAGGTTTTCCTCTCTATTTTTTGATGAACCAGGAGTATACAAAACATAATGTCATTGACTAAACTTTATTGAAGAAAGAATAATTGTACAAAGAGTGTATACATAACAGAAAAAGGATGAAAAAAGATAACAGAAAAAAGCAACACTAGGAAACAAATTGGAGCAGTTCTTCAATTTCTGAGATGTATTTCTTCTTTTTCTCTATTGAAGAGCATATTCAATTCCTTAAGAAACCTTCTTTTGCACCCTTTCATCGTGGGATCAATATTCTCAAATAACCAATCATTACGAGTTGTCCAAATACACCAAGTCGTCAAGGATAATTAGTTCCATATAAAAAGGACCTTCAACTGCCTTTTAATGATTTTGAAAGCTGGACAGGCTGTCTTCACACAGTAGTATTGACTCCAAGACTGGCCTAGCAATTTCTAGCGAAGTTGCAGGTTAGAAAAAGGTGCTACAAAGTTTCTTCTCTCTGCCCTGTAGGTTTCCTTCTTGAAACAAGCTTTGCAAGGAGCTAATATGTATTAATATATACTACATACATAAGAAAAATACACTATTAAAGGTGCTTTTGAAGTCGAACCATTGGTGCAAAGAGGATCATTAAGTAATATACACATTCATCTTTGATATGACTTCCATTCATTTCCATCATATTCATCGACTATGTTTCACCTAGAAAAGAACGGGGAAAAAATCTTGTTAAGTGATATATGCTCCAGCCAGAATTTGCTATTGCCTACCAGTATCATCTTGATCTATGCTTCACTTGTTCACTGTTCTTTGTGGTAGACTCCCCATTAAATTAGTTTCCTGACATCACAAATATTACACCGAGGACTAATGTGTCCATATACAATGAGTAGATGGCACTAACTTTATATCCTGCAAAATCAAGGAGGAGACATATACATCATCAATGGAACTTACTATATTTGACAAAGGAACACGAACACATGATGTATATCCAAATGTCTTTTGAACTAATCAAGGAACTAAATTCATCAAAATAATATCAAATATAACAAGAGAACAGAACTCTTGTACTATATTTTCCTTTTAAAATATTAATTACTATAAATAAATCTGCACTAAGATGAGACATATGGAATGAATAATCTCATTTGGTAACTTATCTCTCCCGCACCATAGAAAGATCAAGAACCACATGATTCATCCATAAATATGATGAAATATTATCTCCAACATTGTTAGTATGAACTTTTCAACAACAATGGCACAACAACAAATCGTTGTGCCCAGTTCATGTATACCAAATGACGGACAACCGCCTTGCAAGTAGAATCTCGTGATTACCAACAAGAGATCATTCCGGCCTTTACTTGTATGTACCAAATCCATGGAACAAATTGCTTCAGGATTAATCCCTAAACTAAATACGAAAAGCAGGATCTAGCAAAAAAAAAATTCAAAAGCAAGAACACCGATAGGACAAATTGAAGGAGAGATTGAGAAGGTACATATGGCACTAGAAATCACTAGAAGAAATGTCATGGAGGTGCCGGTCCATGTCGGTGTTCTTTCGCCCGCTAGGAGAAAAGATGTTGAAACTTGCTAGAGGAGTAAACCCGAGATATAGATACTTGTTAAGGGGACAAGTACAAAATGTCCATGATTCAGCAGAGTACAAGGACATGTACATAAAAGGTACAAGGGCCATCAGCTCGCGCAAATCTTGTTTGTCCGTCCTCCATCGAACTTCCAGAGAAGGACGGTAGAACTGAGATCATGCGGTAGCACCGTAAACGAGATCGTGCAGAGCACGATTTGTTCTCGATGATATGGTAGTGTACTTGTTCTGAAGGAGAAGGATGGTAGCTAGGTGCAAACCATGACCAAGTTCATTGTAACTTGCCTCCCACATCCATACTTGAGGCACGTTTTAAAACTCAAGGGGAATGTGCACCCCAAACCTTAACACCCCCCCTCGACTTTTCTCAACGAACCCAATTAATTACGTGCATCCATATCTACTACTTTGTACAATATAATCTAGGTTGATGATGGTGCATCGCACCATATGGTAATGTTATATTAAGAAATGTTTAGATTTTTCACATATTTTAAAAACAAATTGTACAAAGTGTATTCTCTTCCTATGATGTAAATAATTATAAAGTACACACAAGTGTATAAACATTGATTAGAACACGTTGTCACACGGTTTGCATTTATGAGAACCAATGAGCAAGTCAATCACTAAATATGTTCTTTCAACAAAATAACGGAAGACAAACAACCAACCAAGAAGATAAAAAAAATGGATTCAAATTTGATGTGGCCGCCTTGCCTAGGAACTTGGTACACCATTCTTCTATACTTCTTTGGGGCAATGCTTCGGCTAATAGAGTCTTGTACAACTGATTTTCTTATAGGTATGCTTCAACATATGAGAAGTGGTAATGTTGGAGCGTATGACATGCACATCTTGTGACCACAAGCGCACGAGTTAGTTATAGCATTTCCATCGGAGTATTCTATGGTTTATCAATCCGTGATACAAGTAGGACGCTTGCTTAGCTAAACATTGATTACTAACAAATGTGGTTGTTGAAAGAGAGGTGGTTGAAAGAACTAATTACAACAGAACAAATGTGTGAGAGAAAGATTTCGTCTAAGCAAGAATTAAGATGAACTTCCCACGGTCTAGGTTCGCTTACATGCAAAGAATAAGTTAACTGAATTATGTCTCTAACTGATCGTTAGTAAAGTAGATAAAAGTTGTTTGTTGCGATCCTGTCACGATGACAGCTAATAAGGCAATCATCTAGCTAAAGCACAATTACAATACTATCATTCAAACCACTGAGATAAACAATACGCAAGTTTTGCAATAGACCAAGATAGAGCAACAAATGTATTCAATTAACTATCATGGTGCAAATGGTACGATCCCCATCAATCAAGGGAAAAACAAAGAATCATTCCATGATATGAGTAGTTTTCACCATGGGAAACACATTAGATTGTCCTATCCTACTTTCTCGGTACAATTTGGGAGAAAATCGGACGTCGGATTCAATGGTGTCGATTGGCACAAATTGGTGTCGATAGGCACACGATGACTTTTCGCCGAACGTCATGAAATTTGCACGGGACGAAACTCTCTGTTGTCTAACCCTAATTGTGTCGCCAAAAGTGTCAAAAATTGTCTTGCATGTAGAATAGGGTCTTCTCTTTATAGGGACAAAACTAGCCTTCTTGGGCCTTTTTGGGCTGGTGTTGGTGTCAATCGGCACAAGCGAGTTGTCTACGCACCACATCTTGAGGGGTCCATATATCTCCTAGATTCAAAGTACAAATAGGGTCATCCATATATGTTTCGGAAAGCACTTGGCGAGATTTACAACTTTTTAAGTCTAACCTTTATCAATTGAAAACCGTCTTGAACTCTAAAATCGCGGTACAATGTATAACCTTCCTAAATTGAGCTTTTATGCTATCTTTTTACCTATTTCTGTAATAAACCACTCAAACGACAATATACTGAGTTTAAGTTAGATACCAAGTGACTCAAATGATCAATATACACCCAAAATGATAAGAAAATAATAGGTAAAAGGTAATCGTATCAAGCACCAACAGGTAACATTGAAAGCTTTGCTAGCAGTAGCATGTCATGCACAATAGGCACTCTTAAGGAAATATAAACCAGTTTTTTTATAGAACTAGGTTCTTAGATGAGAAAAAGAACATGTAAGTTTGCGCTTGGTGTTTGCGTTGTTTTTAGAAGTTAGGCCTATTTAACCATCAGTTTGCTTTGCAGGAAAAGATTTATTACAATTATTTAGTGAATTTTGTTTTAAGCATATATTAAAAAATACCCTAACTACATGTACCTTCAAAATTACTCCGTAAGTAGTAGTGTAGGCTAACTATGGCTATCGAGTCCTCCCTCAATCTCCCTTTGTCCCGATGATAGTGTCACATAAACTACAAGTTGAGCATTTTATGCAGCTACCTCTATTGAGTACTCCATCCGTCCCATTGAAAATGTCGTTTTAGACTTTTAGATATCGTCCTTTGATTGTTCGTCTTATTCACAAAAATTTTATAAATGCTATATGTTTTTTCTAACTTAATTTATCATTAGTGATACTTTAATAATAATATATTTATTTTTATATTCTTATAAAATTTGTAAATAAGACAAGCGGTCAAACATGAAATTTTCAAAGTCGGAAACGACACTTTCAATAGGACAGAGGTAGTAGCAATATATGATTTGACAGTAGTAATTCTCAAGAACGATACTCACAGTGGGACAGATTTTAGGTACTAGAACGTCACTTTCCCGTGGTCGTGGGACAATGAAGAGATCTTTGTTTATTCGTGGACATGTTTTGCTGTAGGTAAAGACAATCACTTCCCATGAAAAGGGGCGCATTCTATCAATGTTCTACAGGAAAAAAAAAGTACCGTGGACGTTTACAGAAGCCGTTTACCGGAAAACGCCACCGGAATGACTGAATGAGCCCGGGAACAGGTCGGACATCCGAACTGGGCAAAACGGAGGGACCGGTCAATTCAACGATGACGAATTGACGATGCCCGAGGACACAAAGGAATGGTCAAGTCTGAATAGGCGCCACCGGCTACCAGTAGACCAGGGAATATCTTACTAGTTGCACACAGCTGTCCGGGACTTGGGTCCGTTCGTTTCTACGTCAAGATTTAAGTCACATCAAAGAGAATCTTATTATTTAATAAGTATTAATATTAAGTTTAATTATAAAACAAATGTCACGACCTCTGACTAATTTACGAGACTGAATCTAATGATGCTAATTAAGTCATGATTAGCTACAGATGATGCTACTAGTAACATCACTTCTAACAAAACTATAGATTACCATTCAGTTAGATTCAGTCTCGTAAATTAGACAGTCGATCTGTAATTAAGTTTCGATCATTAAATTGATTGAAATATTCATAAATAATAAAATTCTCTTATGCGATCTTGAACTCTGAGGAGAAACTATACACCCAGATGCACACAGCTGTCCGGGACTTGGACTGCGCGCTGCACACGAGCACCGAACGAATCAGGCCGATGGCCAGCGAATCCACACTGCCGCGAGCCCGCGACAGGCAGTGCCCTCCAGCCAGCGCGCACTCTCACGCTGCTTGGCTGCCAAGCTTCGATGAGGACCGGACCCTGCCCGCCGGGGCCCTCGGGTCGTTGGCCGCGGTTGCGCCGCGGACCCAGCCTCGCTTCGATGGGCGCTGCAGCTGCACGAGCCCGCGGAAGAAAGAAATGGTCAGGAAAATCCATTAAAACGCCATCGGTCAGCAGGCCGGGCCGCGTGGTCAAAAAGGAAGGAAGCGCGCGAGCGGGGCCGAGCTTCCTTGCCGTTTGGGTTCCAGCTCAACGCGTGCATGGCGTATATAAGATGACGACGAATTCTGCCAGGAGAGGAGAAGGGAACGGGCGCGGCACGGCAACTGGGAACTGCAGCCTGAACCTGCCCGTGAATTTTTGCAGAGTCAAGCCAGCGACCGGCAATGAGTTCTCGCGCGGCCATAGAGCACGTCCGCATGCCGCGCGGTGGAGGGCCGGCGCCGGGCGCGGCGGGGCCACGGCACGGCGCTGCTCCGCGGTCGGGATTAAGCGGCCGCGCGTCGTCCTCCGGCCGGCTACCGGAATGCAACTGGTGGGGCGCCGACCGGCAGCAGCAGGCGTCAACGCCGAGGCCAAGGCAGCACAGGAGCAGGGCCGGCAGGCCGCCGGCGCGCGTGCCGCCCACGGGGAAGGGGAACCGGGAGCTGGTGCGGCGGGCGCTCGCGCCTCCGCCGCCGCGCGGGGTCCTGCGGCGGTGGAGCTTCCGGCCCGCGCCGAGCCGGCTGCGCAACGCGTCGGCGGCGGCGCCCTGCCTCGGGCCTCGGCGCGACCGCGGCCGTCATGATCAGTTCTTGCGCCTGAGTTGCAGTGAATCCAGAAGCAGATTTAGGTGGTCTAGTTTTTTTCTTAGTTAGGCTGATTTCGTTACGGTGGCAGTGAAATTTGACATCAAGTATTGTAAATTCACGATGTTCTTCGATGCTTAACAAGTTCTGCTGATGATTCCTGTCGTTTAGAGATGCACATTTTCTTTAAACACGATGTCGATTGCTTCGCGGAAAGCCGGAAACAGAGTAAATAAACCTGGTGTTGGTGGGCTAATTATAGAGTAAGCCATTTTCGTAACTCTGAAGCAAAACGGACAGCGGAGGCTGCAGGATCAATCTTGGTGTCCTCATCGGTGAGCACGCACACGCTTCTACGTGTCCTCGTAAGCTACTTACGTAAGTGTGTCACGAAAAGGGCAGTGAAGCTTCGTCATGAAGTATTATAAACTGAAGTTGTTCGGTGCTTACTGCTTAACAAGTTGTTCTTTTCGCCTCATTATAATTGGTTCCTTTGGTTTAGAGATGCAGATTTTGTATAAACAGGAATGGTAAGCTGTAGTATACCCCTATTGATTTACGGAAGAAAGAAGTAAACAAACATGATGAAGCAAATCGGAGAGCGAAAACTGCAGAATCATTCTCAGGGTCCTCATCACTTCATCGTCCAGAACCAGCACGCTTCTACTAAAAGATGTGTCATTGGAAATCCTGCAAGGCCAAGCAGCCCAACGCATGAAAGCCAAACCAAATACTTCCATGAGGTTACCTGAAACTGAACCAGATTATTTTAAAGAACAAAGAAAATAAAATTCAGCGGCCGGCTTCAGAAGAACAATCGACCAAGCTAAGAAACTGATTTCTTCAGTAGTGTTAGGTAAGCAACATTACCTTCTGTCTACCATCCTTCCTAGGGGCAGCACACGCGGCGGATGAAGGAGAAGTGAAGTCGCAGAGTCAAAACTAAGGATTCTGAATAACCAACAAACCCGGTATAGCATATACATCGACCCCAGGGGCATAGTGTAATCCAGAATTTGCCCGTTAGGACAAAAAAAGAAAAAATTTGATGAGATTGAACCTCACACTAGAAATCCATCAAAAATTGCATGGAGGAACCCATCCTAAGGAAATTTGGGGTTCTAATCTTGTGTTTTAAATGGTTCCACGGAAATTCTATGGGTTCAAACCTCCAATCTTGTGTTTCAAATGGTTTCACGGAAATTTTTACTCTATCTGTTCAAACCCTACGAAATCCATTCGTTGGCCCACATGAAAAGGTAGATCAAGGTTCTAGGAACCCTCAGGAAGACAGATAAACTGATATTGCAATACTACTCTACCCTTTTAAAAATTAATCAAACTTAAGATCTGATTTAAACTACCAATAATACCTGCATTTTTTAACTTTTGTAATCAACTTATTTTAGTGAATAATTCAATACTAATAAGCAATTCATGCCAGTGACAAGACACAGAAATGTAAGAAAAGAATGATGCTACTACTCTGCATATACATGCATACTTCTTTATTATTGACACGCATTGCTTCCTTCCACTAATTATTTACTTCTTGTACCGCCTCGCGATCTACTGGCCGCTCTTCCTCCAAAGTCCCCACGATCTTCTCCGGCATGCGGTACCAAACGGCGAGATCGAGTATACAGAGATCTATGTTCTCGTTCTCGGTAAAGCATAGTTCCTCTGCGCGCGCGGGATCGTCTTCTTTCATGGCGTCGAGGGTGGGCTGGGCTGGGGAGTGAGGCTCGCGCAAGACAGCACCACGGGAGGTGACCGTGACGGCATCGCCATAAGATCCTCCATCGCCATCTGATTCTTACACAGAGGCTCGAGGCGTGTCAAATCCACATCCGGGAGATCCTCGAGAGCGTCGACCTTGGCCATCATCTTCACGAAGTTCTCGGTCACCTGCTGTTCCCAATTGTAACAGACGAGAGAAAGAAAAGCATGAACCACAGCACTGACCTTACTGTTACTGAGGAATAAAACAATTGTTTTTGTATCAAAGAAATTGCCAGAACTTCTCTAAATACTCTTCCATCGAAACATAGTCCTACAACTACATGGATTTACATTTTTATAAGGCGCGTCTAAGCATTACATGTTGGGATAACATAACACAGAGAACAGATAAGCATTTACTGACAAATCTCATATACAATTGTCTGCCATATAAAATTCGGATTCAGTTGGAAAGAAAACTTATAGTGGAATAAGTGAATCATATGCCTGAATAGCTTTTAAAAGTAACTTTCGATGAGCCACATGGCCAATCTTAGAAGTTAAAAGAATATTATGATACTGGAAGAGGCTGTGCATCCATATAATTTGAATACTGCAATACAAAGACCACTTCTGAATAAGAGACTGAAAAATTCCTCTCTAGTGCTAACCCCTACGTCCTTTTCTGCAATTTCTGTGATGTAACTGCCCTTGCATCGTTTAATAAAAATGTTCAGATCGGTCTAGGCCTACCGTAGTTTCTCTTAAAAAAATGACTGAAAAATAAAAAGTAATTGTTCATACATCAAAGGCTTTTCTAACTACGCAGTTTAGAATACCTCATATGATGGATGGCTAAGTCATTCTATAGAACACGCAAGCGTAGCCACGGTTGGGTCAGCCCGCTGCAGAGCTCTCTTAACCGTGGCTATAGTACACGATTGATGTTGTGCTGCTCGAAATCAGAATAGTTTGAAGTTAATCATGTGTATTAGTACAAGTACAATCTTCATACAGGGACTCCTTATCAATATTTATGGTGGCTTGGCATGAGATAATTTTAGGAGATAGCGGATGAATGGGCTTCTAGTTGAGTTGGTTAGGTGGCTCTAGTAACACTCCATATATTTCGGGTTCGACCTTCGTGAGAGCTGATTTCAACTTGAGATTTTTAAACTACTCTCTCCATGTCCCACACTAAAGCACAGCCCTAAGGCCCGACCCAGGTTGTTGATCGTCTTACACAGGTCATGGTGCCACTATGAAAGGATGGGTTAGACTTTCGATGTTTTCTCGACCTACGTAAGAATGTCTTCTCTCGTAGAAAAAAAAAGATTATAGGATTGTCTCAAGATTAAAAAGTTGTTCTCGGACTATTGTTTTAATCATCTCAAGACTAAGAAATTATTCTCCATTTCACACCGAAAAACTTATGTAATATTGTCAAAAATACTTCTTTAGAAATAATATAAAAAAATAGAATATGAGAATAATTAAAACGAAATAATGATATGCAAAATATCGCTCAGGGCACGTGAGGCAGCATCCGTATGTATGTCATTTGGGGGGGGAAAAACATGTATATGTGCATGACTGTGTTGAGTGATATTATTCATTGTGAAAATAAGACATAAATATAGGAGAAAACCATAAGGTTCAAGAAAAAAATTGGGGGAAGGGGAGGTGGGGGGAGGGGGTTACAAAATCGTAAGACTCAAGATAATGTTCTGAGCACTAGGCAGGTAAAGCTTGAGTTCAAACAGTAATGATTGTAATCAAATGGGTCGTCTCATCGTGATACGGTGCGGTGAACTGAAAACTTTACAAAAGCTGAAGGTGAAAAAGCAACGTGTTGCCTTAACGAGCTTTGGAAACCTAACAGCTAAAAACTCATGGTCTTGGCGTCATTGGAGACTATTGCTTATCTCCCTCCCCGGCGGGGCAAGCAATCAGTTAGCGGCGGCAGACCGGCCCATGATGATTTTAGCTGTGCAATGCACGCACTTGCATGTAAATGCTCTTCCGTTTTTGCATCAATGCTACGCGAATTAGGGGTGTCGTACCAACGCCCAGTTTGGCAACGCGCCATCAACACACATCCACGCATGGCCGCCTTTCTTGTTGACGATCTCGCCCCGGCGGGCCGTGGCCGTGGCCGGGCACGACCAGCGCGACGCTTGCCCGTGCAGATCGATCGAGGCATTACTGAACTCCTGGCTGGCTGGCACTTTCCTGCACAATCCTAGCAGGCAGTTTCAAAAGAAGAAGAAGAAGAAACCGTAATCCTAGTAGTACCTGGTACTGACGTGTTGGGCAGTTCGTAAACCTACGGCCAAATTAACTGGCCGTGCGCTGGAGGAGGCGTGCCACCAACGGTACCCAAATTTGGTACCGGACGTACCCCCAATCAGGGTCCATTCCATCATCTCGGAAGCTTCCATTTTTAACCTGCAGAGCCGAGGCAGCCCCACGCACCTGTCTACTTATCCTCCAAGGATGTGTTCGTTTCCTCCTCTAAAATTTAAGCATCTGTCACATCAAAGAGAATCTTATTATTTATGAATATTTCGATCAATTTAATGACAAAACCCTATTGATAGATTGGTGCTAATTTTCGAGATAAATCTAATGAGCTTAATTAATCTATATTTTGCTAAAGTGATGCTACAGTAACCATCTTCTAATCACGACTTAATTAACCTTATTAGATTCGTCTCATAAATTAGTCTAATGGTCTGTAATTTGTTTTATAATTAAACTTTATTTAATACTCTTAAATAATAAGATTCTTTTTGATGTGACAATACTAAAATTTAGACCTTGAAAACGAACACACTCAAGTACGCCTCAATAACCGCTCTGCCTCCCCTGAAAGTTGAAACGACGCGAACCTTCCATTCTGCATCGACGGGCTCCGGTGGACTGGCGGTTCCGACCTTGACGGTAGATGGACTAGGAGTTTTGATTGGGCAGCGAAGCAGAACAGCAGCAGCAACTGCCAAGAGAAGGTTGGATCGGCACCAACCAAGGGACCACACCTGGCAGTCAATCTCGATCGACCGCCAGCTTAATTAAACTGTGAAGTTAAAATTGTACAAGCAGAGGAACCTTGGCAACCGTTCAGTCATGGGCCAGAAACGGGCATGCCGTAAACTCACACCTGCCAGTTTGAAACTTTACAGCAGCGCAAGCCCGCATGTGGTTCTAGTGCAAGCAAGCGAGGCTCATAGGTTAAGCCCGGTGTCAAGACAATGCTTATTAATCAATCAATGCACGGTTCAATGATGGTCTCTGTTTACTACGTGCCCCCAAAGTTAGTTGGGGACTAAGTCGCGTCCACGCGCGCGGCAGCCCGCTGAAGCAACTGTCCTGGGCAGAATAATGCGGGTACAGTAACCACATGTCTGGTCTGGATAATACGTCGGACGTCTCTATTTGGAGCCAGTTCTAGACGGTGATGGAGTGTCAGCGTCGGATGTGGACTAATCAGCGTACTGCACTCTGAGAGAGACGATCGCTGGGGGAATAACTCGCCACCCCATTTGATCGGCGCCCGAGCCACAATAAAGCGCAGCGCCGAGTAGTTGGAACCTCGGCACCGTGGCCGCCGCATCAATCAATGGCTGCGTGCGCGCCGGCGCCGGGACCCGACCCGCCGTCCCGGTATGGAGGAGCGGGCACCCAAGCCAAGTCATAGTCATCGCACGCCCCCGACACAGTGATCCACGTCCATCCGCCACTCACTTGTCGCGTTTCTCATCAGGCGCGCTAGCTATAGCTGCACGCTCCCCCGGGAAGAAGCCGCGCTGGTAACCACCGCATCTTGCCCGGACGATCGATGACGTGTGCCAAGTGGCCGCGAAATAAACGCACCGCCTTTTCCCGCCCACGCCCGCGCCAAGCCCCTGCGCCGCGCGCCTTATATAAGCCCCGCCGCGGCGTCGGCATCAGCCACACGGCGAAAGCAACAAACAGCGACCCACACTACTACACTAGATCATCATCACCAGCGAGTCAGCATCAGCAGGTAGCTAGTAGCTAGCTCAGCTGCACCCATCTCACACTGATCGCCATGGCCAAGAAGTCGGCTTCGTCGTCAGCGCTGCTCCTCCTGGCCGCCGCCGCCCTCGTGGCCGCGGCGTGCCTCGGCGAGGCGGCGCGCCCCGACCCGGTGCCGGCCGCCGCCGCGCAGAAGACGGCGGCGGAGGACGTGAAGAGGCCGGACACGTTCCAGGAGGGCACGGTGCTGATCCCGGGGATCGGGCGGTACGAGATCGGCAGCCACTACATCCCCGACATCACCGGGCTGGACCACAGCATCCCGGCCGCCGTCAACGGGCAGTACATGCCCGGCGCCGACGACACCTGGGTGCCCAACCCCGGCTTCGAGGTCCCCAACCCCTTCCGCCCCGGCTCCGCCACTCCCTGAGCGCCTGCCGCCGCCCGGCACGCAGGGAGGGGCGGTACGCTCGATCGCCGTCCGTCGTCACACGTCACACAAGAATAATATTCTTCGGTACTAGCTAGCTAGCTCCTATAGCTATATAGCCATATGCATGCGTGTCTTCTCGTGTGGTCCTCCGTCCGTCCGTCCATGCACGGCGCGCGCTCGTGGTTAATTACCTCTTCTCAGTCTCGTGCTCGTTGATTCAAGTGTGCGTAGGGAAGCATCGGGTCTTTGTTGATGAGTTTCTTTTGGTCGTGTGTGTGTGTTTAGCAGCAGCTTGTTGCTTCGTCAATTAATAATTTCAAGTCCCATGAATGAATGGTAAAGTTTGTTCAATACTAGTATACTCTTTTCGTTCTCAGTTACTATACCACATTACCACTACCGATCAGCAGTGCATCAAGCCATGCTCGACTTCTGAGGAACGACGACGGTGTAGATCGAGTACATGCGACTACGCGAGCCGAGCTTGCGTGTGGAGCGGTACACACTCCACAGTAGGTGCTGGCACTCATAAATTCCGCGCCGTTGCCAAACCATGGGGTGGGTGGCGCGGGCACGGTGGTGGGAATTTCAGGCGAACGCGTCACTGTGCTCCTCCGGGAGCAAAGTACGTGACCACGTTGTACTTTGTCACCGTCCTCTAATGGGGACCTTTTCGTGGCTCCGGTGGAGTGAAAAACAGCGACGAATGAACAGGGGGAAGGACCATGACTGCAGGCAATCGGATACGACGGTTCAGAAAAAGGGGTAGATGGGGTTTTCAGATCCACCCGACTGCCCGGGGAGCGGGGATCAAAATTCAAAAGCCTAGTTTGGAGCGGTCCTGGACCGTCCATCTGAACTAACATCAATGGATCGTAGAGGATGGTACTGCGTACATAGTGGTACAGTATGTTGACTCTCGAGTCTGTTGGAACGATTTTTATTATTGGTACCCGTTTAAGTAAATGGTCTTTATATTTGTGAAGAAGTCCTATTTACCTACTCCACCATTGCGATAGTTCAGTTTTGGTCCCTCGTTACAATGCCGGGTAGTATGACTCCCTTAACTTTATAACTTTTAATACCGTTCATTCTTCCTTAAATAGGTTAAGGGGCAACTTTTCAAATTTTGAATTAAAAATTGTCCGATTTGCAAGAACAAAGTGGCATTCTGGAATTTTTAATTCAAAATGTAATTTAAATTTATTTTTTCTCAAAAACATCTTTTCTATTTGTTCCATAGCTCCTGTACTATGAGCACAAAAGTCCCATAATTTTCTAACCTTCGGAGGCTATAGTTTGAAAGGAAAAACCATGGTGAAACAAGAAAATTAAAAAAAGGATGACATGGCACACTAACAGGTGGGTCCATAGTGCCATATTAGTCAATACCACTATCCAAACCGTTAGGGAGGAAAAGTGAACAGTATTAAAAGTTGAGAGAGTTATCCTACTCGATTTTATAATTGAGAGATCAAAATTGAACTACCATAATAGATGGAGGAGATAAATAGGACTTCTTCCTTATATTTGAGTACAAGGGACCCAACAAGCACCAGTGTGCAAGCTTTGAGCATTCCGGCCCCAATGGGCTACTGCTAAATGGGCTTCCTTCACGGATGTCCCCGAGGTTTGTTCTTTTATAAACCATATCTCCCCGAGTTCAGTTTCGCATCTTAAAAACAAAGAAGATGAAGGTGAAAAAGAAAACAGAGAAAGAAAAGGACGTTCAGATTCAGAAATCGGAATGCCGCTACAGAGTTATGTTAATTCTCCCCTACGTGACAACTCGGAGTAATAAATGAGCGACCTATTAGGAAGAATAGTATATACTCCACGTGCACGTTAATTTCCACCGGTGCAGGGACGAGACGAGACGGTGTTGGTGTACCAGCGGCACGAACCGTTCCACCTACCCCGGCCAATCGAGTCCCGTCCCGCAACCAAACGCACTGCCGCCCCTGCCGCTACGCAACTGGCAGCAACGAACTCCGCCCACTAGCCGGCCACCGGTTCCCCATCCACACCGCATCCCTTCTCAACCCAACCAAGCCCGATCCCCTCCGCCGTCGACCATGCCGGCGGGCGAGCAGCAACCGGACGGGGACGTGCCGGCTCCAGCCGGTCATCAACTTCTGGGGCGAGCACCCGGCCACGGAAGCGGAGTTCTACGCGGCGCACGGCGTGGAGGGCGAGTCCTCCTACTTCTCCGTGCCCGACGACCCGGAGCGGCGGCTCTTCACGAGGTCGTGGCGGCCCCGCGCGCCGGCGCGGCCGAAGGCGCTGGTCTTCATGGTCCACGGCTACGGCAACGACATCAGCTGGACGTTTCAGTCCACGGCGGTCTTCCTCGCGCGCTCTGGCTTCGCCTGCTTCGCCGCCGACCTCCCGGGCCACGGCCGGTCGCACGGCCTCCGCGCCTTCGTGCCCGACCTCGACGCCGCCGTCGCCGACCTCCTCGCCTTCTTCCGCGCCGTGAAGGCGCGTGAGGAGCACGCGGGCCTGCCCCGCTTCCTCTTCGGGGAGTCCATGGGCGGGGCCATCTGCCTGCTGATCCACCTCCGCACGCCGCCGGAGGAGTGGGCCGGCGCCGTGCTCGTCGCGCCCATGTGCAGGATCTCCGACCGGATCCGCCCGCCGTGGCCGCTGCCGGAGATCCTCACCTTCGTCGCGCGGTTCGCCCCCACGGCGCCCATCGTGCCCACCGCCGACCTCATCGAGAAGTCCGTCAAGGTCGCCGCCAAGCGCGTCGTCGCCGCGCGCAACCCCGTGCGGTACGGCGGCCGGCCCAGGCTCGGCACCGTCATCGAGCTGCTGCGCGCCACCGACGAGCTCGCCGCGCGGCTGGGTGAGGTCACCGTCCCGTTCCTCGTTGTGCACGGCAGCGCCGACGAGGTCACCGACCCCGACGTCAGCCGCGCGCTGTACGAGGCCGCGGCAAGCAAGGACAAGACCATCAAGATATACGACGGGATGCTTCACTCCTTGCTCTTCGGGGAGCCGGAGGAGAACATCGAGCGCGTCCGTGGTGACATCCTCGCCTGGCTCAACGAGAGATGCACGCCAGCGGCGACACCCTGACACCAGAAGATGAAAAATGAAGAAGATAGTCCGTCCACTCTTTGAATCCGATTGTGAATTGATCGACACACCAAAAACGGTATCATGTACAATGATTTCTCTCTATATATATTTGACTGAATTCTTGGTCAGGTTCACTGGCTTTGTGATATACAAAATGTTGCCTGCCTGATCAATAAAGGAATGTTGCAATGCTTTCTTTTGAATTACTCAATGATATCAGCTTTCTCCGGGTGATGCTGGTGCTGCTGGTAGCACAAGCCGTTCTTTGCCTTGTACTAGCTTGGCAGAACGAATTTTATCTCCAGTTTTAATCTGTGACAGAACATCTCGTCCCTCTGTAGTATACCTGCAGATGTTTAGATGCACATTAGCAGTTCTATTACTTGATCATTTTCACTCAAAATGTATCAATTTTTGTCATTCAATGGCACAAAACAATAATGAGCCACACTCACCCGAAAACTGAAAACTGCCCTTCATCAAACGATATTCCTCCTAAACCAGACTACAGAAAAAAAGGATCTTATCAAATCACATATCGAGTATATATACATACAATTCATACTACTATATAACTACAACAGAAGATATGAGAAGCAGATAATAGAGTAGACTGAGCATCCACGCCTCTGTATGACCTCAGAGTATGTCGGTATGTCCATATATGATTCTAACTAGCATAGTGTACTCTGTGCCTTTTTCCATAGTTAAAGAAACACATGAAAGCGTCTTTTAAATATAGCAAGTATGGTTCACAAGAGGAGAGGAAAATAGGAGTAGTCTTCAGTCATGCACATAATTTGATCTTGAAGAAAGATACTCCATCCTTTACTAAATTGTTGTCGCCATTGACTTTTTTCGTGGCGTTTGACCATTCGTCTTATTCAAAAAATTTCTTCAAATACAAAAAGTAATATGCTACATTTCAAGTTTCTTTAGTGATAAAACATATTCCAACAAAATATATGACATTTGTTAAACTTTATTTGAATAAGACAAATGGTCAAACTTAACAAAAAAGTCAACGGCGACAACAATTTAGTAAGGGAGTAGTATGAGTTTAGGCTTTTCCACTCACGTTTCTCTTATCATAGAGGTAGAAGAAGAACTGGGTTGGTGATGAGTATTCATCTGAATCCACACTATGTGCCATCGCAATAGAACCATATACAGACATAGGCAGGACTGGCAGTTCTCCATCCTATATTGCATTAAGAAAGAAGAAAAAATTGACTAATGAGAAAGAGATTATTTACCTAAAACCTCCACTGCCATTAAGGTGATGGTGGATAGTGACTGACCTGAATACTCAGTGGAGTTCTGTATAATGGTTCAAACTGCCCAGCAGGCTTGACCTCTAGAGGAACGGTGTAACCCGTTTTTCCAGACTCATTATCTGCAATAATTGCCTGACTAGCACATTTCAGTGTTACCCCATCATATGCCCCGTCCAAGACCTGGAGGAAGGTTGTTTCATTGAATTACACTTGAAATAAGAATTCAAGTATTATGGCATATGATGAAGTAATATTCTGCATTCTTCAACAAAAGAACATTTTTTGTTCATATAAGTTACAATCTGTGAATTTCTACATAGCAATCAGGAGGAAATAATGATAAGGGGTTAGTTCAGATACCTTACCAATTTTGCAAAGTTTCCTGCAGTCAGTGGAGCAGAGAATCCATCTATCACGACCTACAAACATCAATATGCAATCAGTAACTGATATAATTATATGCGAATGCAGATAATGATTTTTTAATCATAAAAGTATCATCCTATTATTATGGATGATGACAAAAATATAGGGACATAACTGAGGCTATAGTAGGGTCGTCAACTACCATAGTACATAGACTGCAGTTTATGCTGCAAAAATATCAGAGATCCACTAAACCACTTTACAGCGTGACTATTGAGTTATTCTTATAACATACATCGTAGAGAGAAGCGCAGAACAAATACCTCAGCTAAACTGTCAATTGACACAAAGATACAATTTTAATGGAATATAATGTTCATGATATCATTATTTCTACCTGAATTGTAGCTACACTTTTAGGTTCACCGCCACCAGTTGGAAAGAATGTTGAACCATCACCCTTTTCAAGTGTGAATTCAACAACTCCTCTTCCTGTTAGCCTATTAACAGCAAGCTGTTTAAACTAAACTTCATAAAAATCTTTGTTAAAGATTAAAGGAAGAAACACATACTTAATTATGCAATTACTTCAACAAATAAAAAATAAAACAAGTACACTTCCAGAATCTGTCATTCATATGCTACACATCTTGTGGTGTTTGTTCTTCATTTTATCAGAATACCAAATGATAATTAATTGTACTGTTCCTGAGAAATTTAAAAAGAGCAACACTGCCACTCTACTACCAAGAATCAACCTGGATCTAAATCATTCAGCATTTGATTTTAAAAGAGAAAATATGCCTATAACAACAATAAAATCTTCTGTAAAATTGTAAACAGAATGCCTATGAGACTGTTATGAAATATTTTGTAAATTTATAAACAATATAAGAGTAGTGGATATGGACTATGCAGTACCTAGTGAGTGGTTTGCCTCAGGATTCAGCAGACTCTTTAGTCAAAAAACAATAATTGTACGTATAATGGTAAATCGAATAATATGCTCAACTATTGCATTTAATGTATAATGTTTTTCTACTTCTTCTGTATCTCGTTATCACCCAGGATTGCTGACAAGTGAAAAGGAAATGGTATGGCAAAAAATACGTGTAATAGGAATAAGTATTTCAAGCTTAGGAAAAAGTTAAGAAAATGTTACCTTGGGTATTCTAAATACTGTTGTGGCAGGAGGAAAGACAAGCCAGGAGCCTACTCGAAGAGAAAAGGACATATTTGAAGTGATCTTAATTTCCATTGGAACTGAGTTATATTGCTCTAAGCATTATTTAAAGTTCTAACCAATGGATTACAGGGGCTGTTGGGGTACCTGCAACAGCTCTATTTCAGCAATTGTATCAAGAGACGAGGCAAGTGCTATGGAAAGTCTGTCAGGGTCATTATCCTTTATATATTTCATGAGAGATTTAAAACCACCCTGCAGATCATGATAAACTATCTCAGCCATCATGTGAAACTAATAATGCTTCATGGCAAGTTCAGCTGAAAACTGAACTTCAGATATTGTTTTCTGAAGGAACCACTTCCAATACTGTGCGGTTCCATGAACCGCATTGTGTCTGTTACTACATGATGCAAACCTTCTCCTCGAGCAGGGCAGTATACAGCTTGGCACCCTCGTCTCTCTGTTCTGCTGGTATGCTTCCCAATATTGCATCCTTGCTGTCCGTTGCAATCTGCACCAAGGACACAAGAGCTTGATACGCAAGGAGTGTGATCCTAGCAATTGCAATGTAGAGGCCATAAATGGCTACTAGAAGAAGCATGTTGTGTTAATCTGAAGTTCTAAACAGTTCCAGGGATAAATAATCTGGACTCCGATGGTACAGCAAAACCAAAATGTCAGGACTCAGGAGACAATTTTTTACTTTCATGGCCTTCTTCACATCACCCTCCATTGTACCGTACGGCTTCCTCTGCGGTATCCTCAGCAAGTAGGAGATGTCCTCCAGCGATTCCTGGCAAATGCAGCAGGTAAGTTACGCCGGTGAGTAGAGGCAATTGAAGGAAACAGACACGGCGATTCAGTAGTAGTAGCAGCCTAACCTGTATGGCCTTCATGTTCGGGTTCGCGGGGATTGCTCTCCGCAGCGCCAGCTCGCCCGTCCTGGGCAACGACGTGTCCGGCGAGTAGAGCACCGCGTCCGCGGGCATCGACACGGACATCTGCGCGGCGATGGCCAGCGCCGCGGCCGCGCTCCTCAGCCACTGCTTCACCCCTTCCTACACCAAACACCAGCCAAAGCACAGGAATAAGCGCCGGGGGGCAGACTTGGAAGCCATCGAGAGAAAGGATTGAACTGGGGGCCGCGCCTACCTCTACGGAACTGGCGGGATGCTGCGACCGGCGGTGGGAGGCGCGGGCGATCAGGCCGCGGCGGCGGAGGCCGAGCCGCGCCCTCCTCCCCGACGCGCGGCATTTGGTGGCGGCGGGCGGCGCGGCCGCGGGAGCATGGAGCGTCGGTCGAGCGCCGACGAGCGCCATAGCGGGCGCGCGCGACGCCATGGCTGCAGGCGGGAGGGAGGGAGGAGGGCGGTGCCCGTCGTTGCCGTTGCCGTTGGCGACGTCGTGTATTCCCAGCCAGTAAGCTGCAATCCGGTTTCGAACATACGGACAACGAACGGCTGCGAGTTTCGGCCCAAGGCTTTGTTTGTTTATGTTGGTCAGTTGGCTTCGCGCACGGCCCAGAAACCCGAGTTCAATGCAACCCGTCTGGCCGATCTGCCTGAGCCTGTGTGACGGAGCAGACAGGGGCTCGTGCGCGCACGGCAGAATCGCGGCGAGCACAGCGACACGCCCACGCGACCGACGCCAAGCTGGCGCGCCAGCTGCGAAGCCAAACCGCCAACAAAGCATGCGTTCCGCTGCTCGCCGAACCAACGGCACCGCACGGGCGCACCGCGGCAACGAGCATGGCGTTGGTTCCACCCGACACTTGCTCCGCCGCCCGCACGATTGTCGATTGCCTCTTCGTTCCCGGCGCTTGCCGCTCGGCTTGCTTTCCGATCCACCACGCCCGCCCAGTGTGTCAACACGGCAGGCACCAACCTGGAAGCAGATCGACATCGACCGCGGGCTGTGGCGCGCGCCCGGTGCTGCCTGCCCACTGCGCTCGTCCTGTACTAAATCCGGAATTCCGGATCGATTTCGAACCACTGCCCTATGCAACGATGACCCCCATTGCTCGGCTGCTGCACTAGATTAAACGGTGACTGATCCGCCTGTCACGTAATCGATGCTACGGAGCCGTGCACGTTGGTCGCGTGAGGCCATCACGGTACAGTACGCGTGCTACTAGCCCCGCGCGCGCGGCACCTGCAGTTCGACGAGTATACTAGTACTCGTATACACCAATCTGGCAGTGCCAGTTGGCGATGCGTGAACCGGTGTACCCGAGATTTATGGAGCTGCCGCTGATCCACACACGAGGGTGCTCCCGCCGCTCGGCACGCTGCCTCCCTTAAACTACTGCCCGCCGCCGCAAACACTCTCTCCCTTATTACTTTGCGTGATGTAGACTTTCTGGCGTGTGGGACGATTGATCGCGACGACGACTCCGGTTGAAAGAGAAGTTACTGGTCACCACTCGCCTTATCTTGGCGGCAAACGGTGGCATCACCTTGTTGACTTTGATCCTCCAAAATCACCGTGGAAACTTGTGCTATCCGAGAATAGTACTTTATGGCGCGCAGCATGTGTCGCGGTGCACGGATAAGAGCAGTCGGAAGCTGACAAAATTCTCACAGATGTTGGTGACATCCTCGAGCCCTCCTCCTCTAGTATACTCGTACTCCCGTTCTCCTACCCCGGGGACAAAACACGTGTAGCCTGGTCGAGCTGTGGGAGCACAAGCGCACATGCGACATGTACCAGAGCCATCAAGGGCACGTCATTGTGGCAATTAAGCACTTAATCAAGCACCTTTCTCTCCTTACACCTTCATTAATAAACGAAAGTTAGAAAGAGGCTCTACCTGCACCACCATCAACAGGAAATCAAAGATCCTTTTTCTGTGCGATGTACAGAAAATCCCAGGTCACAAAGGTAGCAGGTCCCTTTTTTTTCTTTTGACACCGTAGCAGGTCCATTCGAATGGAGCAAAAGCAGCGTTGCAACTAGACCACGACGAGTAGGCTAATTGGATGAGGAGTCGATGAACGCACGATGGACACGTCCACGAGGAGTCTTTATTCCTACTATCTCGAGGGCATCGATCGAAGGGCCGCCTTCCTTCTCGACGCAAAAAGAGCGAGCTTCCAATTTCGTCTCACTCGTTGACGTAGACACGAGCCCCAGATCTCGAAAAGAAGAAACTTTTAACGCCATGCATCGAGCCAAGAACCTGAGGCGTGCTGCAAGTGATCCTTCTCGCTTGCAGCTTGCTTGTGCGCCGCAAATGCGACACGTGTCGCGAGGAGAAAGCTTTCGTCGCCACTCCGTTGCCACGACGAGTGTTCCTTCCTTGCAGCCGGCTTCCTTGTAAGAAACGTCTACTGTTTAGATTAGCATTAGTGGTCATCGGAGGTCGTTATTATTTGTCAATAGGGCGGCAGATCCGAGCTCTTACAGTAGCTTGTTGACCCTTTCGTGAAGTTGAGCACAGAGACAGCTCCCTCCCTTTCGTTCCTAGGCTCCTGACCCCAAATCTTTTTTCTTGTGCAACAAAGGTTTAGGACGCAGGATCAGTGGAAGATATTGTTATTTCACACAAATTTTGAAGAAGAAAATGAATCAAGGGCAACAAAAGGTACACAGGAAAACAAACACACCGAGCGAGAGCGAGACGCGCGCAGACGAGTCGCGGGCGCAGCACTGTCACGACGAAATGCCCATGCTGCCCCTGCCCCCGCCTTGTACTTTCCTCGGAAACGGACGGAAAGGGCCTGCCTCGCTTTGCTGCGGAGCGGAAAAAGGATCGCGCGTCCCGTAGACCGTGCCGCCCCTCTGCTCCTCTTCATCAGTTAACTCCCGTTCCGGTGCTCGTCTTCCCCGTCGCTCGCTCGCCTCCCTCCGCCGTCCCACTCGCTCACGCGCGCCACGCGGTTCCGGAAGCCGGAAGTGAGCAGCTCGTGCCGCGAACAGGGAAGCTGCAGGGGTCGAGAGGCCGAGAAGCCGGCAATGGCGCCACGCCCGTGCGGACACTGACCGTGAGGCGGGAAAAGAAGAGGGGGAGCGGTCTGCCATGGCGCGCGGTCCGGCGATGGCCCCGGAGGCGGGGTCGGGGAGTGCCGCCGCCGCCGCCGCTGCCGCGGCGGCCGCGGCGGAGGAGATGCGGTGGCGGCAGCTGGACAGCGGCGTGAGCGCGGTGTCCTTCGGGTTCGTGGCCACCGCCATCCTCGTCTCCATGTTCCTCGCGATGGCCATCCTCGAGCACTTCCTCCGGCCGCCGGCCCGCGGGCCCGGGCCGGCCACCGGCGTCCTCCGCCGCCTCCTCGGCCGCGGCGGCGCCGCACCGCCCGGCGCGGATCTCGAGGCGGCGGGGAAGCTCGACAGCCGCGCGCGCATCGAGGTACGGCACTGCTCCCGCACGCCTCTCAGCCCCCACCCGACCCAATCCATGGCGCGTCGCTTTTTTATGATTCCGTCGGCTCCGCTTTTCCTCGCTCAGCTTTTCCTGCCTCGTGTGGCTTCGCTTTTCGCAACTGCGCGCTGTGCGTCTGCTCCGACCTGATTGCGAATCTTGGCTGCCCCTGTTCGTGCCTTCCTAGTCTTCGACTCTACTCGACCATGATGCAGCCGTTGCCCGTGCAAGAAATTAGGAATTATCACTGTTAAAAGATTTGATGATTGACGATGATACTAGGCATCGAGTGAATAAATAATTATTTTACATTGCTTATCAAAAGCAAAGGTCGATAGATTGTTCTGAGTGTGAAGCTTTGTAGTTAATTTGTAGGCGTCATGCATACAAATGTTCATAATTAACTTCATACATGGCCATGCTCTCTACTAGGGCTGATGCTGCCTTGTTCCTAGACATCATTTATTTAGGTTGGTGACCCTGCCTTGCTAGTTCAGTTCCACAAGTGTCTGCTTGCTTAAGGCAGTGGAAGGTGCTCTTCGTACAAGCACATTGGTTCCACTAGGAGTCCAGGACTGATGTAGCATTGTTTCATGACAGCTCATTTAGTTACTCTGATCGGAGCATTACACATGGATCTTTATGTAGGTATAAACATCACCAAGCGTCGGCCCTGAATATAACTCTTTTGTCTTCCCTAAATTCTATATTTTGGCCGAGCTCAGTTAATTCAATGTGTAACTTGTTGCAAGAGGGAACTAAAACCTAATTCAGTTTGTAAAGAGTGTGGATGTGCATCCTGACTACCTAGGCTCGAGTCCTCTTTCGACATGAATTTGGGTGCCTATTTCTTCCTAAGTTGATCTAGCATAATTCGTTGCAATGAAAGTTTTTTTTTCCTTTTCAAAGAAGGGTTGTACTATGATTGAAACCGAATTTGGCAGACAGAACCAATCAGACAAGGGCCCTATCTGTCTGCAGCCAGCCCAAGTATCACGGTCTTCTTTGCCATCTTGATTGTCCACAGCCAACGGTCCAGGCCTTTTTTCTGCTTGAGAATTATTAGCTATGTCATCATGTGGACCATCTTGTTATTAAGTTGGGTCGGCAGCAAAACTTTTGTTTTTCTGTTGGAATAGTGGGTCACATTGTATAGGACTATAAGATCTAAAGGCGTGGAGTTAGTCCACAGAGGTGCCAAAGTGATTACAATTTTGTCATTCATGAAAAAGTTTGAACTTATATAATCCAGTTGCGGGTACATTGATCTCAACTCACTGTGACAAAGTGGATAGCAGATAGATCAATTAACCTATGCCGAGCAGGCCAGACCATCTGACGGTTGCAAGTAGAGTCCTGTATACTGCTTACTTTAATTTCAGTTGGGATATGAAAAAATAACACCGATAGCTTAAATGCTTTCCACCATGTGTTGGAGGAAAAAATGCTTGCAACCATCAGTTGTACTGTTTCAATGGTGGATAACATTAATTGTAAGCAAACTAGTACACTCAAAGTTAACAACCTGTCCCCTAAAGTGGGGTGCTAAACAACTTCTTGTCTGTTATTCATGATCAACATCAATTCAAGCTTAATGATGCACAGGGTATAACTTTGAGTGTTGATTGGGAAAGTTATGTATAACTGAATATTGAATCGAACCATGTCGTAGGAGACTCTGGAACAGGGTCTGATAGCAGGACTTGAGAAAATTTGTGCTGTTGCTTAATTTTTTGATGACCTGTTAGCTGCAGATTGTCTAGTATGCTATAGTAGGGAAATTTGTCATGTATCGCAGCAATTCAGTTTCCATAATGTTTGTTGGGTCCATTTGACAACCTAGGCTGTGTCACACCCACCACTAAAAGGTTGCTTTGATGGTAGATTTGAATTTAAGTGTTGTATTAGTGGAGGACCACATGTCCACATGACTCTCTATTCATGGGATTTTTCTTTTTCTAAAATTTTGTTAGTTCTGTACAGGAATTCCTGATCATTTTGTTACTTCCTGTGTGTTTCATCTCTACCCACTGATATAGTCTAGGAAAAGTGAATTAGAGATTAATTTGTTCGTATTTCATATGCTAGGAGTTTTCTTTGGCAGTAAGACTGTAACTTTCTGCTTTGCCAGTTTGGGACTGCTGACCTTGTTTGTGCCTATTTAGCTATACCGAGTACAGATCTGAAATCTTTGAACGATAGTAGTGTTTTTTTATATATGAAACTGGAGGGCTCGAAGCCCTACAGGTTATATAATATATAGAAAGAAAAGTACAGGTTACAAAACAAAGAGAAGAAAATTACATAAAAGAGTCTAGCCATTGCCTAAAATCCGGCTCAATTTTACTATTTACTCTGTACAACACCAGAGTAAGTTCTTTGATGAACTTGGTCTGCATTTTTCCACTGTTGGGTCCTCATTTTCAAAAATCCAATCATTTCGTGTCGTACAGGATAGATACACCATGACATGACGATGATAATTTCCATTGCAAATTTAACTTTCAACTTCTTCTTGAATAGGGTGATAGTTGCTCTGGTATCCAAGGTTACGAGAACCCTCTGCTAGACCTGGTATCTCTGCATATTGCAAAATTTACCAGCTCCTGAAAGCCCATCTACTCCTGTGCAATTATGGAAACTCATCTGCACAATTTTGCTGATGTACACCTCATAGTAATAATAAACTTATAATTTGTGTCAATTTGATCTCTATTGTCTATTCCCATTCCCGTTGTATCAGGAAGGGTAGTTGGGACTCTTTTTACTCTGAAGTGGTATAAACATGTCTGACGTTCAGTTATTACATAACCTAGTACATCAATATGCCATTCTGGTGTTTCAGTCACATTGTTCATATCTGATCTTTTTTTCAATTGTCACATTATCCACACTGTCACTTTATAACTCTGTTCTTGTGTCTTGCAGATGCCTGTTTACGCCAAAGATGTCTCAGTGCTGATGCCCGGAGAAGATGTACCCACATTCATCGCTCATCCTGCCCCCGCGCCCTGCCCTCCGGAGAGGATCCAGTGGCCCTCGCATCAGCCGGCTCCTTTCACTGGTTCCTCCTCATCGAACCCAAGCTAGCATTGAGGCGGCGGTTAGGAGTCAAGACAGGCTCTTGGTTGTACCCGTACTACTGTACAGGCCTAGGTGTCGGTTCTGAAGCAAGCTTTGCCGCTGCCCCTGCTGTATTGTGGCCCGGCGAGCGGCGGCTGGTGGATCTTGGGAGCTGTTGCTGATCCCGCTTGCTGTGTTATTATTAGGTGCTGTTTTCATGTTGATCACTGTGCCTGCATGTTACTACTAGGAGATGATTGATGGGTACACATGTGATGTGTTAATCCGATCAGTAGCCAGTGTTAATCTCTAATCGTTTTTTCTTTTCGGCGCTTTATGCCTGGTGTTCGTTCTTGAGTGCCTTGTCATGTTTGATGCGAAAGGAGGCTTGTCCCCAGGCCAGAACCGGCCGGTTCTTCCTCTGAGGCCACGAATCGAATCACCTGGCCTGGTTGTTCCCCTTTCGGTAACCGCGCTCGCTTTCACGCCCTGAATCCGGTCAAAATCACGGGACGGGAACGGCATGCATCGATCCGGCCGAATCGATTACGCTTTCCGTTGCTACGTGACACCGCCGGGCCGAAGCTGACAGCTCAGAGGACGTGAGCGGCGACCCGGCATGCGGACCATCGCCCATCGGATCAGGCCACGCCGAACTCACTGGGCCGCGACCGCCGTGCCGGGGCCGTCTGCTCACCGGCCAGAGACCCTTGTGCCACGCGACGCCGGCGGACGACAGGCAGCATCCGGCAGCTGTTCCACCTACCGCTTTTGCGTCCACCAGTGGCCCCCGTACGACGTACTACAAGCACGCGGGAGATCATCATGAGCTCCTCCTCTCTGCACTGTAGTAGGCTCCGTGATTACCGTCTGGATTAGGGCGAGATCGATGCACGTGACTGAACCGCACTCGTCCTCGCTTTGCTCGTAATAAATCTGCCATTAGCGGTTGGATTCCGTTAAGATTTGGACATGCCGCGCCTCTCTGCTCTGCCGTCCTGCCCTGTCCGGTCAGCCAGTGTGAATGAGCTCGAGGCGGATCGGCCGGCGCGCCTGACACGGCCGCAGCTACAACGGCTACTTAGACCCCTACCCAGGGTTTAATAATTAATAATGCTCGCTCCGTAGCCGTTACGACCAGAAGCCGACGCGTACATGGAATATCGCACGCGCCGGCGGCACATGCAACCGATTTTAGTACGAGACTGAGGGCTTGTTCGTTTCCCCTATCTAATTTTATAGAGTTAAATCAAAGAGAATTTTATCATTTTGTAGATCTTAAATAAAGTTTAATCTCAAAGCTAATTGCAGACTCCTATCTAATTCACGAGACTGAATTCAACGATGGTAATTATGGTATTATTAGAAGATGTTTACTGTAGCATCATCTGTAACTAAACATAGATTAATTAGGATCATTAGATTCGTCTCATGAATTAGATAGGGGTCGCGACATAGGTTTTGTTATTAAATTAATAAAAGATCTTACTAAATGAGTAAGATTCTCTTTGATGTGACAAGTATATAAATTTTAGAGGATGAAAACGAACGGGACCTGATTGCACGCCCACTTGACGATAATCACAGACAATTGCACTAGAATATTAGCTGCACACATGGACCGCATACACGGACGCCAAAAGTCCAAGAGCTTCTTCAACTTTCCTTCTCGTTTCAAAACGGAGGGTTCATAGCCGTACAAATTATTGTTCATCCTCTTTTCTTCTCTTCTCAAAACGGAGGGTACTGTCGCGAGCCGTACAAATTCTTGGTCTGAATTTTCGCGTCTCGCTGGTAGGAAAATACTCCTAGTGTTTCTTATCGTTTTCTCTTTTCTGCAAATGCTGGTAGGAATTCGACACCCTCCCGCTCGGCAGTCGGCACGCAAGGGGAAGAATTGATGTCATCGTTCGTCCGCTTCGCGTGCTGACGGGAGAGACGACACGGCGTCGCGCTCGTATCCGATGCCATGCAACGCGAGAGCTGCGTGTGGACGCGGCGCCGGATTCGGAGATGATGCGGTTGGATTTGAACTTTGTGCCCGAGGAATTCGCGCTGGATATCTGCTGGAAAGGCCGGACAAAAAGGTCGCGCTAGAGGTTGGAGGGATGGAGCATTCATTCTTCTGTCCTGTGGACTGCGCACTCCCATCATTTTTGTCCACTGTCCGATGCCATCATCGTTGCCAAAATGGAAAGACGAGCATCATGAACTTGGATGAACGGATCATCATTGCCGGTTTCCAGTGTTTTCGCTTTGATGAATCGATTTTACTGCCGCTAAACTACTTTAGCACTTTTGCCTAGTCATGTGTTACGGCTCACATATTCTACATGAGGATGGTTATCATACAACTCACAGTTCTGAAACTGAACATCATTCTAGCACCTGTTGATGAGGGAGTCGGTTTATGAAACTTTCTCATACGGAACTAGCTGTACCATCTCTGGTGAGGCTAGTATATTCATTTTCTGTAGTATACTACTCATACGTGTTATTTTCCTTCCCCAGGAATCAAACAATTATAACTTTGACCAAGTATATATTAAAAGATATTACTCCATCCGTTCCTTATAAGCATTTTGAATTTCATACATCTACTTTGACCATTCGTCTTATTTATAATATTTGTAAAAATATTATTTATTTTGTTTTTTAAAAAGGAAATATGTATTAATATTTTAGCCTTGATAGATTGATACATGTAATTGTACCAAGTTTCGAGCCAAAACATTACAACCACATCCTGATTTCTTATTACAAGAGACAACAAAAAAAGCAACGACGACCCAACAAGCGGGACATCGCTAACCACAAAAGCAAATTAACTAACAGAAAGTCTATTATTATTGAGCCAGCCATTGGAAGCAAATAACTCCATCATTAAGGTCTCAAGGGCACGGCAAGTCAAGTTGATGCGTGGTCGATCTTCCTCTTTTTGCATAAGCGTCCAAAATTGGATCCAGTTAGTCCCTCGGAAAAGCACCTACATTAGAGAAAAAACTCTAGCATTGTTAAAAACAATATCATTTTGGCTTATATCCAAATTGCCCAACAAAAGGCACCGCCCTCAATAAAGAATCGATACTTTGTTTTCTTATCTACCCCGTTAAGCCATCCATCAAACATATGACCTATATGATACTTTGTTTTGTTATCATTTGTTTTATCATCATATTTAATTTATGTATGACTTATTTACTTTTATATTTTTATAAATATTTTGAATAAGACGAATAATCAAAGTTGATGTCTCTCAATCAAAAACGCCCTATATTAAAGGACATAGAGAGTAAAGTTTATACTACTAATAAGTATCACTTAGATAGATTGTTGAATTTATTTTCATAATAAACTTATTTTGAGATATAAATACTATTATTATTCTCTACAAAACTGTAAGGCAAACTAAAAACAAAATAACCTTGCTAGCTACAAATTTAAATGTACTTAGTATTTATTAAATATTTAAAACTATAGCGACAGTTACATTGGAACGGAGGGAGTAGGAGCATATTCATCACCACTTTAAATGTTCTTATTTATAAATATCCAAAACCAAATAACCTTGCTAGCCACAAATTTAATGCAAAATCTGATTAGATATACCTGAAAATACCACTCTGACATGTTTCTCACCCCGTACAACAAAAAGTAATAATCACACTGCATTTATACGATTTACGCCCCTTAATGCGACATTCATTCTGATAAGTGTCTCTAGAAATCGGAGAAAGGATCCTCCTCCGTCCTCCCAAGCCCGAAGCCAAGACAGTTCAAAAAAAAAAAAAAACCGAAGAAAAAATTTGAAAAACGAAAACAAGCCACGAGCCACATTCCGTACTACCGCTGTCACCATCGCTGCTGTAGGGCACTGGCAACGGCAACAGTGAATTTAAAAGCGGGTGCTTTGGGCTGCCTGTCCTTTCCCCTTTGCTTTTCCTTGGCCCCGCTCGCCTGTTCCGCCGCACACACCAGTCACTCCTCACTCACAAGTGCGAACAGCCGCCGGTTGTCCCCGTCCGCCCGCTCGTTCCCAGTCGACGTCCTTTCCGTCGGGTCGCGACGGATTGCTACGAGCAGATAGAGATAGACAGATCTTCGCTTTCTTCCCCGCCCGTCACCCAGTTTTCCTCTCCACCGGCGGAAATCCTTAGCGGCCAAGTCTTCGAGCCCGGAGAGTTTTAAACGTGTGGAGAAGGGGGCTCTCTTGCCCCAAGGAAAAAGGGGAGCGCACTCGCTGCCGCTGGTCGCCTGCTTTCGGTGGCGAGCGTCTCGGTAAAGCGGCGGTTCGGGCTTCGACCTCCTGGTTTTTGCAGTGCCGCGGTGGAGACGAGAATCTGGAGGTATCCCGGCCGGTTCTTCTCTTCTTTTGCTTTGTTCGCTGCTTGTTCTTGCTGTTATTGTGGCTCGCTGTGCTTCGCATCTGCGCTCTGTTTCTTGGGAAAAGGTGTATGCGGGGGTGAATTTCTTTTTTTGGGAAGTGTGCAGTCGCGAGAGGCGAAAGCAGGGAATTTCCCTGCTGGCGTTGGTTTCTTGCCGAATTCTGGCAGGTTTTTGCGTGCAAGAATCTTCCCGTATCAGCATTACGTGGGCTTTCTTGGTGTGGAACCTTTCGTTTCTTTGTCCATGTGTTCTACTGTTCCTACTCCTTTTCTTTCCTGCACTCCAGGCTGTAACCTTCAAAGGTTCATCGTTGTCAACAGATCGAACTGGCGGGAGAGATTTTGAGGTCGTACTCCGAGGGATTCCTCGTCTGTTGATGCCCACATTGGTGAATCGCTGAGGATCTGCTTTCGGCGATGAGCAAGAACAAGGCGGTACGGGCGCGGCCGCCGCCCCTGATTGCTTTCTCCGTCATCTCGCTGCTACTCTCCGCCTTGCCTTGTTGTCAGCCCTACACTTACGAGCAAGACGGTATGCGCTGTTCTCCTTTATAGTTGGTATTAGTAGTTCCTAAGATTCATTGTTCATAAACAGACCATAATGTAGTGTTTTACATCAGTTGATTGCTAGATCATGCTGGTACAACCAGATCATTCATGTTTTACTTGCCATGCTGTTTTCTGCCGTTCAATTTGCTTTCCTAAATTATATAACGTTGACATATTTGTCTCCTCATTTGATTTGTTTTCCTTGTGATTGTCAGTCTTCGCGATAAATGGCTTGTACACAGCACTCGAATCGCCAACACTTCCCAATTGGACTAACAACGGTGGTGATCCTTGTAATGAGGCCTGGCAAGGTGTCGCATGTGTGAACTCAAATATTACCTCCATGTATGATCAGACTGACTTAAGTGTTTTAACTTTTTTATTCTTTCTATTCAATACTAGCTCCTAATACATGCTCTGAACACTGTTGCATTTTCTCCCCTGTAGAACTCTTAGCGGTGCAGGTTTGGGCGGACAGCTGGGTAATACTTTGGTGAACTTCACGTCATTAATCACCTTGTAAGCTGATCATGTTTGGAGTTTGAGACATCAATCTGCCTATCCTTTTGGGTCTTATGCTATCACGTTTGTCCTTAACGCTTCTTTTTTGTCACTCCATGCAGAGATCTTAGCAGCAATAATATTGGCGGCACCATACCAGATGGCCTACCAGTCACAATGCAGAAATTGTACGTTTGTTTGAACATTCCGTTGCTTGTTCAATAGAGGTTTCATTTTTGTATCAACTAATTCTTTCTGTCAATCACAGTTTCCTTTCAGGTAACCAGCTGAGTGGTAGCATCCCAAATACATTGTCGGCACTTACACTTTTGACGTCCATGTAAGTATATTATTGCTAATACACACACACACTCACTGATTCACACACCATTAGAAAATTAGGACTTCCATGATAATTTTCAAACTGTATGTGCTCTTGCATTTGTAGGTCACTCAACAACAATCAGTTGGTTGGTGAAATACCAGATGTATTTGCGACCCTCACTCAAGTTGCAAATTTGTAAGATCACTTTGAGTTAGATTTAATTGTACTCTATACTAGTATTAGCTTTATAATTTGAAGTTACTTATCATTGGCAATCAACCTTCTTGATTAGAGATTTTTCTTCGAACAACTTAACTGGACCGCTGCCACCATCAATGGGAAACTTATCAGCATTGACTAGCTTGTGAGTACTGGAGCCTATTGCACCATCTTCTATAGGGTAACTTTTTCATCACTGCTGTAAGTTATCTAATTTTCTACTACCATTCCAGGCATATTCAGAACAATCAAATATCTGGGACCCTTAATGTGTTGCAAGATCTCCCTCTTCAAGATTTGTATGCCCTTTCAAATATTAGTTTACGATTTTCTTGAGCAGCTACTGAATTGCCCTTTTCAATGAATATTTTTTTTCTGATTTTTGTTAATTGTTCTAATTGACAGGGATATAGAAAACAATCTTTTCTCTGGTCCCGTGCCTGTGAAGTTACTGAACTTGCCAAACTTTAAGTAAGACACTTAAAACTCTTCTGTGGTTCAGCTATTAATTTTTTCTCTCTTTGGAAGTGCATAGTGCTCAACTGCTGATATGATTTAAATTTACTTCACACAGAAAGGATGGGAATCCATTCAATACCAGTATAGCTCCATCCGCGCAGCCTCCTGCAGCATCAGCACCATTGCCATCACCTTCAACGGGTCATGTCCCATCAAAAGAACCTGCACATTCGTCTAATAGTCCAGGAGGAAGTAGTCCAGATCCAGCATCAGGGAAAAATAAAGTTTCTACAGTCAAATTAGTCGGATATATTCTTATTGGGGTGGTAGCTGCAGTAGTTGTTGTGCTAATGGCAATGTACTGTTTATCCAAGTACAAAGAAAGGAAGTCTAGGGATGATATTTATACAAAGGCCCATATGGGAAGGGTGCCTCAGAAGCTTGGAGAGCCTAAAATCAAGGAGCCACCAGTAAAACAAAAGAGTGATATTTCCAAAGGTTTTAATTCTTTCTTTTAACACCTAATATCTGTCATCTATCTGATCTTTTCCCATCAATTTGACAATGAAAAAAATTATCAGCAGCATCAAATTTTGCTTCCGATGCAAAGGATGAGCAGAAGTTGAATTTGCCGACAGCAGGTGAATGACTTATGCTAGAGCCTTGCAACTTTAATTAAATACAGGAAAACTTGACAGGCGACAGAAATATTTTCATAGCAGGGCCCATGTTTTCCTCCATTTTCTTACATTTAAAGATTTTTTTTGCAGCATCTACCAATGTGGTTTATGATGCAACAGAGGGAAGAATTCAGATTCATCGATGAAAGGTAATTGAGTTGAAACACGTTCAGTAGTATCGTTTCACTGTGCTTTAAGTTCGAGTATATGGAAATTAACAAACACGCGAATTTGGCAGCTGCTCCTGGGATGGTTACAATGACACAAAAAGAACATGTCATTGATGTGGAAAAAGCAGATAATTTTCTGGAGGAGCAACATCCTCCTAAACCTGTTGCGCAGCGTGCTGAAAAAGTTATTATCAATCCAAGTGTTCGCACTAGAAGGGGAAGAGTACCTTCAGTTGGAAAGTTGGACCTACCAACAACCGTTAAGTCCTTTTCCATTGCATCCCTTCAACAATATACCAATAGTTTCAGCGAAGAGAATTTCATAAGGGATAGCAGGTTCGGTAAAGTATTTCTGGCAGAGCTTCCTGATGGGGAGGTAAAAATGGTTCATCAAAATTTAATAATTATTTTATCACAACAATTTTGATGGTGTCATTGTTCTGACATCGCACTGATTTCGCTGGCAGCTACTAGAAGTTTTGAAGATTGATGCCTTTAACTCGAAAATACCAGTAGATGCTTTCCTAGAGATGGTTGTGACCATTTCTGAACTGAGACATCCCAACATACTTGGGCTTGTCGGATACTGTGCGGAGTTTGAGCAGCGACTACTTGTCTATGAACACTGTGCCAAGATGACCCTACATGATGAACTCCATTATGTAGATGACTGCAACAAGCCATTGTCATGGAATGCTCGCCTCCAAGTTGCTGCGGGAGCAGCTGAAAGCATTACAGTAAGCAGAAATAATTTGCTCAAACTTTTTATTTCCTTTCTGACTTGTGTGCTGTGATTCAAAATCATATCTGAGAAAGCTATGTTTTTTTCTTCAGGTATCTTCATGATGGCTGTCAACCACCAATTGTACATCAGAATTTCGAACCAACAGTTGTTCTCCTCAACAGCACCTTAGTGGTGCATGTTTCTGAATGTGGCCTTGCAGCATTAGCATCAAAATCAGTATCTCAGGTATAATGAAGATATTTTGTCTCAACAGTATCTTAAGGATGCCTATAATTTCAGGTGATGCAGTGTTCTGTATGCTAGTTCAGTCACTTTAAAAAAGCTGGTAATGGCAACATATAAATCAGTAGCTGCAATATTATGCGCTGAAACTTACTCCTTCCGTTTTTTATTTGATGACGTTCTGGCAACTTTGATTAGTTCTTTTCCGGTTCTTTTTTCCTGTCGGAACACCAATATTTTACTGAACTGAGGAGTATGTCTCCCTAAGTATAGTTAATCAAATATGCATAGCATTTAGTTGTTTTAGGGCTTGCTTGTTTTGCTAGGCTATTGCTTGTTTTCTTTGTGCACTTTATTTCCTTTTGCAATGGTGCTGTGCTTTTCTTTTTTTGATATTTTGATTCCCGTGTAATTTAAAGTTGCATATATAATGAATTGATCCTTTTGGATTTTGGTCATGATATATTGATTTTGCAAGAGGCTGGTAGTTCATTTCAATGCACTGGATCCTAGATAGATTAGCTTTTTTGCATGAAATGGTAGTGAACACTGTTTCCTCTTTAATAAATCTTGTTGCTTTTTTGTATGTCAGTTGTCTGGCCGCACTTTATTCCATTATGAAGCCCCTGAGGTGCATGAATCTGGATCAACAAGTGACCGAAGCGATGTTTACAGCTTCGGTGTTGTTATGTTGGAACTTCTTACAGGGCGCAAACCTTACGACAGGTGACATTTAAGTACACAAGTCATACATGCTTACTTTTTCTTGATGAGGATTTCTGATGTAGCAAATTCAATAATGTTTCATATGGAATGGAATTGCAGCTCACGTCCACGTGCTGAACAACATCTGGTGCGGTGGGCCACTTCTCAATTTCATGACATTGATGCCATATCAAAGATGGTGGATCCTTCCATTCAAGGGCAATGTTCTGTAAAATCATTATCACGTTTCGCTGACATTATTAGCCGCTGTATTCAGGTAAACATTTGGTCTCAATGTTCCCTGTCCTTGACAGCAGGTTAGACAGTGTAACTGACTGAAACCGTCTGATGCAGCATGAGCCAGAATTCAGGCCGCCAATGTCTGAAGTTGTCCAAGACTTAACTCTCATGTTAAGTAATGCAACAAAGGCCTCCATGTAGGAGCCCCTGAAAAGGAGGGAGGCCCTTCGTTGAGAATTCGAATTGCTCGCCAGATTGAGTTGTCTCTGGCCAAGTTGCTTGATAGCAAAGATGCGCCTGGCGATCATTGGTGTGATGAGCATATTCCTCTGCATTTCTGACGGTTGCAAGAAGGATGAAGGATGCAGCAGCAGGATGCGAGAAGCACCTCATGTTGTCTGTCCATGATAGTAATGCCTGTCCGATTGCGTTGTTCTTCGAGACCATTTGTAGTTATGTAGTCTGCCGTATCAGCATTTCTAAGTGCTTTATTCCAGATCACTTACGTGATCACTCTGATCAGCATGGTTCTTCGTATTAGACCACATGTAAATACCGAGATGTGTGAAACAAATGTGTTTACTTTGCTCGTACTGGAAGTTCACTGCATATCGACAGCTGATTGTGGTTGTTTTTGGTTCCATTTGAAGCTTTTTCCCGTGCAAGGAAAATATATTTTTTATACCGTGAGGAAAATGTTTCTGCCAAAAGAAGACGAAAAGATAAGCCTGTTCTGTCATCGTCATCCGTTTCCGGATTCCGATGCAAACTGTGCGGTCGTCAACTGGAAAAGTCGGACGTGAAGTAGAAAAAGCGTTGCGTGGGGCCCACCACCTCCACGCAGTCCCTCCCGCCCGAGTCCGAGATTAGCACCGCACCCCGGAACGGAGCCGAAAATAGAAATCCAAAAATCCGAAACAGTGAGCGAAACGAAGCAAGAAACCGCCCACGAAAGCGCGACGACCCGACACCACCCCCACCTCTCCTCCCTTTCCGGCTCCTACTGGCCGCCCATCCACAGTCCCGTCTCCCGAAACACGCCGCGATCGCACGCGAAAAACCCGTGCCGAGCTGACCCGTGACGTCGGCGACCGCGGCGACAGCCCGATGGTGGTGGTGGCGGTGGGAGGGGCGCCGGCTCCGGCGGGTGGGGGACGTGGGAGGAGCTGGTGCTGGGCGGCGCCGTGCTCCGGCACGGGGGTGCCGCCTGGGCCGCCGTCGCCGACGAGCTCCGCACCCGCTCCCCGTGCGCCTTCTCGCCCGAGGTCTGCACCCAACCCTAGCTCGTGTTTTTGCCGCGCACGCTCGTGATAGGGCTAGGTTTGGATTAGGGCAGGACATTTTTGGGGGCCCCGCCTCGGTCGGAAGTACCATAACAGTCTCTTGGCGAAAAATTGGCGCTAGGGTTTCGTGACCCTACCTTTCAGGCATGATACTGTACTGTCCGTAGAGAGATACAGATACTAGCTGATTTTAGAAATGCTGAATTGATGATCGTTGATGCTTGGGTGATAAGCAGCTCTGCAATTCAGTAGACAGCACATTCCTCGATTTTATGGTGAATTGAACAAGGGGAACCTGGCATGGGATTAACATGTAGACTTTAATGGAGTGGGTGACTTGTAGTTACTACAAGCATCCCAACAGCAAGACACATTGTGCTATTTGTGCTCACTTTGGCGCGTAGTTGTTCCGGTAACCGATGAAACGCCTTTGTTTCTTTCCGGATTTACACCCAGGACACGTGTTTGATCTCGTAGCGTAAATCATTTTTAGAAAGAAGATAATTCCTTGAGCTTTTGGAATGCTATTACTTTATTTCCCTTCTCCAACGATGACGTTGTAGGGGAATTGGAGCCTATCAATGTGGGCCATTTGCTGTCACAGAGGAGAATGATCGCCTTTAGTAATGTATTATCAGATATAGTAACCTGATGTAACCTTTTCCCCTTATTGATGAACGGGCAGTGCTCCTCTCCATTGTACGGAAAAGAGTTTATTGATCAAGTTGTTGATAGCTTTAAATTTTCTCAAACTTTATTTCTTTTATCATTTAGAAGGGATGACAGATTGATTTCTTTTATCTTAGTGTTGCATCATCTGTTTTTTTTCTCTTACAATATTTGTATTTGCAGGACTGTGAGGCGAAATTTGCAGAGATACAATCACGCTACTCAGCATGCAAGTAAGCGTACACCTAGTCGTGTGCTGTTCATACTCTGCTTGTCCAGTTGATGTTATATGTGACTTTGCAATTTGAAAGGAGTGGTGTAGAATGCATATTGTATATTGTTATAATTGTGAAATAGGGCTAGTTGATTTTTTTTAAAGCCATGACTTAGGGTCTTATGTATCCTACATCCTTGTGGGAGCAGAGTAAAAACATATGTGAAACTAGATCCTCTGCTATTTCACCCATATACAATAGTTCAAAAAAATAAGGCATATACATCACATTACATATCTGTTTTTGCAACTGGTCATGCTAAACAATTGTTCTGTTTCATCATGTCTGCACTTGACCATTGGAAATTCTTGCACTTTATTCTGTTTAGTACTGATTTCAGGTCTTTTAGTTGCCATTTTGCGCCTTCCAGCAGTTAGCTGATTTTTTTTTCGAACACACAGTTAGCTGATTTAGGAACTGTTATGTGTTCTAGATCTGGCTTCAATATAGGGTAGGTACATACGGCGGAGGAGAAATGAGGGGAGAGATTATGACACATGACAGTTTAAAATCAGCAATCTAATTAATAAGTTGTCAAAAGGAAAAATTGCAGGACTCTGCAATGAATTTCAGATGGCTGTTGTTGAGGAGAGATAGCCTTTTGTTGTGAAGTAGCTTTCCACTGTTACTGTGTTTTTCTTAGAATTATTCTCTTTACTTCAATGCAGTGCTTGGTTTGAAGAACTCCGAAAACAGAGAGTTGCTGAGCTGAAGAGGGAATTGGAGAAGTCTGAAAGTTCTATTGGGTTAGTGCCTATTTTCGCTCCCTCTTTTCTGAAAGTTTTGTCCATTTGCCATTGCATCATTGATAGATTTTTTTTCTTATGCTCTACCATCCTCGATACAAACTAAGACTACATGTGAATACATGGTACTCGACCTAAATTTTTGTTTCTATCAACATCTCAGTAACATGCAATCTTCATTTCACTTTCCAGATCCCTCCAATCCGTTATTGAAAGCCTCAGTAATAGCAAACATGGTGACGGCAGTTCTGACTGCCGTACTACTAATACTGAATCATGTTCACACTCGGGAAATAGAGCTGATATTAATTCGTCAAGTAAAGAATTGTCCAGAGACAGATCATCCGCGGCTAGTTTCACTGAGGAAGCAAGCAACTGTCAGAAATCTCAGCAAGTGCAGCGGTGCGATATCGATTCAATTCAAACGGACAACCCATCAACAGAGTCATATTTAAAGGATGTAGATGCAAAGGTCTGGGGCTCTAGAAAGCCAAGGGGTAGAAGAGTTAGAAGGATTCTTCAGAATGCTAATGCTAGTAGCAGAGATGGTGAGCCTACATCCACAGCATGCACAGAGAGGGACGGTTCCTCTGAAGTTTGCAAGGAGGACATGAAGAAGGGTTTGAAATTGAAAGCTCCAAATGTAGAACCTAGTATGGCGAAGAAGGGTTTAAAAACTTCAAATGCAGAATCTGATGCAATGAAGAAGGGTTTGAAAACTCCCACAGTAAAACCTGGTGTGATGAAGAAGGGTTTGACAGCTTCTTGTTTAGAATCTGGTATGATGAAGAAAGGTTTGAAAACTCATAAACTAGAACCTGGTGTGGTGAAGAATGGCTTGAAAAATCCACCACTAGAACCTGGTGTGATGAAGGGCGGCTTGAAGACTCTAAAACTAGAATCTGGCGTGATGAAGAACAGCTTGAATGCTCCGAAACTAGAACCTGGTGTGATGAACAACTTGAAGACTCTGAAAGTAGAATCTGTTATCTCTATGATTGAAAGTGGGAGAGCAAACTTGACAGATATTGTGCAGTATATATCCACTCAAGGTGACTGCTTGATGTTGCAACGTCAAGTTGATATCCAGGTATGACTGATCTAACGAATTTAGTCACCATTGTATTTAGAGTGCTTCAGTAGATAGATTAAATTTCTCCAGTAATTAATGTAGGGCACAATTTTAACATTGGACATTGCTCAATTGTCTTTTTATGGTAATATTTTAGTTGAAACTTTTGATTGGAAGGTTTCCTACTATTTCTTCCTTTAGGTAGTTAACTAGTTATGAACCCAAATGTTTCTGGGACTTGGACAATGTAGGTTGTTCCGTATTATCTGACTGCAGTTACTGTATCCGAATTGGGTAAATCTTTCTTGACGTCATATGACACTGTTTGATATATTTGTTTATGTACTTGTGATACAGAGAATATTTAAACTTTGGAACTACCATGATCAAATCTTTCTTAACATCATATGGCACTGTTTGATATATTGGTTTATGTACTTACGATATAGAGAATGTTTAAACTTTATAACTGTTGGGATTAAATCTTTCTTAACATCATTCAAACAGCATGATATGAATTTTTATATTTCTCCTCACCTTTGATCTGCAGAGGAAAAGAGTAACATATAAGAAGATGATTCGCCAGCATATGGACTTCCGAATCATTCACTCTAAGATCAAGACTGGCATGATCTCTTCTACCAAGGAGCTCCTAAGAGATATGCTACTTTTTGTGAATAATGTCATTGCCTTCTACCCAAAGGCTACACTGGAGCACATGGCCGCAGTTGAACTTCGTGACCTTGCATGCAAAATATTGAATCAGAGTGCAAACATGGTCCCCAAAACAGCTGACGCCCCTATACTGAAGAAGAATGCTCAAGTGACGCAGCCTGGACGCCATGGCCATGATGATACTAAGGGAAACAAGGCTCCTTCAAGGGACGCTACTGCCAGTGCCAGGCAGGGTGAGGGCAAGGAGACTGCCACTGCCAGGCAGGATGAGGGCAAGGACAACTCTAGTGGTGGTAAGCCTCCAGCAGCTAATTTAAAAACTGTCCCAAAAAGTGAACCGCCAAAGAAGAGAGGTGTAGGTCGGCCTCCGAAGAACGGGGTGGGTCGGCCTCCGAAGAGCGGGGGCCTACGAAGAGGAGTGCACCGGTGCAGGAAGATAGCCCCAGCAGAGGCAGGAAGAGGATCCGGCGGGGACCCTGACGCCAGATCAATGCCGTGGACGGTTAAAACTGTGTACAGCTTAAACTTAATCACCGGCTAGTTCCTTTTGTTGTTCTACCTGGCAAAGCCAGGTCAGATATCAGAATGATGTAACAGGAAGGTTTAGCTGGCTTTTGGTGTGTGTTGTAAGGAGTAAAGGATGATTAGAGAGGAACCAGTTTCCTGTAGAGGTAGTCGGAGTTAGGCTATACATGACTGTGTAATTGTTATAGTCTCCTGATCAGTTAAGTTATATGAACTTGCAGAACCGCATGAAACATATTTGCCCTCGTGGTTGCGTGCTCAGTTTTTCTGGGCAATTGTTGATGCTCGCTGCTTGCCAGCCACCCGAACCGAAAGGTGAGGACGCTTGGACAGAGCCACAGAGGCAGCTCGCGCTTGCCTCTTGCTGGGCTGCTGGCGCTTCCCGTGCGTCACTTTCTTGCCATCCATCCGCTCGTGGGCCGCCTGACGTGCGTCACGCACGCGCGGCATGGGCCGCGCTCACGTCGGGAAAGGGAGCCGAGAGATGGAATGGAACCAACGAACCCAGCGGAAAACCTGGTCATGGGCACCACCGAAACGGCAGCTGCGCCTGCGCGCTCGCTGGCATCGCGCTCCGGTCCATTCCCACTGGCCGCGCCGTCTGGTGGGGCGCACTGGTACCGACGGGCCGGCGCGAGGTGGAGTCTGGACGAGGCGCCACCCGTCCCCGTTCCTCTGAAGCTCTGACCCGACCGTCGCTGTCGCGCTGTGCCTCTCGGCTCGCACGGCCAGCTCCGTCCGCCCGTGCCAAACTTCCCACCCACCTTTCCCAATTCCGCCGCCGCCGAGGGACCTTCCATTAACCATTCCCGCAACGCACTACCAGCCGCGCCGGACCGGTGCCCTCGCCGCCAAGGCGCGCGGCGTGACGAGGGACGCGAGCTCAGCGTCTCCCCGCCCGCGCCGGCGGCCTCGCCTCCGACTCTTCCGGCCGCCTTGGTAATTCCCTTTCCTTCTCAGTCAGCTGGGCGTTGTGTTATGATCGCGCGTTTTAGATGCTTAAACCTTGGATTGGGAGACAATCTCAGCGGCCGCCGTCGCGGGTGGGCTCGCGAGTGCGCCCACAAGAGCTAGGCGCATCTATGCGTGTACCACACACCTCGTACCTTCTGATTTACTGTACTGTGAATATCAAAAGCGAATTGCATCAGACAATCACAAGTGACGCACACACTAGAGATTCTCCCCTGTTACCTATTCGCTTCCGGTTTTACTCGATGTCGGGGGAAGAGATGCTTTCGAGTGTAATTTTTGTCCCTTGGTATCTTGTATCTATATAAGAGGAATTTTCTCCTTTGTTTTGCCCGGTACGTCCAAAATTACAGGAACATGAACTAGTAGAACATTTTTTATGGACCATCCTTTTTTTCTCAAACACACAAGAGAGCTGCGAATTTTTGTATTAAAAGAAAAAAGGTCCGTACAAGACCCCTCATGTTAGGACCATGACTAGAGGTGTGAACTGAAAAAGAAAACAACTAACAAACACACACCCTGAGTTGCGACCTCGGCTAGTTGCATTCAGCCTTGGCTTGGCAACCGACCTATGCCTAATTCTTTGAGGCCCAGAGTGCCAGCCAGAGTCCAGAGTTGTGTTTCCAGCTTGAGGTTGCTCAAGACAAATTGGACACTGGATGCAGCACCATCAAATACCCCCACATTTCTATGTTTCCAAATCGACCAAGTGCCCAAGACGATCAACGTGTTGAAGCCCTTCTTGTTTGCTTTAGCCACTCGGCTGGTGGTGCAGTGCATCTCCACCATGACACCAGTGCTGCTTCGAGCCAAGCTGCTGTAGATTAAAGGAGGACAAAAGATTGTACCCGAAATATCTTGCAAAGACACACTTGACCAAAAGGGACAACCCTGGAAATGGAACGTGTTGCTCGATCTTTTGTCGTTCAAATAACACTGGCTTTATTACTGTTCCTGAATTCTGATGATGACCTGCTTGCAGGGAACATGAGAATACATGTCTTATTGACGGCATAAGAAGACAATCCATCCATTCCCAGACGTACAATAAAAAAGTAGTGCCTTGAGAGACAAGGTTAGCTGGTGGGTGGTATTTTTTTGTGATTAATTGCTTATACTACCATCTATCTACATGTCATGTGGAAGGTTGATTCAACTAGCATGGTACTTTATTACTACTACCTAATATCTAAATTGAATCCACAGAATGGTAAGGGGGTGATCACTGACCTAAGATGAAACTGCGGTTGCATCTGCTGGTCTTGTGTGTGATCATCGTATTCCTGGTGTACAACATGGCAAACTTTCAACATAGGCAGACAACGGTAACACTCAATGTCCTTGGTTAGCATAGTTCCTGGAATGATTGTGAACCTGAAAGATGGTAATGATCCATTGTGGAACTTTGCAGTTGGAAGCAAAATCCCGACCATTTGATACAGTGACGGTATGTGTGCACATTATCTCAATCAAAATCTGGAACATGGTGGCTTTTTCCTATTGATCGAGAAGCTGATTTTCATTCATTGCTAAGATATTTATAGTTTCAAATGTAAACATTAGGTGTCTGACAGAGCAGCTGTTAAGGTGTCTGAAAAAGCTGATGACAGGATTGGTTATTTGCCTCACGGTATTGTGGAGCCATACTCCGACATGGAGCTGAAGCCATTATGGCTGATAGGAAATGCTCAGTCACAGGTCAGTGAGTATAAC
>JAUNZO010002051.1:0-11773 GCA_031894775.1 Chloris gayana
CCGATTAAAGCGAGAGGGGACCACTGTTAATGCCCGTTTCACGTCGTGAGGGGATTTTGAAACTTGATGGGGGTGGGTACCAGTCCCGTGGTCACAAAATAATTTCCGTTTTGAGAAAACAGGGGTAAAATCATAAAGTTGAAAAAGGAGGGGTAAAATCGCAATTGGAAGGCAAAGCAGGGGTAGAAACGTAAATGCCCCTATTTTTAAAGGTCAAAAATCTAATTTGACATTTTAATTCTTTAAGGTGAACATGTAACATGTAAACAAATTTAATGGATCGGTAAAAAAATCTTCAAGTATAATTTTAAAGTCTGTATTGACCATGTAATTTTCTAGTGATTTTTAATAATGAAAAAAGTCCCATCTTTCTTTAAAGAAGGTTAATTGATTTAATATTAGATATATATAAGGTAGGTCTAACAAATTAGGCGCCAAGAAAATGTGCATGATAATAGTCAAAGGCTACATAAAATTTGTTGTACATTATATACTTGGTGACAAATCAACAATTTCAGATACATACTTCTTTTGTAACATAATCTGAAAATAAACATTTTCTACCAAAGAATTTTGGGACGAAATAGGAGAATTGGTGAAACGTAGTAGTACTATCATAGACGTACGAGGGTCTAACGTGTGTAGAGCATTTAGTTACTCTGGATTATCACTCACTCTTTATCACTAAAAATATGCATTATTTGTTATAGACAATCTTATTAGTAATTCATATCAAATTTTGAAAAAAAATCTGTTATAGAAACTAGTAAAGAGTAACACATGTCTCCAGTTCAAAAGCTACAAATGGAAAGTATAAAAATGCTCTTATAATTAATACAATAATATGTTAGTAATTTCATCTAAGCTGTTTTTCTCATCTACAAGTGAATGAACGATAGTAAACTTAAAAAGAGGCAGTATAGAAAGTCTAGAAGAACTGGAGTTCACCAATTTTTCACGGAGGCTCGAGTCGCTGATGGCCTCCATTTTTCTCACCTATCTATCGCAAAAGACGCCAAGGTAGAAAAACCCCTAGGTGGTAGCCCTCCTGTCGCTGCCGGTGGGTGGCTGCCCGTAACGGCACTCCACTCTGCTTCTGCTCCACTTTCGCTACTCCGCCGCCGCCGCCCTCATCCGTTGCTCGCCGCATTCACGGAAAGCTCATCCTGCTCCAGCAGAGCAGGCGAGCTGAGCGCGAAGCTTCCAAGATTGCGCGGAGGTCGAGGATGGAGAGCAGCAGCGAGGAGGAGCTGGAGGAGGAATTCCCCGGCCACGAGTGGATCACCCCGCAGTCCTCCATCCGCGCCGCCTACCAATCCCAGACCGAGAAGGTGCTGCGCCTTCCCTCCTTCTCCCCACACACGCCGGGGCCGGTTCTTTTCCCCCTGTTTCGGCTTGCTTCTTTGATTGTTGTCCGGCGGTCCAGTATGATTGTGCTCGAATTTTTGCTCTTGGATCTAGAACTGGTATTATGGTTTTGCTAAGGGCAATGCCATGTGGGGAGATCAAGCAATCCAGCATTTGGCCATAGGAATTACTCCCCCTTATTTTCTGAGGAACGAATTAGTCGTATTGATTCTGATGATCTGATCTGCGGATTCTTGAACGTAGTGTTATCACTTTTGTACCACAGAACAATATAACTGGCATCATTGCAGTAAGATTTCTTGCAGCTGGACAGAAGTATATAGCTCACCTTATTGCAACAAAAATCGCAAGTAGCATGTGGCCTAACTTGATATTGTTTGATGGGGTTGAATGAAGGGTTTAGTGTTGTCTGCATCTTTGTCTTTTGGGGTCGGTAGGCTGCTTCATTGGTTGCCAAAATGCTCTCTCTGGTGTGTTGATGCTACTTGACATGATTGTTGTGATTGCAGGGCATCAGGAAGATTTGCTCTGAGCTGCTGGAGTTGAAGGATGCTATCGAAAATCTATGTGGGAATATGCAGTCAAAATACCTGGCTTTTCTCAGGTAACTACAGGCGTGTTCATCCTGCTCTGAATATAAAGAAACAGTTGCAGTACCTGGATTATGTTTACTTTACTCATATTTAATTTATAATCTGCACTATTTTTTGCTGTTTAAACCATTTACAAGTTCAATTTTTTTCTTCCTTTTCATTATTTACACAGGATATCTGAGGAAGTTGTTGAAGCGGAACAAGAGTTAATTGAGCTACAGAAGCATGTATCTGCACAGGGTATTCTTGTGCAGGATCTAATGAGTGGTGTATGTCGTGAGCTCGAAATTTGGCAAAAATCTAGCAAGGAAGAAGCTGTGACAGAAAAGGATTTTCAAACTGAACTGGATAAAATTTTGTCTGATGACACACAGGACCCCAAAGTGATTTTTCTGGATAAACTTGACGTTTTTCTTGCAGAGCACAAAATGGAGGAGGCATTGCTAGCTCTGGAAGCTGAAGAGAAGAAATATTTAACTGCAGATGAACCTGGAAAAGAATCAAATGCAGAGATTTCTGCATTTAAGGCAGCATTGTTTAAAAGAAAATCGATTCTTGAGGATCAGCTTGTTAGGTATTCTGAACAGCCATCTATATCTGCTACACAACTAAGGAGATCGCTGTCTGGTTTAATTAAGATAGGCAAAAGTTCTTTAGCTCATCAAGTACTCCTGAAAGCTTATGGTGCGCGCCTCCAAAAAAGTGTTGAGGCATTTCTTCCCACCTGTTCAATCTACACAGAAACTTACTCTGCAACTTTATCACAGCTTGTTTTCTCAGCCATCTCAAAGGCATCAAACGAAACGACAACACTATTTGGAGATAGCCCAATGAACACAAACCGAATCATCCAGTGGGCTGAATATGAAATTGAAACTTTTGCACGTTTAGTCAAAGATAATTCTCCTTTGCCCGAGAGTGTTTCTGCCCTTCGCTCTGCCTGCATTTGCATCCAAACTAGTCTCACTCACTGCTCTTATCTGGAATCACATGGTCTGAAATTCTCGAAGTTACTTATGGTACTGTTGCGTCCATATATTGAAGAAGTACTTGAACTGAATTTCAGAAGGGTGAGAAGAAAGATTGTAGATTCAGCAAGGAATGATGATACTCTGCTTCTTAACCCTCAAGAAGGATCTCCGCTCTCTGGTGCAGTTGCACAGAATGTTGTACTTACAAGCAGTGGAAAGAAATTCATGTCTGTTGTTAATGTGAGTCCTCCTTTTACCGATTCTTATAAATTGATTTTCCTTTTAAGTGAACTTGCCTTAATCCAACCTGTTGTTTTGACATGTTTGACATTCAACTTCCTTATTGAGTTATTGTGAATTGATTAATTGAACACCTTGCTCTCAGTGAAAATTTTGGAGTTGCTATAAGTTAGTCAATTTCTAAAGGCAAAATTGTCGGTAACACACTGAGAAAACTTGACTTCGTCTCCAACACATCAACAAAGTCGTATTTGTCTGCAACACACTACGATTTTGTGATCTCTTGTCTCGAGACACATTATGACTATTTAACAATTGATGTCAACTTTTTTATCTCAATACTCATACTACAATAGGACTTGAAACTTGGCATAAATATACATTGTCCTATTATCTATTAATAAAAAATAGTGCTAGATTTTATTTTGTTATTTTCATGGTTTGTTGGATAAATTGAATATTAAAACAATGAGCAATCAATAAAACATCTGAAAAAAATTTAGCTCTATTTTTTAATGATAGGTAAAGCAAAAAATATATTTATGCTAAGTTTCAAGTCCTAATGTATTACGAGTATTGAGATAAAAAAGATGAAAACAATTGTTAAATGGCCATAATGTGTCCTGGACAAGAAATCACACAATCGTAGTGTGTTACGGACAAATTCGACTTTGTTGATGTGTTAGAGACAAATCCACATTTTCTCAGTGTGTTACGGACAATTTTGCCATTTCTAAATGTTGTGACCTAATATTTTGATGCGTCAGCAAATCCTCTACATAAGAACAATGTTTTTCCTTCATTCGCGTATCTGAGATAGTGAATGGTGTATGCAATGTGTTTGTTTACTTTATTGTGGCAACATGTAAATGTAGACACCAAGTTACTATCATAAGTAAACTGATTTGCACTTGTTCGGTTGCACTAACTTTTGAATTTGAATAGAATAATCTTCGCTGGAACAAATGGATTTTAATATTTCCAAAGCTCATTTACTTCTTTCACAAATTACTGTACTTCACCTGCTACATAATGACTCGAAGCAGCTAATCTACATGCATGTCCTCCTTACAGGATGTTTTGGATCAGGTTACCCCATTGACTATACTTCACTTTGGTGGAACAATTTTGAATAAGATTCTCCAGCTTTTTGATAGATATGTAGATTCACTGATCAAAGTCTTGCCTGGACCTACAGAAGATGATAATCTAGTAGAGTTGAAAGAGCCTGTTGAATTTAAAGCTGAAAGTGATGCGCAACAGCTAACACTAATTGGAACAGCATACACTGTTGCAGATGAGCTATTGCCAGCTACTGTCTCCAAGTTCTTTAGTATGCAAACTGAGAAGAAAGGAACTGGTGGATCAGTTGAAGGTGTTGGTTCTGGGTCCATATACTCCATTGAATACAAAGAGTGGAAACGTCATCTGCAACATTCTTTAGATAAACTGAGGGATCACTTCTGCCGGCAGTATGTATTGTCATTTATTTACATGGAAGGGAAGTCACGATTGGATGCTAGAATGTACTTGGAGCGAAAAAGCAATGATCTTTTGTTTGATTCTGATCCCTTGCCCTCCCTCCCGTTCCAGGTGATTCTATTTCTGTATTACAATAATTTGATGAGAAATGTTTAATATGATCCCTGTGATGGCACAACTTTTATTCTTGTCTCTGGAGAAGTGCCTTTTATTACATTTGCTCGCGTATCTTTATGACCGTTCAGTAAAGAATAGTATATCAGTTTAGGAGATTAATATGGTCTCAGAGATGATGCTTTGACCACCAATTTCTTTGAAAATACGTATATGAAGGTCTTTTGTGATGGATCCTGCAGCAACCATATTATGTTGTCAATCTGCATAATATATATGTACTCCCTCCGTCCTGAATTACTTGTCATCCTGGCTTTGGGCACAGGAATTTAGGAGAAGTGAATAAGGTAGATGCGCGGGAAACGAGGGGGAAAGAGATAGAGATGTATTGGAAAGAAAGAGAGTTGCATTGGGATGTGAGGGTGACAAGTAAATTGGGAAAACTAGATAAATGTAGGTCTGTAGGATGTCAAGTTATATGGGACGGAGGGATTATTGATGATCAGATGATGTAGTTTGCATCTCTGTGATGGGTAGATATGTATGCATGTTAATTTAATTATGAAAGTTACATGCATGTCACATCTTTATTTGGAGTATTGTATTTTAATCCAGCACTGATATTAAGCGTTGCCAATTCACCTTAAAGTGTCATTTTTATTGTTGCTTTGCTGTAGTACTTATTCTACTGTGGAAAACATGTGTCGAAAAACATACATTTGATTAGGTACTTAGGCAGATCAGATATTTAGAAGCATTCTGTTACCCGATATCTACTCTTCTGACATTCAACTTATCTATTCTTTTATGTGAGATACAATGTTACATCCATTGCAACTTTGGTTTAGAAAAAATGTGATTAGCTAAACATCGTCATGTTTGAAAACTTATGCGACAAAAGCAGTTGTCTCATTCATTTGTTTTTGTTCTTTCAGGCACTGTTTGGAAGACTGCAGCAGCTGGCTAGTGTTGCTGGTGATGTTCTACTGGGAAAAGAGAAGATACAGAAGGTATTGCTGTCAAGGCTCACTGAAACGGTTATCATGTGGCTTTCTAATGAGCAAGAATTCTGGGATGTCTTTGAAGACCAATCCATCCAACTCCAGCCTTCGGGATTGCAGCAGGTACATTTTCTTGATCACCCATGTTACTTTGAATCTTTGATGGAAAAACAAAATCACCAAAATCTTGCTCCTTGCAGCTTATTCTTGATATGCACTTCATTGTTGAGATTGCGGTCTGTGGACGGTTTCCACACAGGCCAGTTCAGCAGCTTGTCTCAACAATCATAACTAGAGCAATTGCAGCCTTCTCAGCCAGGGGTGTTGACCCGCAGAGGTCTGTAATCACAATCGCTACTAACTTTCTGTAACAGTTCCCGTGATGCAATATGTTTTCCTAGTGCTTAACATCACACGAAATTGATTTCAGTGCTCTTCCTGAGGATGAATGGTTTCTGGACACTGCCAAGGCTGCGATTCATAAGCTCATGTTAGGCAACTCAGGATCCGAGTCCGAACCCGATGAACATATTGCTCTGCATGATGAAATGTCTGATTCTGACGAGAGCATTTCAACTCCGTCGACGACAGGGTCTGAAGAATCGTTTGCTTCTGCAAACAATGATGATCTCGAAAGTCCTGTTTACTTCACTGATCCAGAAAGTTAGTTGCTCAAACCAACCTTGTGAATGTGTTTTATTATCTGGCATACTTGTCAGAACCTTGAAGCAGCATTGCCCTCACGAGGGGTACAGAAACCAGAAATACCATCAGTGATTAAGCTCGTCATTATATCCTACTTTACCCCTGTCTATTAGTCTCCTAAATTATTTGTTTCGCCAAAGGGTGAACAGTGAACTTGCATGATGAATCTTTATTATTAGCTTCACACATGATTCAGGATTACAAGCCTTTGTGCAAACCAACATAGTAAAAGTGATGGTACAGGACATGAGTTGCGTGACAGGTATTACATACTTCAGTTATTCTCTAGTTCTTTGTCGCAAAAAGAAACAAAAACAACTTCAGTTATTCTCGAGGTACGAACGCACTCTGATACACATGCAGGGAAGACAAGGTACGATGTGTTTCTTCTCTCTCGCCGGGCTCATAAGCAGCACATATCCAGGAGGCAGCAGCAGCAGAGGGCGGCACAGCTGCATGCACAAAGCAGAGACAGACAACAAAGTGATGAATCAATTATTAAAAAAAAACAAAGTGATGAATCGGGTAGCTGGTCAACGCCTACTAGTGTTGGTGCCAAAAAAAAAACGCTCGCTAGTGTCGCAAATTGGTACTAGTGCTACTAGACTATACTGGTACTAGACATGAGACTTACCATCCTTCCCAGAAGCCCTTGTCGCCGCGGCTCTGCGTCTGGGGCGTCACCTGCTGGGGCGGCGGGGGATTCATCATGGCAACGTTGAAGTTTCCGGGGTAGCCCGGCGGTGGCGCCGGCTGCACGTAGCCCGCCTGCGGGGGCGCCGGTACCGGCTGCATCACGTCCGGGTACGCTGCGTCCGTGCCAAGGCGGCAAACAACACGAAACCAATGAATCAGTGTGGAGCCCAGTGATCAAAGCAGAAGCAGAGCAAAACAAGCTGCCGGGCGCGCAGCGAACAATCACCGGTCACTGGAGCCTGCTTCTGCTGGTCCTCGTAGTAGCTCATGGTCACCGAATAATCAACAAGGCAGCGGAGCTCGCGGGACGGACAGAGGGCGACGGACTCGGCAATGCTTGTGCGTATGAGCGTTTATATCGGAGACGCGCGGGGAGAACGTACGTATCGAAACGAACAAGGGGATGGGTTTACTTCGATGTGATTGGCAATGGAAAGAGCGCGCGGCAGGTCACGTCGTTGGTTGTTCTTAGCTGCAACAAAAGCTGGCGGACTCTCAGATGACAATGCCTATAAACCTGCAATTCGGCCGGCAGACAGTTTCCTCTATTTCCTTTTTCGTCTGATAAAATGATTATCCAGCATTCAGTTTTTTTTCTTTTGAGCAAAAGTAGTCAGTTACTTTGAACTGTTAAATCCTGCAGCTCGGCCATCTCCAACATTTCTGACTCTGGGTAAAATAACTGGGCCCAGTCCCCTTCCTGATTAACGAGATAACGGGCCAGGTCAAGCCTATACTCCAAGGTTGCCGGCCATCGGAGAACTAGGACGGCCCACCAATCTCGCTACATTACGTGTAAACATGTCCAAACGGACGGCCCGGCACGTGCACGGAAATGCACTGCCCGTTTAGTTTCGGATTGGCACGGCACGAAATTGCCGGTCCATGTGCCCGACCGTCGGCCCATGGCACGGCACGAAAATGACTTGACGTTCCGGGCCGGCCCAGTATATAATGACGGCCCATTTAGCGTATCAAATAATTACAAAATGAAGGTGGATAATGGGTGGAGGTGGTATTGGAATCTTAAACCTGTTGGTTGAGAGCAAGAAGCTTTACCACTATACCAACAATCATCTTTGTTTCATTTAGGGAATTCTATTCTATTTGTATATTGATAGGCAACTAACAGATCATACTCATAAACGGACCGTGCCGTGCCGCCCATCAGGCCGAGACCTCGGCCCAAGCACAGCACGAAGCCTCGTGCCGGGCCGGCCCGACACAAAATTATTTCGGACTGTGCCGTGCTTGGGCCGTGCTTTTTCCTGTGCTTCGGGTCGGCCCGCTTGGCATAACCCATTTGGACATGTTTAATTACGTGAATGCTTGTTCATCTCGCTGCAGAAGTTAGAGTATCTGAAATCAGCAATCTTGTGGCCAAATGGATGTGAACCACTTGGCTTGCTTCCATTTCAAGCAAACCACAAAAGTTTGTAAAGACATCAGGACTACTGCACCGCTCCATTTCACCATCTTGATGGCCAAGGTACCAGCAAAAAAAATTATCCTTGTATTTCTCAAGATTACCTGTACAAACATGTATAACAGATCATGAAAAAGAAATATCATAAAATATGTCAAGCATTGCACTGCATCCCTCCACCCCTTGGCACTATATAGAGGCAATACAAAGCTTGAGGCTTAGGAGAAAATTGTCAAAACGATGAAACAACGGATGAGAAATCATTCAAAAAAGAAGATTACACCCTCCAACACCGACTCATGAGCATTGGAAAATATTAAGCTTTTTCTATGGAAAAATCTCAAAATCATTAAACTTACCATCAGAAGATAAGACAGTCTCAGCTGGTATATTGTTCAAGTCATGTACTCCTTCATGATGATATGCTTCTGGTACACTAAATATATAGGGTGTGTTCGTTTCCTCCCTCTAAAATTTAGCACTGTCACATCAAAGAGAATCTTATTATTTATGAATATTTTGATCAATTTAATGACAAAACCCTATTGACAGATTGGTGCTAATTTTCGAGATAAATCTAATGAGCTTAATTAATCTATATTTTGCTAAAGTGATGCTACGAGTAACCGTCTTCTAATCACGACTTAATTAACGTCATTAGATTCGTCTCGTAAATTAGTCTAGGGGCCTGTAATTTGTTTTATAATTAAACTTTATTTAATACTCTTAAATAATAAAATTCTTTTTGATATGACAACTCTAAAATTTAGACCCCAGAAAACGAACACACGCATAGTCCATCTCTTCATCCAGACTCTCCGATAAGTAGAAACAACCAAGTCTCTTGAGTTATTGCTTCAACCTAGTTTCAGAGCAAGCAAAAGAACTCTAATTGGGATGATCCAATTAATCATAGTAAGGTAAAAACAGAACAGTAATGCGAAAAATGTAGGAAGTATTTCATTGTCAAAGACTCAGCAGAACATTATATATATGCTACATGAAACATGTAACAAGAATGAAGACCTTAATAGAAAGAGTGAAGTGTACAATTCATTTGTTTCATTTAGTAAATCTAAATTGCAGCAAAAAAAAGGACACTATATTTCTCACCAAAAACCTCTGAAACTGTGTTGATGAACGTTTGAAACATTCCATGACAATAACAGACGAACTATGGTTGGTGCGCATTCTAAAACCGCATGTACGCGGTGCGCCGGTGTCAGCTTATAATGCTCCGCTCTGCACCGCACCCTTTCCATATCGGTACGTACGCAGCTGATCGCTTTCACGGTTCTTGAATTCGGAACGCACCGCCACCACCTGCTGCAGCTCGTGTCGCCTCCAGCTCCACTGCGCGGCGCCGAGCTCGAACACGCTGGTTTCCGATCCGGGGAAGATGAGGTGAGCCGGTGACCCGACGCGCGTTGCCGAAAACGTCGAGTTCAACCGAAAGCACTGAACCGTGCCATTCTGGGTCCTTGGGGGTGATGATGTTGGGGCCACCTTGCACGCGGCGACTCTGCGCTTCGCTCACGCTCTTGGTGGCCACCGTACGTCTCCGTCTTGGTGTCCGGCGACCTCCTCGTCCTCGCCTGCGCCGCCTGTGGCGCACGGCTCGGCCGCGAGGCCGCTGCCACCGCGTGGCTCGGCGGCGCGGGCGCCCTTCTTGGCATCATGGCCAATTGGCCATCGTCTGGGGAGAAGATAGCTAAGTACCGATTGTCTTATCTAGGGAAGGAAGCCCATCCATCCTCCGTCACAAACTCACAACCACCAACTTAATTAATAAATTGTTACTGTGTGTGCCGTGCAGTATAGCACTGTTAATTCACCCAATTAGCTTAGCTCCTTTGATCTTACCAGTCGCCACCTTCGCAGGTTAAAGTGATGTAGCCCATACCGTTGCAGTATCGCGGGCTGATTATATATATATGGAAAGCTTAAGGGCTACATGGACAAGAGCTACATTGCCAAGCTTAAGAGCCGGACCTGAGCCGGCTGGACAAGAGCAGCTACATGGAGCAGGTGCTCAAACCAGAGAAGAGCAAATAATCAAGGTTTTTAGTCGTCAGCGGAAGGGACACTGGCTGAGATTGCCGGTTTCATTAGCTTTTTCCTGTTATATTGATGGGTGGATGGGGGTTCTCGAGTGCGCTTCTGTGAGGCACTAATCGATTCATCTTACCTGTATTGCAGACACACACGCTATGTGATTTCCAAATCGGGAGATGAGCGCGAGAGAGCGCTAAGACCAGCAAGCATTGAGCTGAGCCGTGTCAGCATTGCCGGTCCCAAGATCTAAGATTGGCAAACGACTTAAGAGCGCGAGATAAGCCGCTGCTGCTGATGGCATCATACGACGATGACGCGTTCAGGACCTTCCTGGGCCTAGAGCAAATATGGGCATGTTTGGACGGGCTGGCCCAAGAGAAAGGGCCAGGCGACTGCAGGACGCGCGCGTAACGTGCAGCAAAGCAGTCGTCGCTTTCGTTGGTATCGGCTCACCATCACATGTGCGACATTGGAGGCTCATTAAGTTATCACAGACAGGGCGGCAGACGGATAAGCTGTGCGTTCCGCAGACGTCGAACTGTAGTCGCTGATGATGTTTCGTTCAACCGAACCGAACTATTAAATTGACAGGACCATCACCAGGCCAGGAAGAAGAGCAGGGCAGCTTTTTCACCGTCGCTGCTGCTAGCTCCAATCAAATCTCAGATTAAACTGCCGCCCCTGACAGTCTGACGCACACACGTTGTACTGAAACGGCGATCAAGTTCGAACGTTGGTTTTGAGCCTGAAGATTGAACAAAAGACTTCGGGTGTGTTCGTTTTCTCGAGTCTAAACTTTATAACTGTTACATCGAGAAGAATCTTACTTATTTAGAAGTCTTAAATAAAGTTTAATTATAAAATAAATTACAGGTTCCTAGACTATTTCACGAGACGAATCTAATGAGGTTAATTAAGTCATGATTAGAAGATAGTTACTTGTAGCACCACTTTAACAAAACATAGATTAATTAAGCTCATTAGATTCATCTCGAAAATTAGCACCAATTTGTAAAAGGGTTTTGTCATTAAATTGATCGAAATATTGATAAATAGTAAGATTCTCTTTGACGTGACAGTGCTTGCTAAATTTTAGAGAACAGGAAACAAACAGGGCCGAAG
>JAUNZO010002052.1:0-23802 GCA_031894775.1 Chloris gayana
ATTTTATAATGATATATATGATATTTTAAATGAAAAGGCATTTTCCAAGTGTAAGTTCTGGTCATTGGAGATTAGAATTAAGCTGTTACATTTGCTATTTTAAAACTGCTGACCCGTGCATTGCACCGGTTGATAGACTAGTATGCAAAATTCTAGTGGTAAGGCTGACTTCAACAATAGAAGCCATATTTACAAGACAAAACATAGTTTTGCTAGCGTCCGCCTGGCATCTACAGCGCAGTGGAGGGAAGGCAAAATGTCGCGTCTCCGACAGATAAAATGCTATCCTCCCCTGCCCGGCCATCGGTCGCTCTGCTCGAACTGCACAACTGCCTCGCGCGCTCTGGTCCCGCCCGTTGCTCTGCGCCGCAAGCTGCTCCCCGCGCCGGTCCCGCCGGCCACCGGAGCGGCTCGCCCCGCGCCGCCCGAGCAGTTATCCTCGCACATGCTCGCTCCGTCTCAGCGCTCGTCCCCTGCGGATGGAGCCACTCACCAGCGCGCGCTCCTCCGCCCAGCTGTCGTGCCGCCTCCTCCGCACCCAGCCGCCGCGCGCCCATTCTCGCTCGACTACGCAGCACCTTCCTCCTCCGCGGAGTAGCTCCCCGCGCGTCGCACCCAATTTGAAGGGGATAAGATCGACTTGCAGTCGTGCTCGCCTTCCCCGTCCACGCTACCGCGCTCCAGGTCACGCCCGCACCGAGCCCATCTCCGTTGCCGTGCCTCGCCTCCCTCACGCGCGTCGTCACGCTATCCTCCTCCCATGTGCACCGCCATCATCGGGGCCCACCTCTGCTACCGCGTCGAGACCGTCCTCCGCTAGCTCGCGACCCGCCTCCTCCCGTGCGCGCCATCGCCCGACCCCCTACCCATCGCGGCCCGCCTTCTCCCGTCCGTGTCGGCGCCAGCCACCAGCGTCGCGTCCGAGCTCCACAGCCGCCGACGCCGTGCCCGCGCTCCACAGTCTTGTGCCGCTCCACTGCCAAGAGTTGATGGCTTCGAGCAAATGCATCAGATGAGAGAGAGTGTGCAATTTTAGCTTCCCTCTCTCTCCTCCTATGCAAAATGGCTGACCCGTTGCCTCTCCTTGTTGGAGACATTTTGGACATACAGTAACCCTTGGAGATGCAAAAAATGCATTTGGCTGCTCTTGTCAGTAAGTCTGGATAGTGTAGCCACAAATTAATGCAGTAGAAACTAGCTAGGGACGTGGCCATAGGGAGACCAAGTCTCATTATTTTCTGATTATATCGTTGGTCGGCATCGGAGCATATGAAACACATGCCCTAATGGCTTGTGCTGCTGTCAGAGAAGTTAATGAGACCAAAGACTCGATCGGTGGCAATGCAATGACAAATGGAATTTAGACAAGTGTGAGTACTAGACAATTTGACTCTGACAACTGATGAATCTAGTTTGATCCGTGTTCACGGTTAGCTGAAGCAGTTACTGCGGCAGTAGCTGTAATCTCTGTTCAGTTATTCCGTGCTGCTGACCCACTGATGGCAGAGGCCAAAGCACTGTTTCTAGAGGTACATCTCCCATGCACAATACTTCCTTTGTAAAAAAATTAAGAATTTATTGACTTTCAGCTATCGTGTTTTATTCATTTATCTTATTCAAGTATTTATATAAATATAAAAAATAATCCTAAATACTTAGAGTATATTCAATAATAAAATAAATTATAATAAAATAAAAATATTTTTACAAAATTTTAAACAAAATAAGTGATCAAACGTGATGTCTAAAAGTCGACAAATACTTACAGTTTTTAAAGATGTAGTACTGCACCGACAACAAACACTTCCATAGTGACTTTGCGATCTCTCACACATGCCATTCCCGTCAATGCTTTATGATTTCGTCAAAAATCAATCAGGCTAACGCCAAACTGCCGCTCATCAAGATAGACAAAATGGCCAATCAGGTGGATGTATGTACCCATGTCTTGTTTGTAGTACTCCTAGTCCTAGGTCACCTTTGCTTGTGCAAAATGGCACAGACCATATTTCAGTGGGACATAGTAAGTTCCATCATCCCATATCTGTAACTGTAACAAGTTTTTGGATTGACACATGAAAGTTGCCTGGGTGAATAGGCAAACTTAAAAATTCCTACGAAAATAACAAAAATCAACACGTCAACTCACTATATGTTGACGTCAAAAGTCGCCAACACACCGTCGTCCGGAGAGTCCACCGAAACTCCGGCTGACGCGAGGCCCTGTGCTCCCAACGGACCGGCTCAGCTCGCCGATTCTCGTGTGCGCTGGTGCGTGCGGATGGTTTTCCTGCAAACCAACAAAGATAAATAAAAGTGTAAAATTCCAGGTCATCGGCCCGGATAGACCGATGTGCAGCCGTGGCCGATTCTGGCGTAAGATAGACAAAATCGGCCATCGACGAGGAACAAGCACGGCCCATCCATTTATGTATTAAATGTCGGGCAAGCGAACTGTGATACAAACGATACGAAATCGGCCGACGCTATAGCAGAGCGATCGGTAGCTAGCAACCGATTTCGTCGGTGAGCAATCAAATCAGTAAGACCTTGCAAGGATGAATTATCGAATAAAATGTAAACAAGGTAATTATTAATGGGATGCAATTAATTTGATAGCAAAAAGATGATTTAATAGTCAATCGGAGCGAGTAAATCGGCCGATCGGGCATCCGGCCGATTCTGCCATCGATTATAACAATGAGTTATTAGATCTATCTAGATGTATAATGATGATCAATGAAATCATACTAATAACTCGGGTTCAAAGGCAGCTTTACCAGATTTAGCACTAATTGAACATAAAACAACTAATGAACGTGATAGACAATCGGCTAAACACTACGAAAGAACGAGTAAGACAAATACAACCACACGGATCCCGAATCGACCGGTCGCTCCAACAGGACAAGTCGATCGATGGCGCGTGGATCGGACCAGGTCTAACGACCGCGCACGCCCGGCCGATTCAGGACAAGCACAATCATAAACGCCTTAACTATGGAAGTAGATCTACACCCTAGCCAATCGGCTGCATGCGCCTAGGACAAGTCAACTATCGCAAAGGCAAACACAGGACACGTCAACTGAATCTGCACAGTCGAATCGGCCAAGATGTAAAAGAACTTTCATAGCGGCTACTGTGACTCGGACGACCGGATCCGAGCCAATCGGCGTTGCGAGCAAAGGTTGGGACGGGGAGGCGGGACAAGTCAAACTACCTCCACCACGAGCCCGGACCAGGTCAACTTGACTCATCCCGGCCGATACTCACTACGACGATCAAGAACAGATCCGGTCGCCGGATAACTAGCAATTAAGCCATCTAATTACGAACAATGCGCCGAGAACTAGACGACATAATCACCTTATCAAGCCAACGTGTTGTCGACCGGAGCCCCGAAGATCCCCGCGCAAAACGAGTAGAGACTTAACAGAAAATTAGGGTTTGGCGATGCGCCGAAAGTTGTATTGGATGTGAATCGAGTTTACATGTTACACCCGAGTATATATTTATACTCGGCACAAAGAATCCTACTCGGACCCTCTTCGGGCCGATTTCCTAACCGACTAGGATCTTTTTCCAAAATTAAACTATTATTTCTAATTTTACAACGTGGGCCGGGCCCATCAATATTGTGCTCTTCTGTTGGCGTCCGCGCACGATTTCCGGGAGGGACGCGCCTTTACTCGCCCAAGCGGCCGTCGGCCTTCCGCCCACCGGCCCTCTTTTGACCTATAGTCGCCGACAATGGGTCCCTTGGTCAAAAACCGGCGTCAACACTATAACAAAACTAAACTATAGCCACGCCATCCAAAATCAAGTAGTCGCGGCAAGGAAAATTGACCGTGGCTACGGTAGGTGGCGAGCTACGCTGCCTTGGACCGTGACTATAGAAGCCACTATAGCCACGGTTGGCTTTGTGAACCGTGGCTATAGTGGCCTCCACCAAAATAGTCAGTCCACGTCTATAGCCACGGTTGAAGAAGTGGACTGTGGCTACTGTTTTGTACGAGTATAAAAGTCGCGTTCGGACCGAACAACAGCTCACTCGAAGTGTGGCGGTCCCGAAATTGAGAAAAATTATGAAAACCGAGGAGGGAGGGGGGAGGTTTTGAGTTTTTTTTTGCAAAATTTTGTTCTCCATGGTAAGGAAAACTCATCCCATGTATTTTTTGGTTCTATAATGTTGTAATCAAGGAGAATGTTGTGCATATTATATTAAACATGGTAGATCTATTGGTGCACCTATGTCTCGTCATGAGGGAAGGTTAAGTGGAAAAGATATACGAGGACGGAAATCATTCACCGATTGCGAATATAAACGAGTGCATAAAGCCCATTTTACTTGTACCGCAACAATCACATATCGTGGCCCCATATTTCATGAAACACATTGAGGAGCTTGAACCGAACAATATTCAGGGCAAAAGCGTTGCATGGATAGTACGAGAGCACAAGAAAACTTTCACATCACGGTTCGAGAGTCAAGACCTTTCACATGGGGACTCGATGGATGAGAAAATGTTGAGAATTTTAGCTGTCCGGCCTTCAAAGACTGTGGTGACTTACCAGGCGTACGACATTAATGGTTTTACTTTTCACACTTCAAAGAAAGACACGAAAAGTAAGTGTCAAAACAGTGGAGTTTGAGTTGAAGCCCTTGATGACAATAACAATTACACCTCATATTATGGGTATATAAAGGAAATATGGGAGCTGAACTATGGATCAAATTTGTAGGTTCCTGTCTTCAAATGCAAATGGGTCAAGCACCCAAATGGGGTGGAGGTTGATGAATACGGGTTAACCCTCGTTGATCTTAAGAATGTAGGTTATAAAGATGATCCGTGTATACTTGCTAAGGTAGTAGAACAAGTGTTCTATATACTCGATTTAAAGGATGAGAAGAAGCACATTGTTATTCTCGGTAAACAAAGAATCGAAGTGGATGGGGTGGATGATCAAGATGCATACAATCGAGTATGATGAAGTTCCATTATTCATGGATCCGAAAAAATTTAAAGTCATTGAAGCAAAACTATCGTATCAAGGAATACCATACCGCGCACAGATTGCGAAGGAAAAATCGTTCAAAGATAATGTACCTTTATTATTCCATTGCAATGTACTTATTATGTACTCAAATATGTACCTTTATATTTCATCGGCATGTACCTATTATGTTTCAGGAAATTTAATTAATTTAATACTATTTTAATAAATTTACAGACAACGTAAATGAATTTAAAAAATTGTTAATTATTCTTCTACCACTTAAATCAATTTAACAACTTTTAAATAATTTTTTAGAAACTTTAATTAATTTAACAATATTTTAATAAATTTAGAACAACGTAAATGAATCCAATAATTTGTTAATGATTTTTCTGTCACTTAAATCAATTAACAACTTTTAAATAATTTTTCAGCAACTTTAATTAGTTTAACAATATTTAAATGAATTTTCGGCAACATAAATGAATTTAATAACTTGTTAATTATTTTTCTGCCACTTAAATCAAATTAATAATTATTAAATAAATTAGTTTAACAATTTAATGAAATTCCAGCTATAGCCACGGTTGGTTTCTTCAACCACGGCTATTGTGACCCTTAAGAGTCGTCACGGTTGGAGAAGCCAGCCGTGGGGACTGTATAGCCATGGTTGTAGACTCCAACCGTTGCTACAGTTGAGCGCACGGTGCGCACAAATTTAGTACCACCCCGCCCGTCCAACGTCACTCGGACCAGCTTATAAGTTGGACTGCGCCAGATCTGCCGAAGTTACTTATGAATTAGATCCGTCCGCTGGCTTCGTGGGCTGCCCGGTTATGGGCCGACTGAAACTGGACCTGCCTACATGGGGGCTTTGGTAGTAGAGGCCCTCTCCAATTTTTTTACATTCTAAAAAATAATTCATACTAGCATATTTTTACTACAAATTCCATTAATAATGATTAGCTAGTGTGTTTATTATAAAATTTCATTAATAATACTTAGTTTCAGATTTCTATTTAAATTTTCAAACTTGTATATATATTTAATTAGTATATATTTAGCTAAAATATTTAATAAATAATGCTCAGGTTAACTTTTATTTGAAATTTTAAAAATTAATCAGCTACACGCCATTCGTTTTATTAAAGTATTTAATTAATAACTAGTATATAAATTTTAAAAACTCTTTTGCATTAAAAAAAAAGAATGTAGAGATATATTTTTATCAAAACATTTAATATTTAATTAATATTTCTTAGTTCCCTAGTTCACTTTTTTACAAATTTACAAAAACAATAAGGTAGAGACTATTTGTTTTATTAAAGTATTTAATTAATAATAAGAATTTAAATTTTAAAAACAAGTAAGAAGACAGGGACCAATTTTGTGAAAAGTAGTTACTTAATAATGCTTGGGCCCACTCGTCACTTTTTTTGAAATTTTTCAAAAATAAGAATCCACGAGACATTTGAATTTTAGAAAACTAAGAATGCGAGAGAATGTTTTTTTAAGTGGTCAATTAATAATTTAATTATTTTTGAACAATGTAAATCAATTGAATAATATTTTTCAAATGACAATAGTAATTTGGGCCTAGCTTTTAATATTAGGCCCATTAGTAGTTCAACCATCAGTTCATTAATATTGTTTTATTCACTTGACTTCTATTTAAATTTCAAAAGTTGTATTTACTGCTCAAATATTGTTTGTAAAATTCCAATCTATCCATTTTCACTTTGTTTTGTAAGAATATCAAACTTATGTTCTTGAAATATCTATAAACGTACTTATGGTACGTTTTAACATTTATTTAATCATTTTTATTTCATAAACCGTACCGACTTTGACCTCAACATTCGATATGTATGCATGCCATTTATAAACACACACGTGGATTTTTTTAGTTCAATTTTTTAAAACATATAAATGTGTCCGGGATCAAACAACAAGAGTTTGAGTATAAAACTTTAGTCACTCGAGACACATAGTCCCATTTAAACTACTTTTTTGTAAAAATTATCAAAAATATAAGTGAGTTGGAATGCCAAAATGTACGTCAAACAAGCTTATAGTTTGCAAATGATAAATGCGTAAAATAATAGAAAAAACGGGGTATCATTTGATTTTTTCATATCGGAAGAATTCGTATTATTTTGAATTGGCAATTGGCACACACATCTCGTAATACAAATAAACATCTACTGTAATTTTGTTGGAACATTTTAAATTATTTGGGTCATGTAAAAGTCAAGAAAAACAATTTTGTAGATGAAATATTATATTAAAATGTTGTGGAGTAGAAAAAACAAAAAAAATACATATGTGTTTGTAAACAACTAAAACAATGACATGCCAAAAATTAGATGCAAAGGCATTATAGTTTTTAGAATAAAAATTGAAGAAGTAAAAGAATAATAATACCAAAAAAATTCTCTCAATGACAAGTGGGCCCAGTAGGAAACAATAGCCACAGTTCATTTTGAAATGAACCGTGGCTATTGTTTGTGCCATCGACACGTGGGGCGCACATGTCATTGTGGAAACAATAGCCACGGTCGATGATGAAATGAGTCGTGGCTAATGTCGCTTGTTTCATTGACATGTGGGCCCGTGACTCCTTCGCCAACCTTGGCGCTTAAACGAGGGTCGGCGGCCACGGGACGGCTAAACCCTAACTTGGCGCTTGGCAAATCCACACCGTCGAGCTGTCCGATTTCGCCGCCGCTCCCTCATCGCGCCGCAGGCTCCTCGCCACTCCGCCCTCCTCCACCTCCTCGCCGCGCCGCCCTCATCCTCCTCGCCTCGCGCGCGCCGTTGTCCTCCCGGGACTCGCCGCTCCTTCCTCCTTCCCCATCTCCGCCCGCGGCCCCGACGAACGAACGGCCCCGAGCTCCTCTCCGCTCGGCCGGAGCACCTCTTCTCGCGTCGGACCGAGCTCTTCCTCTCCGCCCGAGCTCCTCCTCTCCGCCCGTCGAAGCTCCTCCTCTCGCGCCGGACCGAGCTCCTCCTCTCCGCCCGAGCTCCTCCTCTCCGCCCGTCGAAGCTCCTCCTCGCGCGCCGGCCCGAGCTCGTCCTCTCCGGCCGCTAGATCTCCTCCTCCTGCACCGGCCCGAGCTCCTCTCCGCCTGCCGGAGCTCCTCCTCTCCACCGCTCGCCCGAGGTCCTCCCCCTCCACCCGAGCTCCTCCTCGCGTGCGACCCGCACGGCTTTGGTACCGTGAGCTCCTCCTCTCCTTCCGCCGGAGCTCCTCCTCTGCATCGGCTCGATATCCTCCGGTCCGCCCGTGAGCTCCTCCTCACCTGGTATGCCCCATTGTTCCTGTGATTGTGGCTCCGAAATTAGTTACGCATTAGCTCCGAATATGACTCTGAAATTAGCTCCGAATATTGGTCTGAAATTAGCTATGCATTAGCTCCGAAAATGTTCCGAGGATGGCTTGGAATTAGCTCTTAATATGGCTCTGATTTAGCTCTGATTTAGTTCCGGTTTAGCTCCGAATTAGCTCCGATTTGGCTCTGCTTTAGCTCCGAATATGACTCGATTTATCTCTGGTTTAGCTCTGCACTAGCTCTGAATATGCTCCGAATATGGCTCAAAAATTAGCTTTGAGAATGCTCTAAATATGCCTCCGAAATTAGCTATGCATTAGCTCTGAAAATATTCCGAGCATGGCTCTGAATTAGCTCGATATTAGCTACGAATATGCTCGAATACGGCTCTAAATTAACTTTGAATATGCTTTGAATATGGCTCGAATATGGCTCCGATTTAGCTCTGGTTTAGCTCTGAATATGGCTCTGAATATGCTCTGAAATTAGCTCTGCATTAGCTTTGAATATGATCTAATTTAGCTCTAAATATGCTCGATATCTCTTCCCTAAGTGCTGATATGTGATGACATATGGTTAGACCACTATAGCCCGCTAAGTGCTCAATATGTGGTTGCTGCATATGTGTATCTTCTAGGCACACTGAATTCATAGCTAATTTGGAGCTAATTCTAACATCTCTTCCCTAGGTACTGATATGTGATGACATATGGTTAGACCACTATGGCCCACTAAGTGCTCAATATGTGGTTGTTGCATATGTGTATCTTCGAGGCACACTTAATTCGGAGCTAATTCTAACACCTCTTCCCTAACTACTCGATATGTGTTGATATATGGTTAGACCACTATAGCCCGTTAAGTGTTGCATATGTGGTTAGACCACTATAGACCTTATGTTGCACCTATTCTTCCTCTATATTTCAAAAGCCCTCTCTTTCCTCTATTTCCTCTCTTTTTTCCTCTCTCCCTCTCTTTTATGGTTAGACCATTGTTTTTAAATAAAAACTATTTCTTTCTCTATTTTCTCTTTTCTCACCTTTCTTTCCTCTCTTTCCTCGATCTTTTTTCTCCTCTATTTCCTCTCTTTCCCCTCCCTCTCCTTGTTCTAGCCATGGTCGACGATGAAAGCGGGCAAAGTGAGATAAGTGTGGCAGCATGGACCGCATCCTCGGATATTGGAAATATGTTGACATACAAGTCAATTACCTTAATGATAGCGTCGGATGGCCGTTGATTCTTCAACCCGCACTACGAGCAATTTTTTCCTCTTTTTTTCTTTAAATTGCCTCTTCCATCTTCCGATCTCGAAGGCCCTTTAAGCACATAAGTTTTAGAAGCTGCCCGAGCTCTCTAACATTGTATTGATATTATTTGGTACATGGAGTTGTTTGTACCTGTATAAAATCCATGGCGGTTAGAGGAGTTAGGCTCTTCCAAGTCTTGTGTGCTTATGTGCCTTCGACACATGAAGATAAAGATAGGCATCCTCGATGATGAAAGCAGGCAAAGTGAGATGGGTGTGGCGGCATGGACTGCATCCTCGGATGTTGGAAACATGTTGACATACGCAGCGGGATGGTTGTTGATTCGGCAACCCGTATTGAGAGCAAAAAATCCTAAATTTTTGGCGGATGATGATTGTTGATAGAAGAGGGGGTAGATGGGGGGATCAATATAGAATGTAGGGTGTCTTTCATTAGGAAGGTTGGTAAAACGATATGCAAGACATACTGCAACTCGTACAACCTTAGCTTGACATGGTCGGATGCTTGGTATTTTCCGGATCATCTTTATAATGTGTATGGCACATTATATTTGATTTTCCGGAGGATACCCAAGTATCCCGACCTATTTACCTCGAGCTCGTATGAATTGCAGTATGTACCTATAGCTCACCAAGTGGGCCGGGCTAAAAGGGCCTCTCCAGGCCCGGTCCGAGCACGCCCGGGCCCATTGGTAACGGGTCGTGCCAGCCCGCAGCCCGTTGAGGGCCCCGCTTGGGCCTAGGCACAAGCCCGTCGGGCTGGCACGGCACGGCCCGTTTAGCTATTAGCCCATTTAGCCCGTTATTCGGGCCGTGCTTCACGGGCCCGCACGATCCGTTTGGCCCGTTCATATTTAAAAATAATTAAAATCAGCAGAAAGCTATTCTTTTTAACCTTGGATCGGCCCGGCAGGGCAAGGCCCGTTTAGCCCGTGGCCCGTTTAAAATTAGTCGTGTCGTGCTTGGGCATAGACGCAGGCCCGTCGTGGCAGCTCGGCACGGCCCGTTTATTAGAAGGGCCGTGCCGGCCCGTTGGCCAGCCTATATATGTACCTGCCTTTCTTATGAAAGTGTTCTACATTGTATGTCCATCCTCCTCATCAACCTCCTCGTCTATCCATGTTACGATGCCATGCAAGATAACACTTTTCTTGAAAAAAATATATGTTCAACAAAGTCTTGAAAAAAATACTAACTTTTTAGCACATCATGACTCTTGATAAGCATCTGTATATATAGGAGAACGGGAAGATAGGGTGGAAGAATATAGAATGTAGGGTGTCTTTCATTAGGAAGGTTGGTACAATAAAATACAAGACATACCGCAACTCATACGATCTTAGGTAGACATGGTCGGATGCCCAGGTATTTTCCGGATCGTCTTTGTAATGTGTATGGCACATCATATTTGATTTTCTCGGAGGATACCCAAGTATCCCGACCTATTTACCTCAAGGTCGTATAAATTGTGGTATGCATTGCATAGTGTGCACCTGCCTTTCTTATGGAAGTGTTCTATATTGTATGTCCTTCCATCTCATCTTCCTCTTCTACTATTTAATTCTAATGCTATCCTTGTTACGATGCCATGCTAAATAATCCTTTTCTATCATCTTTCCTCTATTTTAACTATTTTCTCTATTGAATTGCTACTAAACCTTTTCATTCTTGCCCTAAAGGTATCAATGACGGACAAGATGCCATCAAGCTGGGAATGCCCAAATAATCCGGAAGGCAGCCCCAATCCAGCACAAGAGGATATTGTGGATATGAACAATAAACCCTCCTCATCAAGTGGGGAATGGGAAGAACCGAGAGGATCCTCATCCTCTCCCTCCTAGCGAACCTCAAGGTGCTGATCGGGACCACGATTACGTGCATGCAGAAAAGGTATCTCGTCAAATGTGATTCTTTTTGTGAAATTTCACAAATCTCCCCTATCAGCAAATTATTGAACTTATATGATTCTTTATATGCTAGATTTCTCGACGAAGTGTTCGTCGTGCCCAAAAAGCATAGCGACAATATCCATGGGTTCCCAAGACACACCTCATGAGACGCAAACGGATAGCATAACGGCCCATGAGTCCCCAAAAAGCGCAACCGCGGAGGTAAACAGATCTACGAGCAAGGCCGAGGGCACATATGAAGTAACAGCCCTGGACCCCGCCGACTGGAAGCTCTGTTGAACCAAGGGGTGTCCATGCAACATGGTGGAACCGTTGTGGTGTAGTGGTCGGGGAGAAATGCAAAATAACTTGGCCCGAATGGAACGTGGTGCATTAGGAGCGCAAAGAGGAAATGTGGAATGTCGTTAGATCAAACATCCTCTTCCCACCAGCGGACCTCGAGAAGCCAAGAAGGCAACACCGACCGCAATGTCACATATCTTTCGAGAATGAAGGTCCGAGCTAAGCTGTCGATCAAACGTGGCATTACACCTTTTGACGACTATGGACAAATAAGTCCACAGGATCGGGAACTATTTGTTCAGCGAGAAGACCACTGGATCTGCCAAGGACCTTAGTTGAAACATGTTAGAGCTGAACAAGAAAAATAAGTACAAGCCACACTTAGGCCCGGCGGATACAAGAAAAAGATTTCGGAGTGGAGGGTGATGGAAGAAAAGCTCCATGCAGAAGGGAAGCATGATCCATTAGAGGGCCTTGAGCCACGTGCCAAAAATTAGATTCTTGCACACTCTACGATGGATGAAAATGGGGAGATTATTCCGATGAACTCAAAATCAGCTCAAGTTATCCAGACAATTGACGGGTGACATCAAGTCGCAGACGCAGATCTAGTGTTATTCAATCCGAATATCACGGAGACCAACTCTCTCTCTCTTGTTACGGAGACCAAAGAGGGTTTCTTGTCTAGCTCTTCCGCCTCCTTGTACAAAAAACATATATGTTCCAACTACTTCGCCCAGCTTGACCTCCCCGTTAGAAGCGAAAGTCATAACGCCAGAATGTCCATATCAGCTGCATGTGTTGTTTGGTTACAAGGGAAATACCTTGAAGGTTGCAACCGGTAGAGAACTTCTAGGATGAATAATCCACAACATTGATATTTCCCCGGGTACGTGCGTGTCACCGTCGAGGAGATCGATCAAGGATGTGAGGAGCACGAGATTGATCGCCCCATACCGAGCGGGGATTATAACTCTACGTGATGCTATGGGTTACTTCATCATGTGGAAACGGCGTGAGGTTGTGCTCTCGGAACCACAAGTTTCTCCTCCCCCTTCTCCGGACACGGATCGGTTCATGTGAGTCAACAACTCACGGAGGAAGAAGGCTGGAGCAGGACAACCATCTCCTTTTGTCGAGTGCTTGCTTCAGCCGCTAAAGAACGAGATGACCAAGGACAGGAAGCGGTTATGAGTCATATACCCGCAGACCCCCACAGCAAGAAACCGCCATAGTACCAGGCTATGAAGGGCCTTAGCAGCAAATCGTCCCCCTTGTCGAGCCCGACGTGGAAATGTGTCCCCTCTGTCTAGCTAGAAGCTAAAACACTAGCCTTGGATGAAGAGTCTCGGATTATCGAGCCTCTTCGGAAGGAGTTTACTCCTCTAATCCCTAGGAATATTACGCCTGCGAGGTGGATCCATCAAAGCCGCAACTCTGCACATGTCATGAAATACTTAGTGCGAATGAGGAAGGGACCCGTGCAATCAATCACACCAATCACGAACCCTCGTCTATTGCTACGAGTACAATGATGACATATTGGAGGGTCATGACGAGAATGAGGACTTTTCAACTTTCAACTTTGTCAAACCCCTCGTATCTAAAAATATGTTGTCAAACCTACCGTGAGAGATGTAGAAGCTGCACGACCGGTACATAGCGGCAGCGAAAGAAGGTGTGGACGTGATCACTGTAAGCTTCCAAAGGACATGTTCAACGATAACGCCGACTCGACCCTTGGACTATATTTTAGTGATATCCATATTATGTTTCGGCTCGGCGAGATGGACATGACCTTCATAACTTTGTGGTGCATGTAAGTGCCTCCATCCATCTTTTTCGTATTTCCTACTTTTAGAAATACATGTTATATATTGTCTTTTCTTTTTAATGTAGCTTGAATTCAACATTTCAAAAGAAGAGATACGACAGACCCGATTAGAAGATTGGGTACCTCAATCCGAGCTTCATCAATCAAAGTGTGATCAACCCGCGGATAAATGAGAAAGACAAGATATATAAGGACAAGACACCACAAGAGTTAGAAGAAATGAAGGACAATACGAGGACAAGGGCAAGGGGAGAGCTGTAGGTTATATTTACAGGTGCTTCAGGGCATGGCGGGATTGTCACGCCACTTACACGCCTTACCACTTCGAGTAAGTTTGACAACTATCTTCCTGTCGTCGGTTGTAAAGATAGATGGCATACTAACTAATACGATCTTTTATTGTAGTGGTCATTGGATTTGTTTCCTGATCATGCCAAAAAAATGGATATCTATTAGTCTTGGATAGCCTTGACTACGACTGCAGATCGCTACCAAGATATCGTGAGCGTCATAAATTGGTAAGTACATAAGTACAATTAAATAACGGTAATTTCATGTAATAATACGCTTTTCTCAATATTATAGACGTACGCTAAGATTGTTTCTGTTTAATTTGCATTCTTTTTGTTTTTTTCTATCATTTACCAACTTTCATGAATTTATTTATTGACAAAGAACACAAAGACTAGGGACATGTTTGGTTCATTACTATAGATTGTCACATATCTTGCCAAACTTTGCCAAAAGTGTGGTGAACAAATTGCTCACCAAACTTTTGGCAAAGTGTGACAAGAAAATAGGTCTATGACAACTAGGGACAAGCTGCTTCAAAAGCGTGGCATGCCGGAATTGTGGTAGCAAAGCAAAAGGTGTGGCAAAGTGTGGTAAATTGTGGTAATGAACCAAACGAGGCCCTAGAACGAGCGATGATATCGGACAGAAAGATACTTAACGAAATCTCCAAGAATGGATTCACGACGGTGCGAAAACATTTGAGTGCAAACGACTTGTACTACATTATCGCTAGGATGTGTCGTTTCTTGCTTAGGGAGGTCATCGATCCTCGTGGTTAATTCTTTGACGAGGAAAGTGACGTGACGAAGGAGCATCGAGCACTATGAGCCTGATGTAATTGAAGATTCGTATAGTGTAAACTTATTTTGAAAAAACATGTCTCATGTACACATTGTGATAACTTTGATGGATTTGTGAATATTTTTGCGATCATTTGTAAATATTAATGTGATATAACACTGAATGTTAATGTCAATGTGATGTAATTGTGGTTAATTTTGATATAATTGTATTTTATTATTTGTAATGCGTATTTATTTTTATTATTATTAAAAAAACAATAACCACGGTTGACAACTTAAACCATGCTATAGTATACCACTATAACCACGATTGACCACTTGAACCGTGCCTATAGTATATCTCTGAAATTGGATCGGACAAGAGAACGGAGAGAGTATTCCTTTTATTTTTTTATCGTTTAGGTAAAAAAGGTTAGTTATTTACTGTTTCAGTAAATAAGATAGGAAGTATTTAATGATAACATCCACTGTCGTTTGGGCTAGTAGTTGCGCCTCTAGCTACGCGTAAATTTTAGGTGGTGCACAAACCACCCCATGTATCTTAGAGTTTAAGATTCACGCTCATAAGTAATTTTGTTCCAAATAACCATCCACCTAGGAGATTTAGTTGCAAAACCCATTCTAGTTCACATATATTTAATTGATTGAACTCGTCGTCATTTGATGTAGCTGGTCTCCATACCAATCTTACAAAAAAAAAAGAAAGTATAGTATTCATATATTTTAGGGAATATGCAAAAAAAATTATAAATTTAGACAATGTTCCCTAGAATTTGAGATATGGAAGTGTTATTTATGAAAATAAGATGAATAGAACTCATGCAAAAACATTTTGGGAGAAAAACGGTTCATTCAATAAATTAAGTAACCTTAAACTTAGTTAACTTAGATTTTTTTATTGAATTTATATGTGCAAAGACACTTGAAAATTGATTAAGCATGTGCCCGAGTGGATTGGTTTTTGCAACAATGTCTTGTGGGTGGGTCGAATTTACAACAACAAAAAAAAAGTATGGGTGAGAATATTAAGCTCGAAATGACGTATAGGATAGTTTTTACAAGGATAAAGATCATTTTACTCCTTTAAAGTATAGTTAAAGTCTGGATAACACCTGAACTATTTATTGGTTTAGTTTAACCCTAAGATAGTGCAATTTGGTTCATTTTACCCCCTAACATAATTTATCTTTTTTGTTTTTTCATATGTAAGCTGGAGTCTTAAGATAAAATTTTATAGGGTGACACATTGTAACACATGTTAGAAAAACGCATCATGATTTTTTTATCATTATTTTGATAGAGAATGAAATTTAATAGTATATTAATATGATAATACAGAAATGTATGAAAAATAATAGCAAAAGTTCAAAAAATATAATTTTGGACATATAATATGATACCAACTACCACTCCATGAAATTTTAACTTAATACTCCACTTGTGCATGGAGAAACAAAAAAAGATAAGTTCAATTAAAGGGTGAATTGAGCTAAATAAACTATTTTGGTGGGTAAACTGAAGCAAACAATAGTTTAGTGGGTTATCAAGACTTTGGTTATAATTGAGGCGAGTAATTTGAATTTTCTCCTTTTTACAATGACCCGATTGAACATTTATACATAAGAGTATCGGAGTACACACACGGTGGCCACCACGCATCCCATCGGTCTTCTTCGTCGTAGCTGGTCACTTCCCGTTCCGCCAGGACATCAAGCTTCAAAGTCATTGCCAACCACCGACCACCATCCGCCATCGTCTTGCCACACCACCCCGACCTCCATCTGCGACCACCATCGCTAGCGTCGTCTCCCCTTGTTGTACCACCCACTCACGCCGCCACCACACACCAATCTGTTGCCCGCCGCTAAATTCTACTATTACCTACTAGTGCCCCCTATCGTCGGGTTATGACCGCCACCCCCTCCAGCCCACCTCTATAGCTCCGTAGGACAAAGAGGCTCCCAAACACCGAGCAACTTGAGAACCCTAATCATCACCTTCCACCGTCTCGTAACATTCTTGTCGTCGTGTCACTTGCATCTTTTCACATGTGGGTTGGGCCACGAGGTTGGGCAACGAGGGTCACGCATGGCCTCGGCTACGAGGGTCGCGCGAAAATTCGCGTGGAGCCTTTGTGGAAAGGAAGAAGTCCTATTTACCTCCTCCAACTATTGCGATCGTTCGCTTTTCACCCCTCAATTACAAAACCGGGTAGGATGACTCCCTTAACTTTTAATACCGTTCACTTTTTCTCCTCCGACGGTTTGGATAGTGGTATTGGCTGATGTAGCACAATGGGTTCACTCGTCGATGTGCCACATCATATGTTTTCTTATTTCAATGGTTTTTCTTCTAAAATGTAACTTTCGGAGCTTAGAAAATTATAAGAATTTTTTGCTCATAATACAGAAGTTATGGAACAAATAAAAAATTGGTTTTGAAAAAATCAAATTCAAATTAAATTTTGAATTTAAATTTCAGAATACCACTATTATTGCAAATTGGACAGTTTTTTATTCAAATTTGGAAAAGTTGTTCGTTATCATATTTAATATTTGAAAAAAATTTTAATTAATGTTTATGCTTTATAAGCTAAGTATTGGAAAGAAAAAACCATCATGAAATAAGAAAAAAAATGACATGACACACGGACAGGTGGGCCCACGATGCCATATCATCCAATACCACTATCCAAACCGTCTAGGAAGTAAAAATGAACGGTATTTAAAGTTGAGAGAGTCATCCTACCCGATTTTGTAATTGAGGGACCAAAACTGAACTGCCGTAATAGTTAGAGAAGATAAAAAAGACTTCTTCCTTGTGGAAAATGTTATCAGATTCATGGCATTGTGGTTAGAGCACCACTCAAACAAAAATTAAACGCTTGCATGGGCTCCTTATCGTGGGCCTCCATGCAAAGCGTCTAAATAGCCCAAAGAAAAGGCCATAACGATATTTTATTTGTACCACGCTCTGAAAAGAGTACTTATGGAATACTTGCGGAACTGTTAGCTCGTGTCGTCAATTATGTTATGTTTGATCATTTATCTTATTTAAAAGTTTTGTTCAAATATATTAATTCTTAAATTTCTTTAGGGATAAAATAAATTATAACAACAAATGATCAAACATAATTCAAAAAGACGCTTGCAGTAACAATTTAAGAATGGAGGGAGTAAGCAATACGCAATAGCTGATCATTTTCCGTAAGACGTTTCTTATAAAAGAAAATTACCATAGGGCGTCAGAAATGCAATAATCCAAGACGAATTTCTGCAACAGATATCACTGTTAATTAGAAAAATGGAAACTAGAATCACCTTGTTGACGAAAAGAAAAAAATACAACTTACATACAAAAAATTAACGTGGCTTTCTTCAAGGCCAGACAAGATAGCAGTGTTCTTTTCTATTCATCACTATCTACGGAAAGTTGAATGATTGGGGTAATTAGTAACTGATCCTTGCTGTACAAGCACGGCAACCTCAAAATTCTTAAGCCATATAATCACTTTGAAGTGCCCGTAAATCCTCATTTCCTCCATAGTAACTGATCTCTATCTCATTTACCTAACAGTGGAAATTTCAGTTGGATTTGTTGAGCAGATGCACGAGCAATCTGTTGCATTGATGCCTCTTTCAACCATGCGTTTGTTGCGGTTAGTCAGCAACTTAATCATTGGTGCTTTTAGGGAAACTTGGCGCCATATCTCATTCACAGGTCCATTGGGATCTTCATACACAAAGTAATGTTTAATCTGGAAGCAACGTTAAAATGAATCACATGAACTAATTATCAAAGGATAAACATGTTGAGAGAAGTATGGATAAACAATGGAATGCTTCCATAGCTAAAACATCAAGCAATTGGTGAATAAAATAATATGAAGCATGGCTAAAAAAAGACCATAAGAGTTGAAAGCAAATCAGATCAGGCAGAAGTATGAAGTCACCCTAGTCTCTTTGCATAAAGATACCTTAGAAGAAAATTAGAGAGAACTGAATACTATTATAATCGTAAGTGTTCAGCAGTCAATTACAAAGCTGAAGGTTCATGTCCGGTTCTGTAAGAATAGAATATAGCAGCATTATGTTTGGTTCAATACTCCTAATCTAATTGTAGTAACAACTAACTATTCTGACTGGCATTTTGTCAATCACATGGGCAAACTGCTGGATGAGACTGGATTTAATTGTTCCTGGAATTTTGTAGGCTATCTGCACTGGGGTACTGGAAACCATCCTCCAGTACTGCCATAGCGCAAAAGTGCTGCACCGGGGTACTCTATCCCTCCGCCACCATCCCGCACGGGTACGGACGCACGCTAGAAGGAGGAGGGCGCAGCAGCCCTCATGCAGGGGAGGATGTATGGCGGCACACGGGGAGAGGGGGAGGAGGCGGTCGCCGCCGGCGACCACGTGTGGGGGAAAGGATGACGGGCGGCGGCAGCGTGCAGGGGAGGCAGGCCCAAGGGAGCGCGCGTGGTGGTGCATGGCCGTCGCGGCACCTTCATCGTGGCCCGGGGGAGAGCGCGTGGTGGCGGGCCCTAGGGTTTGGCGGCGGGGGAAGCGGGAGTGTGGCTGGTGTGGTGGGCTAGTAGTGGAGGAAGGGAGGGGAAGAGAGGTGGAAAAAATAAAAAGAAAATCTGACCAGTGGGTCCCAAATCATGGTAGTTAGTATAGAGGATGACGGGTGCGGGAATACTGAAGATAGAGGAGAGAATCCTGACGACCAAGATGGTATATTCCTTTTAGAGGATGAATTCAGAGTATGATGAGTGCAGATAGCCTTATAACATTCGGATGTCATCCATATTTTCATCATGATTTATATGTATATTTTAAATATCACTGTCGCCACTAAAGAACGCTATAGGCATCACTAGAAAGACAATGCTGCGCAGCAAAAGGAGAATCTATTGGGCAAATGTATAGAATAGTATGTATCTTTTAATGCATAGTAGAGCAGAATGAACTGGAACTGCACTGACCTTTTTAATTTCTCTCTGGTACTCCAGAATTCTCTCTGCACTGATTTTTCGAAGAAAAGAAGTTAAGAATCCAGGTTGTACAGCCTTGCTTGTCTCAACAAATATTGATATGTGACTGTAGTCTATAACATCCTCAAATGGCAGCTCAATATAATCACTGACTATAACAGGAACACATAAACTGACAAGTGCATCAAACAATCTGCATGCAGAGGGCGTATCTCCAGCTGGATGAAGGCAAAATTTTGATGAGTGCATCCCTTGTGTAGCTGTACGCCGACTAACCCTCGATTGAGTTCCATGCTTTATGATTACATCTTCCTCATTCTCAAGAATTTGAAACAGCGCATCACGGACCTTCCCACCCTACATTATCAGAGCAACCAACTATAGCATATACGACATTATGTTTATGTAAAAAGAAGCACAAAATGAAAAGCAAGATTGAACATAACTCCAGTCACTTAATGTTAAACTAAGGATGACAACGCGCATACAAAGAAGATGAAGCTCAATGATAGCGTAAATCAAGGGTCTGGAAGTACGTTTTCATTTAGTTACAGATTAAAAATATAAGGATGACAAACAAAGTCACTTAATGTTAAACTAAGGACGACAAACCTACAAAGAAGATGAAGCTGGATGATAGCATAAATCAAGGGTCTGGAAGCATGTTTTCATTTAGTTATAAATATAAATATAAAATTCAGAAATTAAACTAGGTATGCGTAGGCACTTTTTTTATAAAAAAAAAAGGATAAATTGGTTAGTTGGATGGCAGAACTTCTACCCTCTCGATTCATTTCAAGGAAAAGTGGAAAAAACTACAAATTGTCTCTTTTTCATGTATTCAGTACGTTCTTTTAGCAGGCATAGTTTGTGATATCGTATTTCATATTCAGGTCACTACAGTGTTACTCAATTTTGGGATCTTTGGATGCTCCAGTTGTTGTCATGTATTGGTTCCTAAATCAGTTACAGATGAAACAACTGCAGCTAGGAAAATAGAAAAGTGATACATCCTTTCAGGCTATAATGTCAAATTGCATGCATAAGAGATAAAAGAACGAAAAGGAGATGGCATGGAAGAGGAAACAAAGGACCCTCAAAAGTGGAAATATTAGAAAGGAAGTTCATTAAGAAAAGGTGATTTTTTATATACATAGTACAGAACACATGAGTTTGCTAGTAGATTCTGATCTAACTTTGCAAAAGTTTCATCAGTGATTGCTAAAGATTATTGATCAATCCACAAATTCAGCAAAGCCCTTACTCAAGCAATAAACATACCAGGTTAAAAACCGCTTGAGATTGTATATGGAGTCCTTCAAACAAAATTCTATCGTAGGCTCCTACTTTTCTTTCCCCTCAAACAACATAAGCTCGTAATTTAAATCTCGAGTAAGATTTGTCCCTTCCTAGCTAAAATAACACTGCTACATTTCATTGCTGTGGATAAAGGAAAATTACAATTTCAATGCTATTATGCAAATAATGATATCTACAGAGAGGACACTAAACTTCCGTATCCTAACCAATATGAATGAACCGTATAAAATGCAGTTGCACTTCAAATGAAGCAATACTGCTAATATAGTTCTAATCAATTAACTGTGTTTGTCGGAAGATTTCTGAGCTCACCTCTTTGCGGTACCGATTGCCCATGAAGAACAGCAGTGACGACCGTCCCTCAAGCCCGACATCACCTTGGAAGGAGTTGATGCGGTGTGAGTAGGGCAAGATGACATCCTTGACGAGAGAAGCCTGGTCGCCGCGCAACCGGCCAAAGTCGGAGACCAGGAGTACGGCATTGCTGATCCGGTCCACCACCTTGTACAGCGCATTGGGATCCTGGCAGATGAACACGTGGTCTCGCCCCCTGTGCCGCCGCCAGTACGGCTGCCGCTCCAGCCACTCCAGCAGCTCGTCCTGCATTGCCTCGTCGCTGTAAGCCGCAGCTGCCCCAGAGGCGTTTGCGGCCGCCGGGGGCCGGATTGGGTTGACGACGAGGCTGAGCGAGGAGAAGAAGGGCACGTAGAAGAGATCGGCGTCGCGCGGGTCATCCACGCGGGCCACGGGGCGGTCTCGTGGCCCGCGGCCGAGCATGTCCTTGAAGAGCCACCACTCCGCCGAGTGCTGGTGCCCCGGGTACCGCAGCTGCTCGTCGGGCAGCACCGCGGCCGTGTCCGCCGACCCCGAGGGGACGCGCGCCGCCATGTAGCTGCGGACGACGCCGTATGTAAACTTGGACGGCAGGTCGTACATGTAGATCTTGACGGGGGCGGCGGGCTGGCGGACGCGGGGGAGGAAGAGCCGGAATCGGGGCCGGAGACGAGAGAGCGGGAGAGGCGGGAGGCGGAGTGGGAGACGGGGGAGAGGAGAACGAACAGGAGGGCGAGAGTGAGGGCCAGCAGGAGGAGGAGGACGGGGGACGGGCGGCGCCACGGCATGGCGCGCGCGGCGAGCGCGATGAGGGATCTGGGGAGGAGGACGTGCAGGCGCGGAGGCGGTGGCGACGGTGGCGGCGGCGGCACTAGGATCGGGGATGGTCGCGGCTTGCGCGGCGGCCTTCCGCGCTCCCACATGTGGCTGGCCGCGCGGTGGAGTGGGCGGGGAAGTGGGAGGCCGGGCGGCGGCGACGGCAGGAGAGGTAGTGCGGCGGGACGGCAGCGGCTGTGCAAACTCGTTGTGGTCTCTCTGTGTCTGTGGATCCCATCGATCAGTGTCTCCGTGTCCTGTGTATTTTTTAGGACTTATGTTCTTGTTTATGTGATAATGAATTACTCAAATTAATTTTTGCACGCCTTTTTAACAAAATTTGAACTATTCGGAATTCTTAAAATATCGGTGTTCATCTCTTCTCGAAATATCATCATCCTAGCAGAGTTATGCTTGCTGCCTAGAAGGGAGAATTAGTGAGAACAATTTAATTTTAAGAAAGCACCACCATGGATGTGGAATATCCAAATGCAACTACATAATTCTACCAAAAAATAAACTTATCTTCCATTCTACTCTATTATCTGTTTGTTGCCAACTTTGATATTCGACATGTAACTCCGGCTAGGGATCTCCTATACTCATCACATATATATATATATGGTGACTATAATAAGGGAGAAAATGAATAAGGATAGACACTATGACTTTGCTGTCATTTTAGTCGCAAGGAGATTGTGGAAGAAACATAGAGTTTTCAACTTGAAGGCTATCTGAATCGATAGCACAAGAGATCATGCTTTAAGGGTAGACACTATGATGTTTCGCATTGTATGTTGATTGTAGCTATGCTGACATGGGTTTTATTAGGTTTCCTTCACAATGTTTTCAGACTACATCTTATTATTAGGTCACTCATCCATCTAATGTCTCTCTTGGTAGCCCCTTTTCATGTTTGGTTTTTACTAGGCAGGCCCGCCCCTTGGCAGGGACAAGATGGGCGACTGTCTAGGGCCTCCAAAATTTTGAGGCTCCAATTTGCAACTCATGTACATACTTATAGCTCGTTCCTAGGCCGGTCTTACTCAAGCCTCAACTCATGGCTGACGCGTGAGGCCCTGGAATCAATTAGCAAGGTAAACTCAACTAGCCATGTGCTTTTCATTTTTTAATCAAGCATGGGTGACCGGCAGGGCTTCATATTGTATTCTATTTTTAATGTTAATAATGCTAGTACTAGCCTCTGCTACTTGTTATTGCTTGTTATTGCGCTTAGCGCAAGACATGAGCCTGCAGTCTGTTTTTTTAAATTTTGTTTCATAGTTTGGTTTATCAAACAGGTATCGGCCATCACAACACAAGTTATCATGTCTTCTAGGATTGTAAGAGTACAGGAGCTGATTGCCTTTTTTAATAAGTACAGAGAAAATGGCTTTTCCAAGTTGCACTTGACATGGGTATTGCTCCAGAGTTCCGCACTACTATGACACAAGAAAGACTAAATGGATTGGCAATAATAGCACTTGAGAGTGATGTCTTGGAGCAGATTAAGTATGAAGCTATAATAATTGAAGATTTTACCTCAAAAAATACTAGAAGGATGCTTCTTTTCAGTAGAACATAAGGTTAGTGTATTTGTTGAGCACTACTTT
>JAUNZO010002055.1:0-65754 GCA_031894775.1 Chloris gayana
TCATCTTAAGTGACTTAAGTGCATTCATCCCGGAATCAAGATCTGTTGGTTTTCAACATTTAGCTATTCACACATTCCAACTCAAACTCTTGTTTGAGTATTCGGTGTTCATGTGTATTTTGTTTCAGCGGAGGTCTAAAAAGAACGATCGGTATTTGATTGCCATTGCTGCCGGTATAAATCAGAAAAAAACTGTGGATGCTATTATGAAGAAGGTACTTCATTTACCAGTTATGTAAGCGTGAATTTGCCAACAAAAATTGTCATGTAACTCTTGAAAGTTCAGTTTCTTCCAGAAAATTTTACAGCTATATTGTTCCACTATGATGGGAATGTCAATGGGTGGAATGATCTACCATGGAGCAAAAGTGTTATACACATTGCAGCATCAAACCAGACAAAATGGTAGATGTTTTCATCTTTGCTTCGTGCTGAAATCAGACGTGTCTCGTTTTTTCTGGCAACAAAAAAACGAGCATCTTTTTGCCTTGCAATTCTGATCTGGTATATCTTCATATAACATGACAAGGTATTTTCTGTTTAGGTGGTTTGCAAAGAGGTTCCTCCACCCTGCTGTTGTCTCCATGTATAAGTATATCTTTCTTTGGGATGAAGATCTGGAAGTAGATAACTTTAACCCGAGAAGGTATGACAGCTTCCTCATGCTTTTCAATGTTTCATTGCCAAGCAGTAAAAAACTGAATAAACCAAGTAAAGATGTACAGAAACATGGAATTCAATCATTGTCCAGTTTATTGAACTTCTTAATCATGATAAAGGAAGCTACCAGTACAAAGTGGCCATATTTTTCCTATTTCATTCCATGGATGTTCTAGCAGCAAATGATATTTGTTTCGTTAAATTAATGCAACTAAAGTACATGTTCCGTCAAGTAAAAATCTGTGGAGTGTCATCTTTTTTTTTGCGAGGAGTGTCATCTTATGCTACATTCTCCTCAAATAGATCGTTTGATCTGTTCATTCTGTTCACCAGTTTGGCTAATGCATTAGTGTTTCTCAGGTACTTAAGTATAGTTAAATCAGAAGGGCTGGAGATATCACAACCAGGTCTCGACTCTAAACTGTCTGAAGTTCATCACCGGATAACTGTTCGTAGGAAAAACGTTACTTTTCACAGGTAAGTTTCATGCAGTATTATTTTCTATTTGGGAAACTTGCAGTTACTGTGTAACTATATCTAACAACATGTTTGTTTTGATAGGAGAGTTAGTCGGGCTAACAAAGAATGCTCAAAAGAAGGACCACCTTGTTCTGGGTACACTAATATTGCCATAGTACTAAGTATTAAAAAAAACTACAATACTACTAAGTAACCACAGCACACTTACCACAAATATGATCGAGAGATGTTCCTGACATAAAATTTGATTTATAGATGGGTTGAAGGCATGGCACCGGTTTTCTCAAAAGCTGCTTGGCAATGTTTGTGGCATCTTATCCAGGTAGACTAAGATCATTTCTTAACCATATTTGCACTTTGGATTGACCGTTACAAGACATTTTGACTTTTTTTTCATTTGAGCCTTCCATAATCTGTGGGTATATGTAGTACAAAATGGAGTAATCTAAGATGTCCGTGGGTCCTTTCTTTTTAACTTTATCCATGGATACTTGCAGTTATACATTTCTGAAAACATTAATTACAGTGGCTAACCATATGGAAAATATACTAAAATAAAGAGGCAGTTAGCATGTGCCATTTGCAACACCACTCTACATTCAGCATTCTTAGCATTAAATCAGTTAACACCCTCATATTATGTTTCCTTATAAATCCCTGTGATATTTACTAATAAATAGTTAAATACTTACACATGTTGAAGAAATACCGGTAGAGTAAAACACTTTTTTATAGTATTCATATTTTTATTGAATGTCCTTTAAGGTTCATAGTTGTCTATCAACTCACTACAGTGTCGTTCACGAATCCCGCTCATGATCACTTCTGTTTTTATCTAGAACACAAAAAGATGGGTACGTCCCTATTATTCTATGTTTCATAGTTGGATAAATTAGCATTTGCGTATCATCAAGATGCTTAACAAATAAAATTGCTTTGCTTTTTTTCTTTTATATTTTGTTTTGTGGTGTTGTATATTTTATCAAAATTTTCTATCTACTAATATATTCAAGTTAAATGTATGCAGAATGATCTTATTCATGGATGGGGCATTGATTATAAGTTTGGGTATTGTGCTCAGGTTTGATGAAAAATGACATCTGTATAACTGTCGCATGCTTTAGGGTTATATTCATCTTAGTAACAAAGATAATATAGTTACTGTGTACACCCTCCATTGTTAAATATAGGTTGGGGTCATTCATTCGACTTTTATTTTTCAAAAAAAAAAAAATCGTACTACTTTTGTCTCATGCAAGAATTGTTTTGTATTGTAAAAAATTAATAAAGATAATGAAAACTATAAATTACAGTAGCATTTCCAAGAAAATGTAGAACAATTTTCATGTGTCGCATACATACACTTTATGATCAAGAGTTGAAAGTGGTGTTTTTACTTGACGCTAATGCATAATAGGCTTAAACAAATTGAACCTTTCTAATTATTTGTATTATAAATAATCCAACACGTGATACTGCAACCTCGGTACCTCACTGTCTGTGCAAACCTCTTTTCTTTTGTGATGAATCTAAATGAATTACAATTTTCTTGTTTATAGGGTGATAGGACAAAAAATATTGGAGTAGTTGATAGTGAATTTATAATTCACCGAGGGGTGCAGACACTAGGAGGTTCAACAAGAACAAAGGTTTGTATAAAATTCTGTTTTTGTTGATGCGAGTTGTAACCTTTATGTCTCTTACAAATCCTTCATGTATGATATTTTTAAAAACCATTTCGTAGTAAGATTTGTTTCAGCATACTCATTTCTTTGCTTTAATGAATTGGAACTCAACACTGACAAACTTTAGTGCAATTAATTTTGTGTGTTCCTGTGAAAAAAAGAAGAAGTATAAGCTCGTTATGTTCATAATTATTTATTTCCTATGATAATTTTTAAGGAGCGGGGAGGCAAAAAAATATAATGAATATTTTATGAGGTAAATAATGATACCTTGCATCTTTGAGTGCATAGTGGAAGCTGCAAACATTACAATAGAAATATTTTTTGAGAATATGAAGTTATAAAATTTGCATTTAGACATCTTGTACCATGCTTGGAATTTTCTATTTTTTGTGTATGGAGAAAATGCTAATGATTTTATGTGAATTCTGGAAGGATGGAACTCGTGGCAAAAACTCCCATCCCCTTCACCAGAAGACTGCTCAGGTGCAAAAAACAAGAGTATGTTCTGCATTCCTGACACCGAAAGGAAAATCTAATGCATACGTTGTGTTTCCTTATGTGGCCTCACCTTAATGCATGTTATTAAATTTTACCAGGTGAGAGCAGCAGGCCTTGACATGCGAACAAAGGTGACAAATGACACGTCTTAATTTTCATATGGTTAATCTGTCATAGCTTCGTCAGTTTACCGAAATAATCTTTTTCTAACAACGCTGATGTAGCTTGTTTCTTTTCTCTTGGCCCTTTGGCCTTGTACAGCTCTTCTCTTTTTATATATATTTATAAAATACACAGTAGGAGCCTCTCCTACTGCTTTCAAGTCAAAAAAAAAAAGTTTACTGAAATTTTAGTTTTGTCCTAATAGGTCCGGAGAAAATCACGTTCAGAGCTTCAAGACTTCCAGAAGCGATGGGACCGGGCTGCAAGGGAAGATAGAACATGGGTTGATCCATTTTCTCGCTCGCGGAGAAAACGGAGAAATAGAATTCAACAATAGATAGCATGATCATCATAGTTACGAAATTATTCATTTGCTCCAATGTTGGTGTATATTATTGGGTGGTATAATTAGCTCTTTATGAAATCTTGTCGATCTCACTCTCGCTTATTACAGGCTAATACCTGCATATTTGTTCAGAAGATGGCACGTGAAATTTCAATCGCTCGAGTTTCGGGTGGGAGGAAAACAAGGGATGATACATGTGACAGCTACTTGCGCACGATAGATGCCTTGGTTTTCGACACTATGCTGCTTTGCTCCACGCTTCGTGCTTTCGTGGTTTTATTTTTCGTGTCTCTCCTGAGCTCTGTATTGCTTTTGAAAGCTCTGTATTGCTTTTGAACCAAAGCTCTGTATTGCTTGGAAAGGAGTGGCTGCTGCAGATGACCTTTGGGAACAGTGAAACTGAAAAGCTATGAACGAGAAAAGCCAGCACGATAATATGGCCAATCTATGTTTTCCTCGAGCCTGACCCAGCGTGGCATGAACAACCGAACGAAATAAGAGTGGGGGGCATGTCGCACGTTCTCGAAATAGTGTTAGCAAAAATGGGAACCATTTTCTCGCGGGTTGATATGAAAAACCGTTCTTGGCGTGTGTTTCCTCTAGCTAGTGAGAGAAGACAACAAGCAAACTAACAAAGTTGACTCGTATAATGAGAATTTCTATACTGCTTCGTGCAGTGTTTTTCTCCCACGCGCGTGTCAGCTTCCTCATAGTTGACTTTTTGAAGTGGTGAGTTCTTTTGTCACGTTTGCATCCTTGCTACTCCCTCCATCCAATTGAAAGTGTCGCTACGGTACCCGTGACGGTCAATTTTTTTTAACCGACTAAATTTGTAGAAAAAAATAGTAACACAATGGGACAGAGGTAATAAATACTACTAGTATCATAATAAGATATATATAAAAAAGGGACGTATTGGAGACGGCTATATACGCAATAACTTTTGAATATTACTAATCTCTGTTTTGAAATAAAACATATCTAGTGATAGCTTGATTCTCTTGTTAGCCCTATTTTGGCGGATGTTAGTCTTGAGGACTTGAGATTCCGGTGATACAACGTGAATGCCATTTTAAAACTGATGACTTGTTGAACTTCATAGCTTTTGGCATTTGCCTCTACTCATTTTGACTTTACAGAGATTACAAGACTGTCGACATATCTCTCCCCCTCCCCTCTCACTCTCTTTGGCAAAAGTTACATCCTCAATTTGATGGGAAGTATATAGGTCAGTCACCTACTCTATATTCAAATTTAAACTAATGCGACAGTTGTCCATAGAGAGCAGCAAAAAGGTAACATGTAATGACTAAATAAACGAAAAAGAATTAGTGCAATCTTAAAACAAACACTCCATTTATTAATATTGTTAAAACAGCAGTTATAGTTTAAATGAACTAACAATAACAATAACAAGTGATCTGTTAAACTCATATTTACCTCCACCATGTCATTTACTCTATGATGAATATTTTACCGAAATTCAAAGTGGTATAGGAACATGAACTACTAGTTTGAAGCGCACGGCAGTAGGGCGCCGTGGCACGGCAAGTATATGCCGCGGGAAGAAAATTGGCAAATGGTCCTCGCAATCTGACTGCCGGAAGCCTGAAACCGAACCAGCTTGTGCGCGTGCGAGACAAACAGGTCCGATCCGGCGAGGACAGCAGCAGCGCAGCGGAGGCTCCATCAGATCTCACACCCCCTCCAGATCTCGCGCCCACCCCATGCGCACTCTCCCTCCTCGGATCTAACCACTCCGCTCCGCGTCCACCCTCCCCGCGGCCGGAGGAGCTCTTGAGATCCGTGGCCATGGCGGGCGCCGCGGGCGGGTTCGTCACGCGGGCCCTCGAGGCCATGCTCAAGGAGTGCACCGCCAACCGCGGCAAGTTCGCCGCTCTCCAGCAATCTATTCAGTCTTACCTTGGTGCGTGTGCCCCCTCTTCCCTTCTCCTTCCCGTGCGCGCATTGGGATCTCTCTGTGGTTGACGAAGGAGCTTTTGCGGCCTCTCTGGTTCGTGGCGTTGCAGATGGCATCAAGGGGGTGCAGAAGGAAGCTGAGAGCGCGCCTGCTGCTGCGGGCGTCACGGAGGCGCTGGCGTCAGCGGGGCGCGTGCTCGAAGGGCCACAAGCCGAGCTGGTGCTGCAGCCCCTCCGCCTCGCCTTCGAGACCAAGCACGTCAAGCTCGTGGAGCCCGCGCTCGACTGTCTCCACGTAATCGATCGCCCCTCTTTCTCATGGTCCTTGCTTGTTTTGCTGCCTGTTGAGGCTTTACCGAAGCTTAATGCGTGCTGCATTGAGTTTGAGCGCAGTTGACGTCCCCAAACGTGGTGCTGTGGGAAGGATCAGTCACCACAGTATCTTGAAATGCTTAAGTCCTTAGCAGTGCAGAACATCATTTCCTTTTCTAGGGTGCATGCTGGCATGGGCAAGTCCTCATTTTCTAGGCGCAAAGCTTAGCTCCTGGCAGTTGATTGTTTGGGTTAGAGATGGATATGGATTGAAAGTTAACTAGTCTACAAATCTGATAATCGCCATCTAACACATACAGCTGTAATGTGAGATGATATGTATATATGATTGAGCTAGGAGAGTAAAATCATCATCATGCATGGCCATTGGTACAAAATTACATTACCAAGGTTGGATAAGATATCTTGCTGTATCTCTATACCACAATCATGCTATACAAACATGTTCTTTTTAAATTATATGGCAGTTTGTTTTGCTTGGACTCTTATACTATGTCTAATGCAAGTCCTTGGCAATAGGATATCTTGCTGTATCTCTATACCACAATCATGCTATACAAACATGTTCTTTTTAAATTATATAGTTACTTGTTCTTTTGTCGATGGTTTTGCTCTCTGGCAGTTTGTTATGCTTGGGCTCTTATACATCTAATGTAATGTCAAATGTGAGTCCTTGTGCTTTTGTTCAGAAATATATATATGTTGTATATCTAATTTTCTTCGTATCCCAATGTTTGTAGTTGATCCAATGATTCCATGTACACTGTGTGTGCATTAGCTTGCTCAGTACTATTTTACTAGGAGTATGAACTCAAGAGGGTAGCTTTTATGCCTGTTGTAAATCATACCATATGATTTCTTTAGTTTACACAAATTTTCCAGTTCATCAAATTTTAGACCAAAGATCATTCCTTCAATACGTTGTTACCATCTATGCACTAGTAACATCTTGTTAACCTCTTGTTTTGCAAATTTCCATACCGTATTGTTAGTTTTTGGACAAAATCACAAAATTCTGACTGTGCCATTGATTTTCTGTTTCCCAGAAACTTATTGCTTACGACCATTTAGAAGGTGATCCTGGTTTAGAAGGTGGTAAAAATTCCCCTTTATTTACAGACATCCTGAACATAGTCTGTGGTTGTGTCGATAACTCCTCCCCGGACAGGTATGTGCCACGTCAAACTGAGATAATGCCATATGACACATGTGCAAAAGTAATAACATGATTATGATCATTGTGTTGCAGCACCGTTCTCCAAGTCTTGAAAGTCCTTCTCAATGCCGTTGCTTCAAATAGGTTTAGAGGTGAACTTTATATGCTTACTATTTACTTTCTTAATACTCCTTCCAATCCGAAATGTAACTCATTTTGTACTTGTGCACAAGGATTGAGAAAGTAAATCAAATATCCTTGTTCCTTGCCACTTATATTAGACTTCAAAAGAGACATCGTTATTTGTGAATAAAGCATTTATTTACCTGGATAAGTTCTTGGGTGATATACATTTAGCAAAAAACTGGGGAAATTAAAGCAATATACATTTAGGATCCAAGGGATCATTCTGATCATCAGACAAGTTTTAACTGATAATATGATCTGTAAGGCATCTCCATGATATTGTAACATCATGCGCTTTGCAAAGGCCATACCCTTATAGTTTATTAATGATGCTACATTCTTAGTTTCACTGATCTGACATGATATAAAATCACTTCTGCAAGCTTGCACACAAAACACTGCACGTGAATTTGCACATATGTTTCTTTGACACATCTTTTGTGTCTGTAAGCATCTGTAAAAGGCGTGTGAGAAAACAGTGTCCCACTATATTTTACCAGTGCAGTCTGTGAGGTGTAGGTAGTTCCACATTTAGTTAGATTCTGTGCAAATTCAAATTGCTGTGCATGTGAGCTGTAATGCATATTTTGTGCTTGATGCTATTTTTTGAAATGCAGTGCACGGGGAACCATTGCTTGGAGTGATTAGAGTATGCTATAACATTGCCCTCAACAGGTATCTGTTATCGTATTACCTTATCATTTGTTGTGTCTTCTCTGAAACTGGACCAATAATTATTTATTTATCTATCTATATTTCCATAGCAAGAGCCCTGTGAACCAGGCTACCTCAAAGGCCATGTTAACCCAGATGATCAGCATTGTATTCAGGAGAATGGAATCCGAGCAGGTGAAAATTTTCTCAGTGCTTATCCTATGAAGAAGGGAACTGGTTTATTGCATTGTTTTCTTGAGGTTTGCTTTGCCTTTTTCTCGGTTCCAGGTTTCAGTATTGCCTGCAAGCTCTGCAGTTAAATATACACATTCATCTAGCACAAAGGAACCTGAAAATGGAGAAATATCTTCTGATAACCAAACTGACGAAAAAGTTACTCTGGGAGATGCATTGTCCATGAATCGGGCTTCAGAAGCACCTCCAACATCGGTTGAAGAGCTTCAGAATCTTGCAGGAGGGGCTGATATTAAGGTATTGAAACTGGATTCCATATTCCCTTAACATCACTATTAGGACTATCCACATATTTCATGTATTGCCTTATATATTTTTTTAATTTTTATAACACAAGGATTTGTATTGCAGGGATTGGAAGCTGTTCTAGACAAGGCAGTTGAGCTCGAGGATGGCAAGAAAGTTTCAGGGTTTGTTAAGCTTGTTTTGATTAGTATCTACAGTGCTGCTTATCATTTCAAGTGACACGTCAGTGAAGTTCCAGTAACTAATTACATTTGATCCCTTCTATCCAGTGGAATTGACCTGGACACTGTGAATATAATACAGCGTGATGCATTATTGCTCTTTCGGACTCTTTGCAAGGTTGGCACTTATTGTAGCTTAGTCAATGTTACTTTGATGAGAGCTAATTGGAAACTTACCATTGCATCCTTATCCTTTCTTTCATCATCCTTTCAGATGAGCATGAAAGAAGAAAGTGACGAGGTTGCTACAAAGACAAGACTGCTGTCACTTGAACTGTTGCAGGTTACTTTATATCCACGAACATTCCTTGTATGTGATCCTGTTGTTTATTTTGATGTTACATTTCGTAGCTTTTGTCTCCAGGGATTGCTAGAAGGAGTCAGCAACGCGTTTACCAAAAATTTCCACTTCATTGATTCGGTTAAAGCATATCTTTCATATGCTCTTCTGCGGGCATCTGTCTCTTCATCTCCAGTTGTTTTTCAGGTCAAAATATTCATCTTTTTAAGCATAATTTTTGGCACAATAATACTTACAGATTTAAATGGCCAAAATGTTATGTTAAATCATTTTTATTGTTTTACAGTATGCTTGCGGAATATTTTCAGTTCTATTGCTCCGTTTTAGGGAGAGTCTGAAGGTAAGTTTTTGTTTATGTGATTTTGTTATGCTGTATTTGTTTTGGGGTTGTTACATTTTTTGTGTTTCACAAATTTATGCAGGGGAAATCGCTGTGTTCTTTCCTCTGATAGTTTTAAGGTCTCTAGATAGCTCTGATAGCCCCCTCAACCAGAAGGCCAGTGTTCTTAGGTAATTGGCCTTTTTTCACAATACATACACCTTTTCTTTTCTTTTTGTCAGCTTAATGTACAATGGAACATCCATGTTTGATGCTGTTTGAATAATTTCCAATCAGGATGTTGGAGAAAGTTTGCAAAGATCCACAAATGCTTGCTGATGTGTTTGTAAATTATGATTGTGATCTTGAAGGACCAAACCTTTTTGAACGCACGGTGAACATATTTTTTGACCTAGTTGTAGTCCAAATCTTCTAATGTCTTTCAGCTTTTGACCTATCTGAATGGCTATATATCACTATTAGGTTAGTGCTCTCTCAAGAATCGCCCAAGGATCTCAGAATGCTGATGCTAACTCCATTGCTGCGTCTCAAACAGTTTCTGTAAAGGGCTCATCTCTTCAGGTTATGATCTGGTCCCTTACATTTCTTAAATACTAATCTTGTGATTCTAACATTATATGAAATACCAAATTGCAGTGCTTGGTGAGCATTCTGAAGTCATTAGCTGATTGGGAGCAACGTCGAAGGGACTCGTCAAAGCAGGGGAGCGTGGTAGAATCTCGTGAAGAGGATGGTTCGAGGAGCTTGATAACTGATGAGACAAAGAGCCAAGATGATAGTCGCAATCAGTTTGAGAGAGCTAAAGCTCATAAGTCAACAATGGAGGCTGCAGTCTCAGAGGTGCCAGACCTGCATATTTTATTATACCTCTGCAACTTATCTCATCATGTTTTTCTCCCTAGATATCATGTTCGTAATTGATCTCTTCTCCTCTTCTTTTGTAGTTTAATCGTAAGCCGACAAAGGGGATTGAGTATTTGTTGTCAAACAAGTTGATTGAAAGTACTGCTTCATCTGTAGCTCAGTTTCTCAAGAGCACTCCCAGTTTGGATAAGGTAACTCCAAAAATTTATTGAGTTTCTTGCTGTAACATGCCAAATATTATTTAAGGTTCATGATGAGAAACGTGTCTGACATTTGGATTTATGCAGGTCATGATTGGTGAATATTTGGGACAACATGAGGAGTTTCCCTTGCTGTGATGCATGCATATGTTGATTCCATGAAGTTTTCAGGGTTGAAGTTTGATGCTGCAATTCGTGAATTCCTTAAAGGATTTCGCCTTCCTGGTGAGGCACAGAAGATTGATCGCATAATGGAAAAGTTTGCTGAGCGGTATGTGTGGATATATAGAACCTGACACGTTTATTTTCGATAGTTCTGCCACATGTTTCTCAAATAATCAGTGACGATTTGCAGGTACTGTGATGATAACCCTGGACTTTTTAAAAATGCAGACACTGCTTATGTTCTTGCTTATGCTGTCATAATGTTGAATACCGATGCCCACAACCCAATGGTGTGGCCTAAGATGTCAAAATCAGATTTCGTTCGTATGAACACTGTGAGTGATGAGGATGAATGTGCCCCGAAGGAGCTGTTGGAGGAAATTTATGATTCCATTGTTAAGGATGAGATAAAGATGAAAGATGACTTGCACGACGCACCAAAAACCGCTAAATCAAGGCCTGAAACAGAAGAAAGAGGCCGGCTTGTTAATATTCTTAATTTAGCCCTTCCAAGACTGAAATCCGCAAGTGATACAAAAGCAGAAAGTGAGAAGATCATCAAACAGACTCAGGCACTTTTCAAGAACCAGGGACAGAAAAAAGGTGTTTTCCATGTTGCTCAGCAGGTTGAGCTTGTTCGACCAATGCTTGAAGCTGTTGGATGGCCTTTGCTTGCTACATTTTCTGTGACCATGGAAGAGGGTGACAACAAGCCAAGGGTTGTATCATGCATGGAAGGGTTTAGAGCTGGTATCCATCTTACTCGTGTTCTTGGAATGGACACCATGCGATATGCTTTCTTAACTTCCTTAGTGAGGTAGACTAAATCTTCTAAATCTTTCCTTGTAACACATTGGCATTTATTTTCATTTTTCTATGTGAATGTGATGCCATCCTTTTCCTTTTAACCTTTTGCAGATTTACATTTTTGCATGCTCCTAAGGAAATGCGTAGTAAAAATGTCGAGGCCATGCGGACTCTTCTTGCTTTAGCAGACACAGATATGGATGCTTTGCAAGATACTTGGAATGCTGTTTTGGAATGTGTCTCAAGGCTCGAGTATATCACCTCAAGCCCTTCAATTTCTGCAACAGTTATGCTGGGATCGAATCAAATATCAAGGGATGCTGTCGTTCAATCACTAAAAGAGTTGGCTGGGAAGCCTGCTGAACAAATATTTGTAAATAGTGTAAAACTTCCAAGTGATTCCATCGTTGAATTCTTCACTGCCCTTTGTGGCGTGTCTGCTGAAGAACTGAAACAAACTCCAGCTCGTGTCTTTAGCTTGCAAAAGCTTGTTGAGATAAGCTACTATAACATGGCTCGTATACGACTGGTATGCTCCGGTTCTTGTGGTTTACACTGCACTGCTACTTACTCCCTCCGTCCCAAAATATTTGGCATTCTAGCACCATCTAATTTTCTCAAAATGTTTGGCGTTCTCACTTCCCGAGGCACCTTTTTCTTTTCTCAACACATCTCTATCTCTATCTCTCTCCTTCTCGTTTTCTACGCACCTACTTTTACCAACTTTTCTTAATCCACGTGCCCACTCCTATAATGCCAAACATTATGGGACGGAGGGAGTATTCTTTAAGCAATTTTCCTACATTTATGTCACTGTTCTTTTTAGTTTATCAAATTAAAGAGATAATTATGTCTGTCTAAACATACAAGCTTTAATAGCAGTTAGTAAGTTATCATTTTATATATAATTGTAGGTATGGGCCAGAATATGGTCTGTGTTGGCTCAGCATTTTATTGCTGCTGGAAGCCACCACGAGGAGGAAGTTGCTATGTATGCCATTGATTCATTGAGGCAGCTTGGTATGAAGTACCTGGAACGTGCAGAGCTGAACAACTTCACATTTCAGAATGACATACTAAAGCCTTTTGTCATTTTAATGAGGAATAGCAACAACAAAAAGATCCGTGGTCTAATTGTTGATTGCATAGTTCAGGTATGCCTTTATTCATGCATTTTGATGCTTCAATCATACATAATGATCTGAGCTTTCCTATCAAATGATGTCGGGGCTTTTAAGTGAAAATTCTATTGGATGCATGTAGTTGATCAAGTCAAAAGTTGGTAGCATCAAGTCAGGTTGGCGTTGTGTATTCATGATATTCACTGCTGCTGCTGATGATGAGGATGAATCGATCGTTGAAAGTGCTTTTGAAAATGTAGAGCAAGGTTAGTTGTAATTTATGCAGCTGGCACAAAAAAGGACTTTCACACCTTATATCTCAACTTTATTGAGTTTTATCACTTGCATATGCGATGAATTAAATGGTTTTATGTGGCAGTTATCTTGGAACACTTTGATCAAGTTGTTGGTGATTGCTTCATGGACTGTGTCAACTGTCTTATTGGTTTCGCCAATAACAAATGCACTCCTCGAATTAGTTTGAAGGCTATTGCTCTCCTACGTATATGTGAAGATCGTTTGGCAGAGGTTGGAATTTTCATTAGTCTTGTGTTTTTCCGTAGTTCTATTCTCCTATTCATGGGGATTGGAAATGCTCATTTGCCTGATTTATTTCTTCATCATACAGGGGTTCATTCCTGGTGGTGCCGTTAAACCAGTTGATGCCGTTTCGGAGGCCAATTTTGATGTGACTGAGCATTACTGGTTTCCTATGCTGGCTGGCTTGTCTGATTTGACATTGGACCCCAGATCAGAAGTGAGACATTGTGCACTTGAAGTGTTATTTGATTTGCTGAACGAGAGAGGGCACAAATTCTCCTCTCCGTTTTGGGAGAGTATTTTCCATCGTGTACTCTTTCCAATATTTGATCATGTAAGACATGCTGGAAGAGATGGTCTTTCTTCTGGAGAGGATTGGCTCCGTGATACTAGCATTCATTCTCTACAATTAATCTGCAATCTTTTCAATACGTTTTACAAGGTAATATATTATGTTCTTTATTTCTGATTAGTTGTTTCAGGACATCCTTTGCATATTTCAAAAATCAGTTCATGAAAACTCTGGATTCTTCATATTTCGGAAACATCATATATTTCAGTCAAGCTGCACATAGAACAAGAACCGCATCGAAGATTTGTTTGGTTGGTCATCATTGCATTTTGGTCTTGCAGGAGGTATCATTTATGCTACCACCTCTTCTAGGCTTGCTGCTTGAGTGTGCCAAGAAACCAGACCAAACTGTTGTTTCGATTGCCCTCGGTGCTTTAGTTCATCTAGTAGAGGTTGGTGGTCACCAGTTCAGCGATGGTGACTGGGAAACACTACTAAACAGTATTAGGTAGCTTCCAAATGCTGCTTCAGTTGAAATTACCTTTCTTTATTGGTTTTATATATTAATCTTTTTATTGCATGTCAGGGATGCATCATACACTACTCAGCCCCTGGAACTACTCAATTCACTAGGATTTCAGAAGTCAAATAATCAACAGTTACTGTCAAGAGAAGCAGAGGCCAACTCAGTTAGCAGGGGAGTTGCCTCCATCAGTGATAACAGTGAACAGGATGGTCACACAGAGGCAGATACACAGACTACTCTTGATAATTCAGAAGGTATACTGATCTGAGTATTCCTCTTACTCTCTTGCCAGTTATGCACCAAGCTCTATAAATTTGTACAGTACTTTATTTACCAAACCCCAAGTAATGGGTACACAAGGTTATTGATATAATTTATGCATTCATCTAGGTCTGCCATCACCATCAGGGAGAACACAACCTGCAGTTTCCCCTCGTAGTCAAACCTTTGGACAAAGAATTATGGGTAACATGATGGATAATCTTTTGGTCAGAAGTCTTACATCCAAATCAAAAGGTCGAACAGATGATGTTGCTCCACCCTCACCTGTGAAGGTATATGCATGTTCTTTCATCCATTACATATGATTTAGTCCCTGCAGTTACTATGGTTTACCAGATCACACGTAATACTCTGCTGCGGGTAGCATGCAGCATCTGGGGGTCAATAAACATGTAACCACACATTATAACAAAAATATTGCTATTTATGTTTAATCTCTATCTCACATTTCTCAGTTCTGTTTAATCTGTTGTACAAAACGACGTGTGTACAGGGTCAGAGCAAGGGAACTTGGAGTGAATTCATAAATAATATGCGTGTTCAAGAAAAAAAAAATCATAAATAATGCAGATTTCACTTGCTATTATGGCCGTGGGTGTTGGGCATTGCTAATGATTCTCAGCATGTTTAACCCATAGTTTTTATGTTTGCTGTAAATCTTTATAGTACCTCAGCTGGCATCCGGATCACTATGAAACTTGAAAGTCGATGTATTGCCATTGATACTATGATTATAGCATGGGTAATCCCAGCTCCTGATATTTTCTCCATCTTTGGCTATGTGCTTGTTTATTGTCTAGACACCTGATGATGATGAGGTTGACAAAACTGAAGAGGAGAGCCCTATGATGGAAACTGTTAGGAGCAGATGCATCACTCAGTTACTGCTGCTTGGGGCCATTGACAGCATACAGGTATCTACACATCATATGCTAGATAGTAGGTGTGAACAATCACATCGAGCCAACTGTGCTTGGGCAATCTGCTAATTTACTTTTGATGATCATTGCAGAAGAAGTATTGGAGTAGGCTAAAAGCTACACAACAAATAGCTATTATGGATATCTTGTTCTCACTTCTAGAATTTGCTTCCTCCTATAATTCATCTTCGAATCTTCGAACAAGGATGCACCATATACCTCCAGAAAGGTGAAGCTTGAAGTTTACCGACATTTTTGCTTCATAAGAAGGGAATAAAATTCTAATATTTTATTAAACTTTGTATCATATAGGCCCCCGCTTAATCTTCTTCGACAAGAACTGGCTGGAACTACTATCTATTTAGATATCCTACATAAATCAACAGTGGAACATGACGCAAACAAATCCACTGAGGAAGCAAATGGCTTTAGTGTAGAACAGGAAAAGCTGAAGAGTCTAGCGGAAGGGAAGCTTGTTTCCTTCTGTGGGCAGATTTTGAAAGAGGCATCTGATCTCCAGCCTAGTAACGGAGAAACCGCTAGTGCAGACATACATCGTGTACTGGACCTACGGGCACCTGTTATTGTCATGGTATATTGAATGGAAGTTATATACCTGGTGTTTCTTATTTACAGTTTGGGATTTTCATTATATGTTCACATGTTCTAAAATTTTGTTTGCATGTCAGGTTTTGAAAGGAATGTGTATCATGGATGGTCAGATATTCAAAAGGCACTTAAAAGAGTTCTATCCACTTATTACGAAACTTATTTGTTGTGATCAGGTATATATATGTGTGTTTTTATAACTCTTTTAAGTATATATAGATAATTGATTCTCAGCTCCTATTTTGATATCCAAATGCACATTTACCCTAAACTAATAATAAATGTAGCAGTTCTAAAGTTTTAATTTGTCCTTATGATGCAGATGGAAGTTCGTGGAGCCCTTGGTGATCTTTTCAGCAAACAACTTACTCCACTTATGCCCTGAACCCCCATAGTAGTTTCTTCTGTTGCATATATCTTTTCTAGTCGGAGTATATTCATCATCGGCATTTTTGTGCAAACATGGAGCACTGGAAGAAAGCTTGGTAGGCATGTTTTCCAGTGCTTTCTAGAGGACGGCGATCTTGGTGAGAAGCTGTAAATCGATAAGCTACGATTTTTTTGATGATGCGAGTACCCATCATGGGAAGCCTGCCATTTTTCTGGTGACTTAGTGTAATTTATGTGTCTTTAGCCGGATGTGGGGACGCTCCTTTTATACAGTAGAATAGCATTGGTGATATGTACACATTGTTTAAGGACATTGTACCCAGGCCTCCTCTTATATGGCAATGGTAGCTTTAGCGATTTTACTATGGCTTCTAGTGTTGTGCATCTAATAAAGCAGAGCTCTGGTTATTGCTCAATCTGCTACCGCATCGGAACTGCTATGCGCATGTCCATCCTCCATAGTGATGTAGTAGTGACCCCGCTTGTGTATGTATCAGTTGATATAGACCTTTCCTGAATAGAAGTAACGTGTTATACAGACCTAAATTATCCTTGTTATACAAGCCTAAATTATCCTTTCCTTGTTATTATATTATCCATTTGTGGAACGGATATAATGCATAGTGAATGAATTGATTAAATGTTTTCCTATTTGGTTTTGTTACAATTAAGTCATTTGTTGAGATACTTCAACATTAATGATTAATTTTATATCATTTGAGTCACTTGTTGAGATTTGAGCCTTGAGAGGAGCCGTGGTATGATTGTCGATTACTACCTTTGTCTTATTGAAAGTGTCGTTCTTGCTTTTTAAAAAGTCAAATCTTTTTAACTTTGATTAAAAATATATGAAAATTATAAACATTTATTGAATATAGTTAGTATCATGAGATAGAAATATTACTAATATTTTCTATAAATTTAGTCAAAGTTTAAAAAGTTCGACTGGCACGGATGTTATAGCGACATTTTCGATGGAACGGAGTGAGTAGTAGTTTTGTGTTGAACCCATGCCAGGAAGTGACATGGTGATCAGGAGCCGTGGTAACTTGCAGAAAACAATCAAATATGTTCAGTGTTTATTTTCTAGGTTAGAAATATTGTACGCACTGACCGAGTCACAGAATAGACAGCAGTGGCTAGGCGAGGAGGACCATGCAGTTCGACGGTTTTCGTGCGGCAAATATTCATTTGCCCAACCAGTTTTACATGTTGACCACCAGTACATCAAACGGGTGGGGCCCACCAGTTTTTTTTTTTAAGGCATACTCGATATAAATTAATCATTGAGAACAGAGTATATGAGAGGAGATTATTCTCTGATTACATGCAAATTTCCCTTGAGCTACGGAGAGCGGTAGGAAGCTTATGAGCTTTAACATTGAGCTCTGCTGAAACTAACCTTATGAAAATGTCATTACAAGAAAATTGAGATAGAGAAGCACCAGAAAAGAACAGAAGTTTGGCCCACAAGCGGTTACTGGCTGCGCAGGTCTTCGCCCGTGCGCGCTCCGCGTTCACCGGCCGCGAACTGCTTCGCAAGACGGCAAAGAGGAGGAGAGGAGTCGCTACCACATCTAGTCGGTGGCGCTCTGTTTGGCACGACTTGTCGTCTCCCTCAACACTCTAATCTCCATCGCCATTGCCGCCGGTGCGAGCGAAGGAAGGCGCGCATGGCGGGGCGCTACGACAGCAACCCCTTCGAAGAGGAGGACGTGAATCCCTTCTCGGTACGCGCGAACCCTCCCCGCCCCTCTGGTCCATGTCCATCTCTTTCCCCGCGATCCCGCCACTGCCATGGCGCAGATCTGGTTCACTTTTTGGAAAATGAAGAGGTGCCCGGGGTCTTGTTTGTACCTGTACGGGGAGCGGATCTGACCCTGTCTCAGAGATGGACATCTGTGTTTTGATTCTGCTCATTTTCTCTCAACCCTGGTGTCGCGACGATGATGCCAGGAAAAGTTCTGCTGTATGCATTGGCGACTGAACCGTCTTGAGTTGAAAACCTTTTTTTTTTTGGGGTCGGTTTCCTTGTAGGATCGAGGACGCGGCAAAGCTGGCGGGCAGTCCAACTTCGGTGGCGGCGCGTTCTACATGCCGGTGAGGTCTTTTGTTCTCATTAACATCTTGTTTGCCGCAGACCGTGGGATAATAATTTGCTAAGCTGCAGCTTCATGTGTATTTTATCATGCAGAACCCGAGAAATGTGCCTCCTGCGTCGAATTCACGACTCTCACCACTTCCTCCTGAGCCTGCTGATTTCAGCGCCACAGTTGATATCCCTCTTGACTCGTCAAAGGTGTGTACGAATGTCCCATCAGTTTTTCTCTGGTACAGTGCAGATGTAGTAAATACAACTATAAGAAAATGCTCATTGCTGAAAATGTGTGGTTGGTTTTATTGCTCCTTCATGTGTGCTTTGTGAATGCTCAGGACTTGAAGAAAAGGGAAAAGGAGCTGCAAGCAAGGGAAGCAGAATTGAACAAGAGGGAGAAAGTAGGTTGATCACTTGTGTAGCTTTTCTGCATTAATTCCAGAATAACTTCTTATATTTTGGCTGGAGGCATTTGGTTTCCTATAGTTGATAGGACCCCCTGAGAGTTTTCTACTTTCTGATTTTGTGTTGTTCTGTCCCTTATACTTGACTAGGAACTAAAAAGGAGAGAGGAGGCTGCAGCACGAGGTAATGCTTATTGCTTTTTGTCTATCAGTGGCTTTGTAGAAACATTGTACCTTTGAGTATTTCTTTTCTATTCACCTAGTAGAATAAACAAGACATGTGGTTTACCCATTAGACCTATTGTGGCGTGTTAGAACTACGGGCAGTTGGGCACATAGACAAAATTTTGCTAAAAGTTATAGATTTGTCGTGTTTTGAATACTCTATTTCTCTTTTTGTTGGTTGCAAAACTAGTGCCTGTAAGGAACTTTGGTGGTTTCATTTGCTATCAGCAATGGAAAAAGGGTAGCCTCATGTCGAAAAAAAAGTGTCGGTAACTATTGTCGTAAAGTGAAACAGTTATATGGTCATGACACTAGGTATAGTTTTGTAGAACAAAACTGACCACTGAGAACCAGATGCTTTGGGTAGCTTCTGCACATTTATTAATCTCAATGGCAAATTCACTAGAAGGTGATCATGATTTAAACTTAAGTTGGATCTTCTTTTGTCAAATCTTTAAATTACGCTTCCTTATTTGGTTTGACAGCTGGTATTGTTATTGAGGAGAAAAACTGGCCTCCTTTTCTGCCACTTATACATCATGATATTGCCAACGAGATACCGAGTCACCTTCAAAGAATGCAATATGTTGCATTTGCATCGTTTCTTGGTATGGTTCTTCTGATTTTTAATTCCTGAAATCTTTCACTTTGATAGAGAATAGAAAGACTAACATGCTGTTGAAAGAACATAGTGGCTATGCATCACCCATACCTTGGGAGACTTTGTTTGAGCTTTACATTTTACTTTTTTTTTTCTTAGTTGGTTGTATGTTGCCTGTGGGAAATAAACCTCTTGCAAGGCCAGGAATTTGGTCCATCCTTTGATTCAAGATACTGTGGTCTTATAATGATTGTTTTCAGTCAAATGTATTTTGCATTGAGAAAAAATGCTTCCATGTATACATTTCTTCAGTTTCAATGAGAGCAGAAGTTATTCAACATCTGTGTTAGTATAAATGTAATTATTTTTTCACTTGTGATTAAGTTCTTGGACAGCTGCATTCTCGATCCGTGTTATTGGGATTTCTAAAACATACGGAAAAGTTTTTCAAATACCATACTAATTATTGATTGGTTTTTATTTGCTAAAGATTACTGATTCCATTTTATTAAGTTCTACAAAGAGCTAAATAACATTAAGAATCTTATTATCATATTCTTTTGCTGTCACCAAGTAAGAAAGCTTTATTTGGCCTTAAATAGGGTTGGTTTGCTGCCTCTTCTGGAATGTCATAGCAGTTACTTCAGCTTGGATCAAGGGAGAAGGTATACAAAACATTTTGGTATTGCCTATGCTTTTTTTTCAAGTTTTTCTGATTCTTACTTTAGAATGTCTCTGTTTTCAGGCGTGAAGATCTGGTTGTTGGCAATTATCTACTTCATCTCTGGTGTTCCTGGTGCATATGTTTTATGGTACCGCCCCTATATAATGCCATGAGGTAATTCTATTACCTTTATATTATTTTACATTTCTCTGCCTATGATTGTTTTCTGTGTGTATGGATAGGTAACAGTACCTGGAAAATTTATTTGTAGGACTGATAGTGCACTGAAGTTTGGATTGTTCTTCTTGCTTTACTTGGTAAGTGTTGTGAATCAATTAATGCATTTGAATTAGATGTCTAAAGTTCAATAATCTTAACTGTATACTGATATAATGCTCGAACTTTCTGCACTTACAGCTCCACATTCTTTTTGTCGTATTTTCTGCTGTGGCTCCTCCTGTTGTCTTTGAGGGAAAATCCTTGGCGTAAGTTGCCCACCTTTTTTATGTCTGAGAAGTTAGAATTATGGACATCGAACGTGAGAACTATGGACACTGAAAGAACCTTATTGATAGGTTGTATCAGTGAAACATGTATGGGCACTGAAAGAACCTTTTTGATAGGTTGTATCAGTGAAACATGTACATTCGTGTGCACTTTTGATATACCTTGTGATAGTATTAAGATACAATTTAGTTGGCTGTTGAGCATTATAGACCAACTCCACTGTTAAACCCAGGATTGGAATCATTGAACGCTTTGCTTTACTTGTTTGGAAAAGGGATATCTAGATATTGTGATTAATGATCTATGAGGCATGGACTAATTTTTATCTACTCTGCAGAGGAATTTTGCCAGCAATTGATCTTATCAGCAGGAATGCTTTGGTTGGGGTAACTACAGCACCTTTCTGTTAATTACATATTACCTCTGAGATATGCATATATGAAACTTCTGATTAAAATCTACTATTGATGCAAATGTTGTTTTCTGTTTTGCTGAATAATCCATATAATTATTTTCTAGATCTTCTACTTTGTTGGATTTGGATTATTCTGTCTCGAGTCATTGCTCAGCATCTGGGTTATCCAGGTCAGTTTTTTTATCTACAAAATTCTGATTTTTCATAATCCACATTAGCTCATTTTTTTTCGTTTTTGTTCACGCAGCAAGTATATATGTACTTCCGAGGAAGTGGAAAGGCTGCAGAGATGAAGCGTGATGCAACGAGGGGTGCCATGAGAGCAGCATTTTAAGTGCCATACATTTATGATGATACCCCCAAAGTGTACTTGTCTAGGTTATCCCATAAACGAAAGTATATGTTTCTTACATGATGTTATTCGTGCCTGTCAAAATAGTAGGATCGTCCGCAATACATACCGTGAACTATAAACTGATTCAAAAATTTCGTCCAAATCAACAACAACATAGCCTTTTATCCCAAACAAGTTTGGGTAGGTTATAGATGAAACCCATATGAAACACAAATATGAGATAGAAAAAAAGAAGAAAGAACACAAGACAAAAGGTAAGGGTAAGAAGAAAAGTGTCACGATTGAGGCCACGTCTATTGCTAGTCTTCAAGCTTTCATATCCATAGCTAGTTTTCTTAGAGATATTCCACTTCTTGTCCCTCTTAATCGACTCGTTCCAAGTCAAGTTAGGTCAGTCTCTATCTCTTAATGTTACTCTGTCAAGAAATATAAGCAATCATTGACTTTTAGACCTCTCATTTGACCACTCGTCTTATTCAAAATATTTATTTATTTTGTATTAATTTAATTTATTCTTATATATATTTTGAGTATAACTTCTTTATTGTTGTATTTGCAAAAATAAAATTTGATCCCTAGAAGTCAACGAATGCTTATATTTCTAGATGGAGGTAGTATCTTCTATAGAACTCCACTACACAACGGCGGGCCTCCAGAGGCCTTTGTTGAACATGCTCCTCGATTGGTATCACTCCTACCTTGTCCCTTGTATGATCGCAAGCTCAACGCAATAATGCATCTCTACTCTAATGTGTGAGGCCACAGCTGCAACTATCTCTCAACCGATACTAAAATCAATTTCTCCTTGATTGGTATCACTCCTACCTTGTCCCTTCTTGTATGTCCGCAAGCTCAACGCAATAACGCATCTCTGCTCTAATGTGTGAGGCCAAAGCTGCAACTCTCTTAACCCCTGCTCCAATGTTTGTCCAAATGAAATTCAAGATTTTGAAATACCAAAAACCAAGAAAATCTAACGAAAATCGTAAAAACCGATCGGTAAACCGAGAAAACCAATCTTTTTTACATTGTGCAAACTGGTAAAACTGAACGATAGGCTGGTAACATCGAGCGGTAAACCACAGAAACAGGTTTGTTTGCTTTCAAATCTCATCCAAATTCAAATTTTGATATTTGAGCAAATTATCAATAGGTTGTTTCACAGTTCAATCCGTTTGATAATTCTTGGCCTCAATGCACCTACACTTTTAGTTCACAATTCTGGGTGCATGCTTCCCTTTTGAAACCACGAACGAAGAACCACAAACGAAGCATGAAAACGAAAGCTACAGTGGACCGGAAAGGATCACCTAGTGAATATTTTAGTCCTATCACATCAAAAAAATCTTGCCATTTGTGAATATTTCGATCAGTCTAGTGATAAAACCTTTTTGACGAGATGGGTGCTAAGGTGCGAGATGAATTTAATAAGTCTAATTAATTGAAATTTTATAAAAATGATGCTACAACAATCATTTGTTAATCGTTGCTCAATTACTCTCATTACATTCATCTCGCACATTAGCCTAGGGGTTTTGCACTTAGTTTTGTAATTAAACTTTTTTTAGTACTCCTAAAATAAGATTCTTTTTAAGTGACAGACTAATATTTAGTCCTTAAAACGAATAGGCCTTAGCGACCAATTTCATCAAAGCAAAATATGTACTCCATTTGTCCCGTGCTCCCTCCGACTTAGAATATAAGTATTTATTAACTTATGAATATCATATTTAACTATTCATCTTATTTGAAACTTATGAAAATATTATTCATTGTGTGATGATTTATTATTACTCTCTTTGCTCTTAAATTGTTGACACAGTTAATTTTTTCTTATGATTATTCAGCTTATTCAAATATAAAAAATTACATATCATATTAAATGATAAAACGTATTCCATCAAAATATATGATATTTTAAATGATTTATTGAATGAGACAAATTGTCAAATGTAAGGAAACAATTAATGATGACAATAATTTTGAAACAAAGTAGTATATTTTAATATTTTAAAATCATACATTGTTAATTAGCACATATATTAATATGGGATTAATCCATAAAAAATAATTAAAGTAGGGATTAACAGCGGATTAATTAGGTGTGGAGGTGGTATTTCTCTTGGTCCCTGTAGCTTCTTCTGAAACACACTATATATTGGAAGATGAAGTATTTGTTAACTTCGTATTCAAAAAATATATAATATTTAAATGAATAAATCACATTTCAAAATATATCTAACACTCGTCTATTTTTAAAATTGTTGACATAATTGATTTTTCGTTGCATTTGACCATTCATTTTATTCAAAATATTTATTTAAATATAAAATTACATATCATATTTCAAGTTTTTTCAAATGATAAAACACATTCCAATAATGATATTTTAAATAACTTTTTGAATAAGACGAAATGATAAATGTAAAGAAAAATGATGATAATAACTTTGAGAAGAAGTAATATATTTTAAGATTTCAAAATCATAACAACGCTGCGTTGGGATGGCACATGGTCCGCTAGCTCGTAGTTCACCTGACTGGCGATCCGTCTGCCTCCTCGCTGATGCAGATTTTTCCTTTTTTTGTGTGTGTGCGGGGAGCCTCCCAGGCAGAATTAATTATGCAATCAAGAGGAACCAAACTCTAACACGAGACAAGGATTCCTTGGTAATATGTCTTACATTTTGAGAAAATAATAATTTAGGCTATATAATGTGAAGGAGGGAGTACTTACTACTCCCTTAAAAAATTGTTATTATCGTTAGCTTTTTTCATTATAGCTCAAATCTGACAAACCGTTGTCTGATATATGATGCATAAATTTAATATTTGTGTAGTTGAAATTATGATTTGACGCATTAATATAATATATATAACTAATTTAATATATTTAATAATACAAGCAGAGATTTGATATGTATATTATTATAATTGATAATTAAACTAGGATGAACACAAGCACTTTGCTGAGAAAAATTGTACTCCTGTTCTTATGCTTATGAGGTTGTATTAAAATTTTGGATATGATATAGTTGATGTACACACTTCTTCATCTAAATTTCCAATTAGGACTGCAACAGTCACAGTTTGTATCAATTGTCAAATAAAAACAACCGATTACTTATGGTTTCCTATCATGTGTGTTGACCTCGAAGGTTCCTACGAAGGCAAATGAGTCTACTTGCATGCTAATACATTGTCATCCTCTATCTCTAAGATGTTTGACTATTCGATTTATTTAAAATATTTTAAGAAATATTATATACTTCCTCCATTTCACAATATAAGAATGTCTAGAATCCTGAGATAAAAATAGTCAAAATAAGAAAAGTCATATATACCCCTTATTTTACACTAACTCATTAATTCCTCACTCATCCACCAACCCACCAGATTTTGTCTTATCCCTAGAAATGTTTATATTGTGGACAAATTTTGGAATGCTTCAAATGCTTACATTATGAAATAGAGGTAATATTTTATTAGTATTTTATCACTTACGAAATATAACATATAACATATAATATTTTATATTTAATAAATATTTTGAATAAGATAAATAGTTCGAAGTAATAAAAAAATCAATCATAACGACAATTTGGAGCTGATGAAGTATATTTTAGAACAAAAAGGTACTTTTATCAATGTATACCCATTGAGTTTCATAATTTATTGATCATTCTTATATCATCTTTCTCTCTTTCTTATTTTCTACGCATCTACTTTGTTTAGGAAATAAACATAGTAATAAGGAGTGGCGGGAGTATGTTAAATTTATTTTGTTTGCGGGATTTTGTGTTCCGCCCACATAGCACCCAAATCGAGCCAATTGCACCCATCGAGCCGAAGTGACACAGCTTACTCGAAGAGCTTATTGAAAGTGCTTATGATCAATAAGCGGTTTGAGCTATCAAACGGTAAAATAGCAAAGTGCTTATGTGATATAAGCACTTTACAACCACATTGTAGCTGCTCTTATGAACTTGTTGTAGTGAATAAAAATTATTTTATCACTCATACTTCTCTCTTCCTTTTTGACTGCTTTTGATTTAGACATTATGAACCTATTTGTAGCTATAGACTACCTGTTGTAGGACCCATTTATATGGATTGCTCTTAACCGTAACGTTGTGATTGCCCATCGACTTATGTGATAGTTGAAGGCAAAAGAGTTGGGAACTCAACTCATCGAACCCTAGCTCTGTGAATCCTAGCCTTTTCTAGAGCCGCCACCGCCCCCTTCCTCTCCCCTCCGACTCGCCGGCGGTGGTTAGGAGAGGGAACCCTTCCCTTTAGTCGCTTAGATCTTTAGTTTTTCTAGCCTTTAGTTAGTTTTTCTAGTAGTTTTATCCGGATGTTGGCTCTCGGCTGCAAGTCCTCCCTCCTTCGGCGTAGTCGTCGTCTTCACGGCCGACAAGCTCTCTCCCACCGTCCACCGGGCGGAGTTGCGAGTGAGCCCGAATAAAATAAAGTTCCCTTGCAGTTTTTTCGTTTCCCCACCTCCAATCGACGCCGCCGCCGCCCTCTTCGTCACCGGGACTCGGCGGCCGTCGCCGGATCCGCACGTTCTAGTGCTAGATCCGACGGTGGCGGGCCCGGATCCGGCCCCTTCCACCGCACGGTCCTCGACATTGCCCCTCGATCAACCCCGCCGCCCCTCCACCTCCGAGGTGAACGTCGGTGTTCTCGTTGGGCACCAATCCGTTCTTCTCCCGGATCTGCGCTCCCCTACGCAACATCCGGTGAGCCTAGGCCCGGCCCCGTCGCTCGCTACGCCTCCGCTACCGGCGTCAATGCCGATTCTTGCCCCTCCCGCCACCGGCTCTCGCCGATGTGGAAGTTCCTCGATCAACGTCGAGAGCCGACTGCGTCGGGCCCTGTCACCTTCGCTAACCTCCGTGGGCTGCCCGGCCGTCCACGGCTCCTCGCAACATATGGCCTCGACGACGCCGAGGAAGGCCACCCCGTCCGAGTGAAGGGCGCCGCTCCCTCGGCCCTCGAAGTCGGCGGCCGTGGCGCCGCCGCGGAAGGCCTCCTTGTCCAAGCGTGATGACCATCTCCTCCGCTTGGCCATGGTTGTGCTATCCACGCATAGCTACTAGAGATGGACATGGAACAATTCACAAGGTATTACGGTTGGTTGTTGCTTTGCGGGAACACGTGCATAGTTGTGGTAATATTGTTGCTGATGTTACGGTTGATCACGCTCCGTCGTGGATCTCCGGATTCGACACCGACCAACATGTGGCTACATGCTCGGAGTCCGGCGAGGCTCCCTCTAGATCTACGACTCCATGCACTCAACCCTCTAGTGCAATTTCCGGTCGACGGATGCGAGAGAACGTCATCTGTTCTATCGAATTGTGCGTAAGAGGATCCCCGATGTCCTAGTCGTGGTTATTCGGCGAGTCAAGGCGCCGAGACCTAGCGTTCTCGACAAAGACATCTCCGTGCACTCGCTCCTATGAAGTTCAACTATCTTTCGATGTGTATGAAGCCTGTCCACAAAGCTCATCTCCCTTTTAGGGAATTTATTAAGCGTCTTTGTACTAGCTAAGAAGTTACAACCATGTTCTTTAGGACGTCGATACCAAATCTATGTAATATATCTCTCATGATATAATGTAAACCCGAGTTATAAAAAAGGCAAAAGAGGCCGAGAGGTGGAGATAAGTATTTTTTTTATTCACTATGGGTAGTCTATAAGCTTATGTGTAGCTAGTGTTATGGACTGCTATATGGACTATTTCTACAATATGAGCATGTATCCAGGGGCGAAGTTATGTGTTGTTATCGACGCCGACGACTTACGACAAATTAATGAATTAACAATGTTAATTACTATCGATTAAGTTTTGTAATTCATTGACAAGCTACGATGGACCCTAAGGGCGGTCTCGGTGGAGAGTGTCATGAGTCGATTACCAAGAAGAAATTTTTAAGAACCGTACCAACGGAGGGTCATGGTGATGAACTCATCTCTCATCCCATGACACTCCATCTCTTCTCTCTCATACCATATCGGTAAATTTAATGCTCATGGCACTACCATGACGCTTCCTTTGAAATTGGCCTAAGACTACCAGCACTAGGTACGTAACTCGGTCCTTTACCCCGGCCTGCGATGCTCGATTTACGGTTTACGAGCTGCACCGGGGTGTCTCCTTCTCCCCGCACGCCACATCCGGCGCGCCTACGGTCGCACCCGCGCGTCATCCCCAACTGCCCCTAGATCCGGACGGAGGAGGGGCCTCGGCGGTGGCGAGCGCGAGGAGGGAGGGAGGCGGGCACCAACGGCGAGCCGCGCACGGAGGAGGACGTGCGACGACCAGAGTGAGGGGGCACGTGAAGGGAGGACGGGCGGCGGGCCTAGGCGGAGCTTGCTCGCGCTCCTCCGCCGCAGGTCGAAGCCACCGGATCCGGCCGGAGGAAGGAGGCCCGCACCGGATCCGGTGCGGGGGAGAAGGAGGATCGCCGGATCGCGCTTTGGTCCCGTCGGCGGTGCGGGGGAGGAGAGCCGGCCTACGATGGCATCGCGCGCGAGGCCTTGTGGCGGGGCGGGATCGGGCGACGCGTGCGCACGCGAAAGGTGGGAGGAGGATCTCGCGGCGGCGGCTGCACGCGGGGAGGCAACTCGGCGTCGGCGGCGCAAGGGAGGCGGCCGACGATCCGGCGCGGGGTAGGACGAGGAGGGGAGAGAGAAGTGGGAGAGGTAGCGACAGGAGAGAGGGAAAGGGTAGGCGAGAGAAAAAGGGCAAAGAAAAAAGAGAGAAAAGGAGAAAAAAAGAAAAGTAGGGAGAAAAAATAGAAAAAAAGAAACAGAAAAATTATTATTATTTAATTAAAAACATGACTGCTAAACTATTGTATAAAAGAGAAAGAAATGAAAAAAAAAGAGAATGAAAAATGAAATGAGATGGTAGTTGAGATGGTTGAATAAATTATTAAATAATTGATATAGAGTATAAACGGTTGCAGCAAAATAGAATATAGAGGAAAGAATATTGTGCTGACTATATGACGAAATATGCTTTTTAGAGGAGTATAACGAGTGCGCGGATAGTGTAAGGACGAGTCGGGGTGTGTTCGTTTTCTGGGGTCTAAACTTTAGAGCTGTCATATCAAAAAGAATCTTACTATTTAGAAGTATTAAATAAAGTTTAATTATAAAATAAATTATAGGCCCCTAGACTAATTCACGAGACGAATCTAATGAGGTTAATTAAGTCATGATTAGAAGACGATTACTCGTAGCATCACTTTAAAACATAGATTAATTAAGCTCATTAGTTTCATCTCGAAAATTAGAACCAATCTGTCAAGAGGTTTTATCATTAAATTGATCAAAATATTTATAAATAGTAAGATTCTCTTTGATGTGACAGTGCGAGGGCAGGAAACGAACAGGGTCTGAGTCTGCATGCCACCACGATTTCTTTACTCCGAAGCAAAGGAAGGCAGACAATAGCAGTCACGGGCTCACTGCACGTCGCATCACCCTTTCCTTCACCCGTGAGGTCTGAATGCTCTATCCTTTCAATCTACTTTTGCTTTGCCCCGTTCGTTTCATGCCCTCTAAAATTTGGCACTGTCACATCAAAAAGAATCTTATTATTTATGAATGTTTTGATCAATTAAATGATAAAATCCTCTTGACAGATTGGTTCTAATTTTCGAGATGAATCTAATGAGCTTAATTAATCTATGTTTTGCTAAAGTGATGCTACAGTAACCATCTTCTAATTACGACTTAATTAACCTCATTAGATTCGTCTCGTGAATTACTCTAAGGACCTGTAATTTATTTTATAATTAAATTTTATTTAATACTCATAAATAGTAAGATTCTTTTTGATGTGACTAGCTCTAAAATTTAGACTCAGGAAACGAACACACACTTTGTTATTGTTCGTATCAGATTTTTCTTTTCTGTCGGCTTTAGTAGCACCTATCAACACCTACTTTGGCCCCATTCGTTTCCTGTCCTCTAAAATTTAAGCATTGTCACATCAAAGAAAATCTTATTATTTATGAATATTTCGATCAATTTAATGATAAAACCCTTTTGACAGATTGATGCTAAATTTCAAGATGAATCTAATGAGCTTAATTAATCTATATTTTGCTAAAGTGATGCTACAGTAACCATATTCTAATCACGACTTAATTAACTTTATTAAATTCATCTTGTAAATTAGTATAGAGCCTGTAATTTATTTTATAATTAAATTTTATTCAAGTACTCTAAATAATAAGATTCTTTTTGACGTGACAGGTATAGAGTTTGGACCTCGAAAACGATATTGTGAATAAGAGAGACAATACAATATTATTTAGATCTCTATCTTTTTTACTGAAGAAAGCTTAAAGACATATAAATCCTAATTGATTCTTTGTTCCTAGAAGAATCTCCTTTTTCGAGGAAAGCAAGGATTTGACAGCAGGCTAAATATTCAATGGAGACCGCACTGCTTGAGTCGTCGCACGGACTACCGCACTGTTTGAGTTCAATTAATCTATGTTTCGCTAAAGTGATGCTACAAGTAACCATATTTTAATCATGACTTAATTAATTTTATTAGATTCATCTCGTAAATTAGTATAGGGCCTGTAATTTACTCCCTCCGTCCCCTTTTGATCTGCATATTTGGTCGTGACGCAAAGACCAAGAAGAGTCGGGACTCGATTTAGGGTGTGTTTGGTTGAGCTGTAGGCTGTGGAAAAGCAGTTGTGAGCTGTGGGTTGTGGAAAAGCAATTTGTGGGTTATGAGATTGTGAGAAAGCTGAAAGCCGTTTGGTAAAACAGATGTGGCTTTTTCGAAATTTACTAGCGAGACCCTACTTATCATCATATATACGTACATATATACATACAAATATATGTATAATATATTTTATATTTATTTATATCGTACATATAATATAACTTATATACATGTATATAAGTAAATAGATAAATATATATATGTATACATACATATACATATGAATAAAAATATACTTATACATTTGAAATCTATGTATAATATTATATATTTATATATATAATTTATTTATTTATATCATGTGTATAATATAACATATATATGCATGTATATAAATAAATAGATAAATATATATGTATACATACATATAAATATGAATAAAAATATACATATATTTATATATTTATTTATATCATATATATAATATAACATATATATACATGTATATAAATAAATAGTATATATATATGTATACATACATATACATATGAATAAAATTATATATTTATACATATAAATATATTTATTTATTTATATGTATCTTATACATATAAACATATGTATGAGATATATATAAATAAATAAGTAAACACATAATATTTATATAAGATATATGTATATAAATAAATAAAAGTCATATAACATGTATATATATACATACATATACATATGTAGTTAATTTCTTCAAACTTGTGAAAGCAAAAGCCAAGAAAAGCACCTTCACACCTGCTTTCAGAAATGAACTAGCAAAAAGCTCCTTTTAGCTTTGGCTTTTGTTGGCAGCCAACCCTTTGATTGAGCTACTGGCTTTTTGAAAAACCAAAGACAGAAAAAGCCCAACCAAACACACCCTTAATCAGCCTCAATTTCCTTCGTTGTTCTCGGGAACCTACTTCATAGCTGCATGCAAACATAATTGACTTGGCCCACAAAAGGCCCACAGCCACAGGACAGCCAGCCTTTCACGTACAGGATTAAAACTCAACTACTCATACACCTATTACGGCAATCGAATCAACTAACCGCGAAATTTTCGCCATTGCCCGCGCATATTTCCTTTCATCGTGACTGGTTCAGATCAAAATGAGAATATGTGAATCGATTGAAACTCCAGTTCATCGATTAGGAAGCTAATAAGGGCATGTACAATGCTACACGTAGACAGTCTAATAGCCCGCCTCATGCGAGTGTCACATAGATTTTTTGATGAGGTGGAAGAGAGAGAAGGAGGAGAGAGAGAGAAGCCGTTGTTTCCCGTGGCAACGAGCTGATTCACGAATTTTCCGCTCGATGAGACGGCACCGGCGCCGTTGTACGTCTCTCGTTGCTCGGAATACGGATTTATTTCATTCTCCACGGATCCGTTGGCGCGAACATCAATTTTCCCTCTCTTTTTGCGCGCGAATCGTTTCTCATGGCGCCAAGCTCCGCCATGTTTTCGTCGAACATATAAGGTTTTCGTGTAGATCCGCCGCCTCCACCTCCAAAATCAATCTTCTTCTCTCGTCCCCAACCTGCGACTCCCCTCCCGACCGCAACCACGGCGATCCTCTCCAACGCACAACCGATGGCGCCCGTCCCCGCTGGTCAAAACGAGTGCCCGCCACCGACGCTCCAATCCTCGGGGGCCATCCCCATCTCGCCAACCTGCAAGGTCCATGGTGAATCCCATGCCCTTTTCCACACCTGCACGGACGGAGGCACCAACGATGCAAGCTACTCCCGGGCGGACATGGTTGCAGACACCATCCGCTTTCGTGCCTCAACTTTCTTCTTCCGTGGTCCATAGTACAGATCCGAATGGCATGTGCGCTCCAAGCCAAGAGAACAGGTATGATTACTCGTATCAAAATTAGCAAGTACTTATATTATTCACTGTTATTAACACGTACATGGTATTGAGTATTGATTCTCGAAATTACATGGATTAGTTGTCTATGAATGGCCTGTGATATCGATCATTTGCAAGCACTCTTAGAGAGATTTTAGTTTGGTTAACTAGGACTGCACTGTTTAGGTTAATTCATAGTATATACTATGATTTATCGTCCGACCTTTTTCTCCGTGTAACAACAATATTCAACTTCACAAGTTATTTTTGTATGTAAGTTGTCCGGATCATTCAAATCCACAAGTTTTTCTGCTTCCATAATAACATAATATTTTCTACGAGTGAAATGAATTCTCACCCACCTGGAGGTTTCCTCAATTACTTGCAACAATCATCAAACTACCCTGTTTCGAAGAAATTCGTAGTATGGCTCCTATGTTCGGAAATTTTCCCTACTATAGTGGCACTCGCTTCATATGGTCCTTCCGAGGAACCAAAGGTCACAGAAAGTGAGGCAGATAGGTTCCAGCCAAACGTTACACATTCATCCCCTGATCCACTTGCTACTCCTATTATTGATGATACTGATAGTGGCCAAGGTAATAGAGGCAGTAAATCCTCATTCTCAAAAAAGGATGGTGGAGGCGAGTAGGCCCGGGAGGAGGATGATATGGACACTAGATGAGACCATAAGACTGGTAAAAATCTGTTAACTATTTGGTACTTATTCATCATGTTCTTATTGTTTTTGCAGATCAGTAACCATCGATATTTACAATGCAGGTCGGTGCATGGTTGAAAAACTCAAACGATCCAATTGATGCAAACTGGAAGAGAAATGATCAGTATTGGGGTGCAGTTACTAATATGTTCAATAGCACAAGCTGCGGATGATCGCAAGAGGGAATTTAAGCAGTTGAAGGAACAAGTGGCATAAAGTAAATAGAATTGTCAATGCTTTTCAAAGCTCATGGTTGAAAGCAGAACGACTGCGTGCTAGTGGAGAGTCCGATGAACAAGTAATGGACAAAGCCATGAAATTTTATGAGGAAGACTTTGAAGAGGGTCCGTTCAAATTCATAGCTTGCTGGAAGATTCTTAGAGATCAGCCAAAGTGGCATACATATAATGAGGACCTCAATGGATCTAACAAGAGAAAGTATTCCGAGATGCATGAGCCTCGTGGACCCGACGTCCTCTCCCGATGAGTTCACCGATCTCCCTCGTCCAGGAGGGTGTAAGAAAGCCAAGGAGGAGCGTGCAAACAAAGGAAAGGGGAAGGCTACTTCAACAACTATGGAGGAGATTGATAGGTTGAGAGAAGGGCTAGTTAAAGCTAAGGAAGATCGCATTGAGGTGCTGGAGAAACACCAGCAAATTGCTGCCGACAGGAAGGAATCAGCACGACCGGCCCATCTTGCCGCAAAGGAGAAGAAGGAGGCTAAATTACTTGAGAAAGAGGGGAAAATGCACGATAAGGAATCAAAAATGATTGAAATGTATAAATCCATGATCTCAATGGATACAAGTCAGTTGGATGATGAGATGAAAGCTGAGCATGTTATTGCAACAAAGAGTCTACGACAGAAGATTTTTGGCAATCTTGCTTAATGCTTGCAGGTATGTTATCCTTGCCAATAAATGGTGCTGACTGCAAAATATTTTACTTGCTACTGACATATTAATGTGCATTGCCACTTCTTTCAGGTTCTTCTACATGGCTGATCAAGGTGCCATTACTGTCAAGACTCGAGAAGATATTGTTTTGCATTCTTATTTTAGTCTCCAGTTTATTGAAGCTACAGGTTGCTCTTCCAGTTTCCTAGTCAATTTTTTTAGGACTTCCTAGTTAATTTATTTATGTGCCCCGAGAACTATGTCATTGTCATATTTTATTTACCGTGAGTGCTTCCGTGAACTATCTCAGCTTCCTGTTTGAAAAGTGCTTGTATTTCTCATTCTTTATTCCGTCGTCGAGTCCTATGCTTTCACGTGCTTACTAAATACGAAAAGGAATACTTTACGTTTCTTCGTGTTTAAGCATCCGAGTTGATTACGTGAACCAAACATACCTATATATATTTGTGGCGGCTGCGAGCTAGAGCAAGAATCTTGTACCTACAACTCGGTATGTCGCAAGAATCGGGGTCCTATGGATCATCGGATGAATTCGAAGATAATGAGTCATTAGAGTCTTTAGACCTAGAGGAAGATTTTGACAGTTTCATTGCTTGAGCAAGCGGCCTTTGACTCTATTGCCTCAACAATTGAGGAAAAGCCGAGGGCACAAATCGAAGCGAAGAAACAGCTCAATCAAGCCGGCGTCAAAGTGGTGGCAGGGAATACATACCCGGGGATCGTGAGCAGGCACATGAAAAGCTAGTGTCCCAATACTTTTGTGATGCCCCTGTGTACACAGATAAGATGTTTCGCACAAGATTTCGGATGGGAAGGTCACCTGTTCCTACGGATCGTGACTGCTCTAGGTCGGTGGTCTCCATATTTCACTCAAAGGATAGATGCAACTAATAGAAAAGGACTCTCACCATTGATCAAGTGTACGGCTGCAATTCGTATGTTAGCATATGGCACCCCTGCAGATGCACTCGACGAGAACCTATCGATTGGCAAGAGCACGACATTGGAGTGCCTAGAAAAGTTTGCCCAAGGGGTGATTCAAATGTTCGGGGCGAGTATTTGCGTCCTCCTACGGTTGAGGAAATTGAGCGTATATTGCAGATTAACGAGTCTCGTGGCTTTCCTGGCATGGTAGGGAGCATCGATTGTATGCAGCTGGCAGTGGAAAAATTGTCCCACTGCATGGAGAGGACAATTCACCCGTGGCGATCAAAAGGGACCAACGATGATTCTTGAGGCTGTAGCTTCACATGATCTTCGGATATGGCATGCCTACTTTGGTGTTGCTGGAGCTAACAATGACATCAATGTATTGAATCGAGTCAACATTGTTTATACAAACATTGAAGGGTGAAGCGCTCGATGTGCATTTTACAGTTAATGGAAAAGAATACAATACTGGTTACTATCTTGCTGATGGTATATATCCAGAATGGGCTGCTTTTGTTAAGACAATTCCAGCTCCTCGGATCGATAAGGATAAAAAGTTTGCAAGGGTGCAAGAAGGCGCAAGAAAAGATATCGAGCGCACATTTGGGGTATTGCAGTCTCGTTTTAACATTGTTAATCGTCCAAGCACGGATGTGGAAGAGGGTATCTATTGGACATGTCATGAAAGCATGCATTATTCTTCATAATATGATTATTGAAGATGAACGACAACCAGGCGTCACTTCATTTGATTTAAATAGGACTCCAGGTTTATCCTATGCTCGCCACCGAAGCAAGAACGAGGGATCAAATAGACTTTTCTACAGTATTACAAAGAAATTCCAAGATTCGTGCACGACCAATGCATGCCCAGCTGAAGAAGGATTTAGTCGAGCATATCCGGCAACGTAGTAACTAGTTCATTTGTGTTACAGGAATATTTTTATGTAATTTCTCATTTTGTTCAATTACTTCTATCCAATATAAATTAGACATAAGATACGCTTCCTCTTGTATTCATTTTTCATAAACTTTTTATTTTATTTTATCCGGTATATGTTGTTAAAAAGCCAATATCACGTGAAAACTATGAAGTTAGCAGTTATAGAAGGCCACAATATCTATTTGATCTCCCCACAAATTAAGGGTGACGTGGATACCTATTAGACAACTAAAAAGACTACTCATTGTACAGGTTGTCCGATAAGTAGTCCGAAGATTAGGTGGCATGCATGAGACAGGCTATTAGACGGCACCATTGTACCTGCCCTAAACCCACTCGTTCTTAAGTGCCGGCAGGACGAAGTGAGCTGCTTATGTGTGCAAGACAAAGGGAGCTCGCAAGATGTGGTTGAGGAAGAAACCGAACCCTTCTAGCCTCTCTCTTTCTCTCTTTCTCTCAGATTCATGGGGAGATTAGTATGTGGCCATGCGAATGGACGCATGCTAATTAGTCTCCCGCCGTGCGAACAGACGCAAGTGAATTAAAGTCTACGGCCAGGCCAAGAGACCATGCATGTAGTACGAGAGTTAGCATCGGGACTATACAAACGCGTTGATCAATTCGGCAAAAGTTTTTTGAGGAAATACGCAGATCAAAAGGGGACGGAGGGAGTATTTTATAATTAAATTTTATTTAATACTCTAAATAATAAAATTCTTTTTAACATGACAGCTATAGAGTTTAGACCTCAGAAAACAAACACACCCTTTATGATATTGTGAATAATAGTGACAATACAATATTATTTAGATCTCTATCTTTTTTAAAGCTTAAAGACACATAAATCCTAATTGATTCTTTGTTCCTAGAAGAATCTCCTTTTTCGAGGAAAGCAAGGATTTGACAGCAGGCTAAATAATCAATGGAGACCGCACTGTTTGAGTCGTCGCACGGACTACCGAGTTTACTGTTGCAAATAAGCTTCTCTTTCCCGAAGCTCATCACCCTCACTCTCCACTTTCCCCTCCCCGGAGCTACACATAAAGAACCCTGACTCCTGAGCTCAGCCTCCTCCGTCCCAACCAAATCCTCCACAGAAGAAAGAATGGTGAACAGGCGTGACCTGGCCGCAGGGCTGGACACGGTCAAGCACCACGCAACCAATGCCGTGGTGTCCACCGTGTCGCTGGCTAAGCCGGCGACGGTCGCGGCGGGGCTGGATGCGGTGAGGCACCACGCCACCAACGCCGTGGTGTCCACCGTGTCACTGGCCAAGCCGTCGACGGTCGCGGCCGGGCTCGACGCCGTCAGGCACCACGCCACCAACGTCGTGGTCTCCACCGTGTCGCTGGCCAAGCCGGCGACGGTCGCGGCGGGGCTCGGCCACGTCGGCCACTACGTGGCCTCCACCGCCTCGCTGGCCAAGCCGGCCAACATCGCGGCGGGGCTCGGCCACGTTAAGCACCACGCGGCGGCGATGGTGTCCACCCGCGAGGGCGCCGTGAAGACGGCTGCGGTGGTCGTCGGCGGCGCCGTGGGGGCCTACTTCCTGTGGCCCGCGGCCGCAGCCCCGGCCGCTGTGGGGGCCACCATGAAGGCGCCCGGCGCTGCCGGCTTCATCATCTCCCGCGCCGCGTTCGCGGCGAACCCGCAGCTCTACTTCAAGATCCTCCACACCGCCGGAGCCGCCGCCGCAGCAGCAGCTTTCGTCTAGTGCTAGTACTGGTTTGTCAACTCGCGTCTCTACTATGTTTGAGTTGTCGATTTCTAATTCTAGATTCTATTACTGGCATCAAGTAGGACTTGTTTTGCAATTGTTCCTACTTGTTATTGTAAGCTACTAGCATGCATGAGCATGCTCGATCCGTTAATCATGTTACCGGTTCATCGCTGATGATATTGATAAAGTTCGCCCGATTATTTTTCAGCTGAGGAAAAGGAAGGGGTTCGTCAACTGTATGACGGCCCATTCGGCAGGCGAGTGAAGCGACATTCTGGAGTGGCATCCGAAATCATCGAACCATATTGTTGCTAGTTGAGTTTAGCGTTTGTATCAGGGGTTGTTAGTTTGTCCTAGTTTAAGTTTCCATATGCATGTTGAACCTTTACTATTTAAGTGCTCGGATGTTGTTTCAATGTACGGCCAGTGCCATATGCGTAAGAAATGTTATTCTAGATGTTGAACAGTTTATTTCTCTTTTCTGAATGCATAAGTTGTGTTCTTGCTCAGTTTGGATGGAGTGTAATGGTGTCTGGATGGATTGGATGCTGCTCTTGGTTGAACTTGTCCCTTTCAATTGGTAAAAGAAACTCCAGATCGACATGGATATTACTAGCTACTAAACTCAACTAGCAACAATAGGCTAGCAGCAGCAGTGAATAGTGACATTGGAGTCATGACTGATTCTTGTGTTGCAGCCAGTGATTCTGGGATAGAAGGAAAGCCACAAGTGTGAACAGTGCCAATCTGTTCTGAACCGGTTGTGCCTCTTCTTGGTTGGCATCTAACACCAGATAATCAAATGTTACTGCAAATTCGTTCTTGGTTTGCCTGCTGCTTTGATTGTCCAACAACGTGGTTGCTAATTTGTGCTTTGGTTGTTCAACACAACGCAATTTAGAGGCAATTTAGAGGTATACTTAATTATACAATTTGCATCGCAAAAAAAGTAATACAATTGATATTGCATTTTACCTCAAAAAAAAAGATATTGCACTTAGTGGCGTGGCAATTTACAATTTAGTGTGGAGGTCCCTGTTAATCCAAGAAATTGTTGCGACGTTTTGTACATACTTCTATAACATTAATACCTTGTATTCGAAGTTCAAAACTATCAAAGGTGAAAACCCTTCAGTGTTCGCTCTAATCTAAATATTTTACTGCAATTAAAGCAGCAAAGGAAACCCGTTTTCACTCCGCGGAGATGTGAGAAAAGTGAAGGGAAGAAATAAAGCAAAAGCAAACACTCTGCTTCCCTAAGCAATAGCCACATTAACATTGAAGTCCAAACTGATCAGAAAATGGTACTGATTCTGCAGAATGCAAGAGCAAACAAACTGAAAATAGTTCCGAAAATAAAACTGAATAAATTGCTCCCTGCTCCAGGTTTCCTACTGATCAAACTCACGACAGATATGATCCTACTGACCAAACTGAATAGATCGTATTTATACATCAGTTCCCTAGATATGTTCTTCACCAGACTCGTTGCAAGTGCAGCAGGTGCAGATAGGAGATTCCACGGGAGATCAAACTGCTGCACTCCAGCTTTCCCACAGGGTAAATTGTATACTAGTACTATAATAACACTCATGCAGGAAAGATCCGGTACAACCAGTCCATACCAGATAAAATCATTCAGATGAACTCGCCAAATGGCAAACTATTAAAAATTCATCACATCTAAGGCATTGCAGGACAGGTACTGTTGTATAAGAAACATAAAACACATATGCTTAATCGCCCAGGCAAATGAATCCATGGAATCTCCAAACACTACACAAAATAGCATGATGAATTCACAGATAAACATCAAATCAAATTATTCAGGCAAGATTAACTACACCTTCTTGGGAGATGCAAACATCCAAGGAAAGAGGAAAACAATTATGTACAGTTGCACAATTTGATGAAAATGGCATCTAATCATTATCACACATTAGCCCAAGATGGCATTCCCAGTCAGGAAACATGAAGATCAAACCTGATCTGTCATCATTAACTTCCACAACTGAGTCCATCAAAACTGGTCTATGACGAATCTGCAACTGCATTCTTGCTTCTCCTGTTTTCTCCGCCCCCCCCCCCCCAAAAAAAAGAAAAGGAAAGAGAGAGAGAGAGAGACAGAATCTGCAACTGCATTCTTGCTTCTCACTGGAGCTGAGACCTGCTACTGCTCTCAGGCCAATGGAAGCTTGGTGCATTGTTGTTGTATTGTGATAAATCAAATGATATGGTGTCCACCTTCGAAGGAAACATATTTTACGAATGAACATTAGTATGTAAAAGTTCCACGTTCTCCAGAAAGAACAAAAAGAGAAAAATGGAATGCTTACTCCATAAGGGAAAGTTTCTGGAGCACCAGTAGATGTTAATGGCCATCCCTCGCCTGCAGGATTCTGCACATAATGATTTTATTTTTGTTAAGAAAGTCTGTAGTTTCAGAACAATGGAAAAACAGATGAATTTATAAGAGTGAATTGCACCGTGGGTCCGTAAACTTTTCTAGGATTCTCATCTAGGTCCATATACTATTAAAACGTCCATCTAGGTCCTCAAACTATTTAAGACGCTAACCTTAGATCCAAAACCCTTCAACAAAGCAAATTTCCGCTGAGCATCAGCTCCAAGCCATATGGCGGTGGCTGGCCAAAGCTATAGGTTCATCAAAACGGTCAAAATGGGGATGAAGCAAAACCTCTGAGCACGTCAAAATGATGAGCAGAATGCAAAGAACACATTTTATAGCTACGAACCTTAGGAGCTCATTGAAATATGGTAGGAGTGAAAGCCTATGTTTGAAAGAAGGTACAAAATATTAGGATGTCATTGAGAAGCTTCGTGGGAAGATAGACATCGAAGAGATGTACGATGATGATAGCTAGAATTCTGGCTTCAACAATAACATAGACCATCGAAATAAAAGCACACACCGTTTTATGGTTGAGCCCAACTTGTCATGGAGCAGATTGCGTGTGCAATGCAACAATGAGTCAGAACAGATCATGCGTATTTGCCTTGCTAAAGGACTTTGGACCTAAGGTTAGCGTCTTAAATAATTTGAGGACCCAGATGGGCGTTTTAATAGTTCATGGACCCAGATGAGAACTCTAGAAAAGTTTAAGGACCTACGGTGCAATTCACTCAATTTATAATTTATAAAACTTATTATAACAACGCATACATTTGTTTCATCAGTCACATTTTCAGTTGCAGTGACCCCTGTGTTAAGACTGTTTGCATTGGCTTTCCTCCTCTTATTATATGCCCTTTTAGTTTTCTTTTTCAAGGTTTCAAGAACAGTCGGGGTTGCCAATTTCTTCTTGCGGGAACGTTTGGACTGACCTTGCGCAATATCCCAGCCCTTTGTACTGAGAGAGATGGGCAATGCATCATCAGTAAAATCCTCATTCACAGGATTGTATGCAAAATTGGCAGTTGAAACATGACTGTCCACTCTTTGATCTCTTACTAACCTCTCATACGAAATCACTTTATCTCTCATTTCCCTCATGATTTACAAAGCATATTCTTTTTTTTTTTCTTGAATACGCAGGAGAGCTGCGTATCTTTGTATTAAAAAGAGAGAAAAACGGTCCCTTACAAACACCACCACTTCACTCCGAACCGAGCTGTGAAGGGTTGAAAATACCAACAGTTTGTGCTCTAATAAAACACACACTCAGAGGGTCTTGACCTCACACACTACAGCCTAGACGCCTAATCTAGCGCTGCACCTTGACCGAGAGCTTGCAGGGAGTTAGCTCCAGCAAGATGCCAAAGTTGTCTCTCAATCGCAAGCTCTCCCAAGAGCGCCCTCATGCTTGGTCGCTTGCCATAAAAAACACAGGAATTGCGATGTTTCCAGAGCATCCAAGACCCCAAAATGATTAGAGAGTTGATCCCTTTTCTCTGATCCTTTTCCACCCGATTGATGGCCTTTCTCCACCATTCAGCAAACTCAGCAGCACTGTCGGTTGGAGCACAGTCCTGCAGGCCGAACGGAGTGAGCAGCTTGACCCAAAGCTCACGTGCAAACACACAACCAGTGAGTACATGTTGGATATCTTCCTCTTCTTGGTCACATAGCACGCATTTGGCCGGGTGTGGAAGACCTTTCCTTGCAAGCCGGTCTGCAGTCCAACATTTGTTTCTAATTGCAAGCCAGAGAAAAACCTTACACTTGGCCGGGGCCCAAGATTTCCAAAGCCGCCGCCAAGGCTCGAAGGTTATCGACCCATTGAGATAAGCTCCGTAGGCCGATTTGGAAGTGAAACATCCTGAGCTTTCAAATCTCCAAGTGTGACGATCAGGCTCCTCTGTTAGTTCAAACTCGAAAAGGGCATCCCATAGGTGAAAGTACTCATAGAGACCGATCATGGAAAGACTTCCTTGAATGTCTGTCGGCCAAGTTCTCCCTTCAATTGCCTCTGCTACCGTGCGCTGTTGTTGAATCTTGATCGGGACTGCAGCCACAACTGTTGGAGCAAGTTCGGCAATCCCACAACCAAACAGCCACTTATCCTTCCAAAAAGAACTGTTGTTCCCTGCCCAACTTGAGAAATAATTGCTGTTTCAAAGAGAGCATATTCTTTTGATTCAGAGTTTGTGGAACCAAATTCTACTACTTCTGCAAAGTACTGGTGACCATGTTTGTATAGATCATTGTAGATTCCGAATTCCTGATTATCTTCTGAGGCAGGTTCAGATATCGAGGCACAGGTTTGTTTACAATCCTTGCACCAGCGATGAATGATATATTTTGATGGAACCGTCAGTACAAGCTCCAGCCTCAGCACACCGAGAGCGTGCCTACACAGTATTCCTTTGGATTGGAACAATCGACAGAGACACCATACGTCATCTTCAACATTGTCATAAGCAGCTTTGTAGTCTACCTTGTTTGTTCCATTTACATGCTCAGAAACCATGTATGTAACCACTGAATCATTCCGTTCAAGTTCAGTATAATCGCAATGAAATGAATGTCCTATTTCATTGAAGAACTTCTGAAAGATTTCGGTAGTGTACAACTTTGCTGCTTGCTCTTCGACAGGCAACCCAGTTATCATTTGTCTCATTTGAGATGATCGTATATCCTTGTAAGTTTCCTTTTTCTAACTTGTTATTAACAACCTCCTCATACATCTCAACAAACATTTTCAAAGAGCTCGTTGACGTCAACCAGTCATCAAAATAATCAGTGACAGTATCACCTCTGTCTGTAACAGACATTCCTGCCCAAAATGAATCTTTCACATAAACAGGAGCCCACTGCAGCCTAACCTCATACAGCTTAGAAAACCATTCATTTCGCTCCTATTGAAATTGTTGGATCATTTCTTGCCACTCTTTGTCAAAGTCAGGCATTGTAACAGAATCATAGGCTATTCTGCTAAATGTACAAATAATTTCGTCCTTCTTTTCCACTTCCTCCAGCTTTTCAGGAAGCTCACTTAAGATGTGTGAAAGGCAAAAACGGTGTCTTGTGTTAGGGAAAACCTTTTTAACAGCTATTGCGACATCATGACAATAGTTGGTAATTGTTGAGTGTGGTGGCTTAACGTTCATACATCTTAACCATGTATCAAAAAGCCACACATAAGCTCCAAGAGATCGACCAGCAAGCAGGCCACATCCTAGTAACACTGGCTGAGCATGGTGGTTAGTGCCCACAAATGATACAAACTGCATATCCTACTGATCACTAAAGTTTGCGACATTAATCATAACAACATCACCAAAGTAATTGTAAGAACTTCTTGATTTGGCATCAGCCCAAAAACATTCCTTAGCTGCCCTTGCTCATTCATATCTAAACTGTAAAATAAATGCGGGTTCTGGTCTTGCATTTTGTTGAAAAAACCCCAATAAAGCATCTAAATCTCCTTGCATGAGCTTCAACTTCCTATTTCTGTCTATCTTAGTTTTGAGTTCAATTTGTGTAGATGAATTTACACCACTATCACCTCCTCTGCTTCAAAATTCAGCAGCTGAACTGCTATGTGGTACCTCAGCCTCAGGCATACGGGATGGATTTCGAGAGAAAGGAGAGCTCTTCAAGTGCCTCTGAAACTTGAGCAAGCTCGGATCCAGCGGATGGTTGTGCTCCAACTCAAGAACAATTACTTCCCATTGGTTTTGAAAATGAGCATCCTTCACAATCATCTTCGCCTTGCAGCCAGTTTTAGTGCCTCGCTTTCTTGCAGGCCTTGTCACCCCAGACTTCAGTCTAGACTGCCCTCCTTTAGAACATATGAAGGTAGAGCGATAACGGAAACCATCAAAGGTATTGTTAGATCTTCTTGTAATACCGAAACCCGCATGACATCCATACGCAACATAGAACTGAAAGGCATCTTCCTCTGACTCAAATATCATCCCTATTTTGGGTAAAAACGCAGGATCTATATCAACTGGTTTGAAGACAGCATTCTCGGCAGCATTTCCTTCTTTCTCACTATCATCTTGCACATCTTCTTCGTTGGATGATTCAGTGTTATAATCTTCATCCTCCATTGGTCCCAACTTTTTAAATAGCCTGAAAATATAATTAGTCTCATAAAGCATGATGAGCAAAGCTAAAGCAGTATGTCTGCATCGTATTATTTGAAGGTAAAATGGGATTGAAGCACACAGCAGCATTAGAATTTCACAGACCGTACACTACAAGTACAAGTTGTTCAGATTTGTTTACTGGAAAAAAATAGGAACCATATGAAATATCATGGTAAATTTTTGATATGTTCTATAAGTGAATAGTAACGTTAATTTAGCAAGGGCAGAAGATTGAGAAATCTAAACTGAATCACTGAGCAATCAGAGTAGTTGATACAATCCAACCCTCAGACAATGCAACATTTGTTAGAGCACAGAAAGCAAGAAATTTATCCCTATTCAAGTTGCTAACTTGCCAAGGTGTTCAGTAGCATGGCCGTAAAAACTAACCTCTCCAGAACAAAGGGTGTCATTTGCAAAACACAATCCTAGTAGTAAAATCATTTTCTGGCTTACGATGTCTTCTATTCTTTAGAATTAGTCATCAAGCTAAGCCAGTTATCAAAAAAGGAAGAAATGTAGACTGGACACCTAACATATTTACCTAAAAAACAGAGAACATAGTTACACAAATAGTAGTGGTGCAGCTAGGATTTAAAGTTTTAAACTCAGGGTGGGATGAGGAAACAAATTCTCCACACCACACATAAGTGCCAACTTGTAATAGAAATATTAAAGATTATTAAGATGTCCTCAATGCAAGCATATTAAAATCGATAATTAAGTCCGAAATTTGTCTCAAAAATAAGCTTACATGATTATAATGGTTAAAAGAAAGTTATACGCTACTTCTTATCTGGCCTAGCTAGGCCTTCTTATGACCAAGAAAGTCTTCCTTCACACTCATCCTATTTCTCAAGTAATTGGTGAAAACCTCTTGCAACAAGTAGAATACTATATTCAAGCCAATGGCATTTTTGGAACCATATGGAATTGGATGACCTATTTCTAATTCTAATTTTTGTTGTTCTTAAATTCATGTACAATTGTACATAAGACAAATAAATCTTCTACGTTTTTTTAAAAAAAAATGAGATGCAATATCTCCATCTTACTTTTTTGGGGAGGATACTTTATTGTTTCAATAATAATTCTATAAAGCAATAACCCAATTGAACATAACAAGCTACGAATTTTCCATGCCTGGAATCCAGTGGAGCAATTGAGTCGAGTTAAATCATGAGGAATAATGTCCAGATTAAACACCTTGAGGGTTTGACCGCTTGAGGCTTGCTGCTGATGCAGTGCAGGTGCGAAGAGAGGAATATGAGCAGCCGACGAGCGCCTGTCCGTAGCCGTGCGAGCGAGATGACGCGAGGGTGCCGCTGAGCCGCGCCGCCCGCTAGCCCTCACAGCAAAATTCCACCGCCGCGAGGAGTTGCCGACCCTTCCGGGTTCCAATCCTGCCCTCCCTACCTCGGGCCTCGCCGCCACGGCCACCCACCGTCGCCCGAACCCTCCTCCACCCCCGTGCGTCGAGTGAATCTTCGACGGGGCTTGCGCTGCGTAAACATGTCCAAATGGGCCGTGCCAAGTGGACCGCCCGAAGCACGGCCCAAGCACGGCATGGTTCGAAATAATTTCGTGCCGGGCCGGCCCGACACAGCCCGAAATAATTTCCCGGCACGAGGCTTTGTGCCGTGTTTGGGCCGAGGCCTCGGCCCGACAGGCGGCACCGCACGGCCCGTTTGGACAAATAAAATAGAATTCCCTCGGTGAAACAAAGACAATTGTAGCTACTGGTGAAGCATCTTACTCTCATCTAATAGGTTCAAGGTTCAAATCCCACATCCACCCATTTTCCACTTTCATTTTGCAATTGTTTACACTCGTTTATGCTAAATGGGTCGCTATTGTATACTCGCGCCGAGTGACTAACGGGCTGTCGTGCCGTGCCGTGGGCCGACGGCCGAGCACGTGGGCCAGCATGGCACGGCCCGAAATGAATTTCATGCCATGCCGGCCCGAAATTAAACGGGCCGTGCCTTGTCGTGCCGGGTCGGGCGATGTCGGGCGGCCCGTTTGGACATGTTTAGCGTTGCGCCTCGCTGCACGCTGGGTCGACGAGTGTGTGGCGGCCCGTTTGGACATGTTTAGCGTTGCGCCTCGCTGCGCGCTAGACCGACGAGTGTGTGACGCCCGTTTAGACATGTTTAGCGCTGCGCCTCGCTGCGCGCTGGGCTGACGAGTGTGTGGCCGCGTGGGGGTTACTGTGCCAGAATGAGTTTGCAGTATCAGAAGCTGTAACGAGTGTTTACTGTTTTTTTTTCTTTGTTCTCTTTCGCCCTAGTACTCTAAGGTCCCGTTTGATTGTCAGAAGCGATTATGAAAATCTAGATTTTTTTATTAGATCTCAGAAGCTGGATTCAGCTCACAATCCACTAGTGTTGTTTGAAATGTAGAGTAGCTACCGAATCTACTTTTCTCACCCACATGGCCCAGCTTGAATTGTCGTTTCCTAGGGAGACAGGACGAAGCCCCGCTCGAGTCCCTCAACTCCGATGGCAAATGTCTGTAATTTTCACCAAACAACCCGGGCAAATTGATAATTTGTGTGGCCAGTATCTGGCTTTGACCCGTCCGCACCAGCTATCGGATTTTCAGAATCTAGCGCCTGCGATTGCAAAAGCTGGACCAAAATTCGTCTTGTTTGATGGCCTCCTAGCTTCCCGCAGCTGGCTTCTGAAAATCCGGCGTCTTCCAAACGGGTCCTAAGTATTGGTTTGAGTTGTGATGTTGGTCCAATGGTATTGCCAGGATCAAGCACTGAACTGTGTGGCCTTATGAGTGACCGGCGAGTTGCTCAGATCACGTGGTTGAAAAAAAAAAGACCAAACGTTTTCATCTAAAAGAATCGTTTACTTCTGCCTCCAACTATTGCTTCCAAGAACAAGCGTCCTGTAACAAAGTTCACACTACACTACACAACCCATTTTGGTAGACCAATTCAAACGAGTATAGCGTCATATAGCATTTCGCGAGACATTCTAATTTTCTTTGTTATGCATTTTATTCAAACTATTTCTATCACGATCAAAATTATTATAATTTACAAAGTTATTCTTACTCTTCAATATAATTGATGTCATTTATCTTTATAAACACAATTTAGTACACCGTATAGCATTATCATTGTAATAGTGATATGCACAATGTACGACCTCCTGATCTTGATTATGGAATCATCAAGGTTTTTTCGTTTTTTGCTTCCTTAAGATGTTTAGAGGGGGAAAAGTCATGGGCGTAAGCATCTCCAACAGTTCTCTAAATTGAGTTGCTAAACCAAAATTTAGAGAGTTATCACAAAAAACCACCATCCAACCGTTTGCTAAATCATGATCCTAAATTTACCAACTCCCAACACAGAGGTTGGAAGTGGCTATATTTGGGGACCTCCCTACCACTCCCGAAACATATTTGGCGCCACATCCAGCAAAAAAATGTTTCTATTTCCCGTGCATGTGCCGTCGCCGTCCCTCAACTCGTTCGCCCTCTGCTGGCCGCCGCACCAGCAGGTCGCCGCGCGCCTGCAGCTCGCCGCCGCGCCAGCAGGTCACCGTCACCACCTCTGCGCCCACCATCAGGTCACCACACCCTGTTTGTTGCCGCCTCCACTGCCCTCCGCTCGTCCTCTGCACGCCCCAGATCAACCCTTTGTTGCTTGCCTTCGAGAGGTCAAGGTATCTGCATTTGATTGAAATCCAACATTTCAGTGATTACGTGATCAAACTGTTTCTCATGGACCCGACTTGCGTGAACTATATTGTAAAAAATTGATAGGACTCTAGCAACCGTAGCTTAAACAATTAAATAGATGGCTAATGAAATTCTACTCAGGCAGCAAGCGGTGCCTCACCGGTCAGACTGATTCGCCGGCGAGAATTGCTACACCGCCTGTGGCTACCGTCGATGCCGCCATGTTTCCGCGCAAGTCGAGTCCTGCTCGATCGTAATGATCCATGGAAATAGATTACATAAACACATGATCTACATCATGTAACAGAAAAGCCCATAGACCCACAAAAAAGCCACGTGGCTTGATTTTAAAAAATTACAAAACAGATTTTAGGGAACTGTCGGAAGACATGCTATTTTTTCTACTCCCAATAGACATACAAACTTTCTAAGTTCTATTTTTTGGAGTAAAATTTTAGAGAACTGTTGGAGATGCTCTAAGAGGGGAAAAGGTGTCAAAATTTAATCCTCCGTTCCATGGGAGTGTATAAGAGGGAAAAAAGTGTCCAAATTTGATCTTAGTATGGCATATTTGGAAGCCAGGTAGTGTCAATATGGAGTACAGCTTCGCATTATCTTTCATTTTTCACGGTGCATAAAGTCATTGTTAACCATCCGAGTATATAGTGGTTGACTATTTAAGAGGCAAACAATCAAACAGCAGTGTGTAAAGAAAGTATCCATACTTGTGTTCTCTCCTGAAAACTATTTAATAGCCTGTTGATAGACTGTTAAGTGGTAAGTACATCATAACCGTAGATGCCGATAAAATTTTCCTCATATGAACGAACTCATACACTAAGCAAAAACGACGGCCATAGTCTATGTCTCTCCCGTCTTCAGTGGACGGCATCAACCTATCCTGGTGTTATCCCTACCAAAAACAAGTGTCGTTGCCCAGTTCACGGCCACGTAGAACCTGTTCCTCCAGCTCACCACTCGTGTCAGGTACGCGGACCGCCACATAAGCCAGCTGACAAAGCCCGCCATTGACACCCCCTTCGCATCCTGCAAACCAAAATCACACGAAAGAGTTAACGATCACAACGCAAATCTCATGCCTCATTTTCACGAAGCAAGTGTACAAGTTAAAGTCAGTGCCTTGTTCTCCCTGAGGTCGACGAGGGCCTTGTACCGCCCGACGGACGCCATGCTGCCGATGTGCTTGTACACGAACGGCTCGCCCAGCTCAGCGTTGCCGGCGCAGTGCGCCTTGGCTCCGTTCTGCTTGGCCACCTTCCCGAGCAGCCGCGCCAGATACCTGCCCTCCCTCTCTGCCACCTGCGCCAGCGCCGGGAGCACCGGCTTCCCCGTGGACTCGAGGAACCCCGCGCAGTCACCCAGCGCGAACACGTCGGGTGCGGATGGCACGCGGAGCCAATCGTCCACGCCGATCCTGCCGCCGGGAGACTTGGGGAGGTCCAGGGACTTGACGAACTCCGACGGGCCCACTCCGGTGGACCACACCAACAGGCCGTACGGGACGCGGGTGTCGTCGGACAGGGTGATCTCGGTCGGCGACACATTCTTCACTACGCCTCGCACCAGGTTAACTCCATACTGTGACAGTCACAGATGCAGCACAAACACACAAGTTGATCAGCAGTTGAAGAAAGAACGTTATCCAGACTTCCAGTGAATTCGATCTGAAGCTTCGATTACCTTTGACAGGTGATTCGTCGCGTACTGCCTCAAACCGATGTCAAACGATGACAGGATCTCGTTTGCCTGGCAAGAACAGTTCGTCACAAACGAGGATCATCAACAGTAAGCCAAATACCAGGTCCCGTGCACTGCAGACACGTACCTCGATGAGGGTGACCTTGACATCGTCCTTGACATGACTGTACCTCTCCCGCACGTCGCGCACAATGAAGTCGCTGAGCTCGCCGCTGAACTCGACGCCGGTGGGGCCTCCGCCGACGACCACGCAGTGCAGAAGCCGCTTCTTCTCGTCCTCCGACAGGCCTGTATATAGACACGGTGCTTAATCATCACATCACCAAACAGCGATGCGTTTTCGTTCAGTGGATGCATGGGCGAGGTGATGATCGTTACCAGGATTCTCAGAGAGCATGAGGTTGGTCAGCAGCTTCCTACGGATCTCCTGCGCGTGGCTCACCTCGCGGAGGAAGACGGCGTTCTCCTTGACGCCCTTGATGTTGAACGTCAGAGGCTCAGCGCCGCTGGCGATCACCAGCTTGTCGTAGGCGATCTTGAAGTGGTACGGGTCACTGGGCAGCCCCTCACCGGACACGGTCGTGCAGTACACCTGCAGGGAACACACATGGTGAGATTGGTTGGCAAAGACATGCCGAGCTCAGTCGTGTATGCATGAACAATGCGGCGCACGCATCTGTGCGAACCTCGTGCTTGCGCGTGTCGACGCCGGTGCAGTTGGCGAGGTAGAAGTAGGATCCCGGGCCGGTGCCGAGCGCCGACTGGATGCGGCTGACGGGCTCGACGACGGAGCGGAACTCGAGCGTGCCGACGCACGTGGACGCCAGCAGCGGCGTGAACACCATGTGGTTGCGCGGCGAGACGCACACCACGTCGTAGGCGCGCGTGTCCACGTCCTTGAGCAGCCGGCACGCCGCCCACCCCGTGCCGAGCACCACCAGGCGGGGCTTCTCGTCGCGCTGCGTCGGGCCCAGGCCCGGCATGTGGACGGCCTCCTCGCTGTCCGACGCCTCGACCGCCGCCGCCGCCGCGCGGGACTGCAGCAGCGGCGCCGTCGTGCTGATGCCTCTGCTCGGCGGCAGGACGCCGCGGCCCGCGCACCGGTCGGCGAGCCCCGCGAACGCGAGGCCGTGGAGCGGCGACACGTGGTGGGCCCCGCTGCGTGAGAGCGCGCCGGAGGCGTTGCGCAGTGCGGACGACGCACCACCGCCCTCGGAAGCGGCCCGCGACAGGGACTGCGACAGCTGCGCGCCGCCCCTCCCGATCCTTGACCACGCCGCCATCCCGAACGCTTCAACCGCAGAACTCACTCTGCAGGAACGGCTTCAGCGCGTGTGCAAACTAAGACGAATCAGAATTCAGAAGAACCTGCAACCGAGAATGACCAAAACTGCATTCAGTGACAGAGCACAAATTCAACAACGAAAACTGCACGGGAATTTATACGCAGAGGCAGAGAAGGGCTGCAGCACAGCACAAAGGGCCTGGCGAATGCGACTTGGCTTGCTTTTTTCTTGGAAAAGGAGAACAAAGGGCGCGCAGTTCTAGCACGCTGGTATTGACCAACCTCCCCGAATATCGGAGCCGATGAACTCGGCATCTAGAAATTGTACTCCAAGTAACCCTCGTAAAATTGCTCCCCAAGAAATTTGGTGGAAACAGGAAAAAGCACAACGGCCTTTGTTCTGGAACGCCCAACGGTCACGGTGCCTGGCAAATCAGCGCATGCGTGCTTCCCAGGGAATCCCATGGAATATACGGGTGGCAGCATCGTCGAGACACACGAATGACGCAGAAAACGAGAAGAATCCTACACGTGAAAGAAACTGGAAAAGGAACGGCGTGCGGAGCCCGCCGGCCGCCGCGCCGATCGCGTCACAAACGAACCCCCCAACATCCGCGGACGACCGCGACCATCCCACTGGAAGCCCCCGCGCACGAGCGCAACGCCAAGGAAGGAGCGCGGGAGGAATTTTACCTGGCGTGAATCTCCACGACGGCGACGGGGGAACCGATCGCGGCTACCACGACCCCATCGCTGTCGCGCCGGAGGAATTTTTTAAGCTAGGGATTCAGGAGGAGGGATCGAATTGGAAAGGCGCGGCCGTGTGGAGAGGGAGAGGGAGAGGGGAGGGAGGGAAAGCGAGAGCCGCGTCGCGTGCTTGCCGTCGTGTTTTTTATAAGCGGACCTGTGGCAGATTCGTTTCCCTCCTTTCCTTCCCCCTTGACTTGCGGGAGGAAGATCTCGCGGCCACCACGACTTGTGCAGCAAGATGAAGGAGAAGAAGCCAGCCAGCCAGCCAGCCGCCCACCAGACCGGACCCATCCCACGGTGGGCCCGCCCCCATCACATGCTCTTGGGCCCCCTTGGGGATATTTTGCCCGCGCGATGGATGGCAAGTGTCCGCGCAGCTGCCCGTCCGTGGCTCGACCGTCCGCTGGTTGCCGGAAATGGGGAGAACATCTTTGCATGCACTGATGCACCGAACGAAAGGGACATGCGCAGGGATCCATCACGATTCGGCAGAGTCGTAACTAGTTGCTGCCGTGCCGTGCTGCCACGTGATGACCGGTCCACCGGCGCCGAGATTCTTGCTGTGCGGCCGGCGTGCCGCTCGTTGCAGAAACACGGCTTTGCGACGCGGTCCTTTGCAGCCGGGTCGTCCTAAGAGCAACTCCAGCCGACGCCTGTAAAATGGAGCCTCCAAATGAAATTTGCATGCCCGTCTGGAGAAAATGCAGGCCCTCAATTGCCTCCCAACTCCAGTGGGAAAAAGTTTAGGCCTCTATTTTTGTGTGTGGGTCCCATCTGTCAGTGAATGAAGAAAAAAATTGCAGATCGCACTACTCTGCTCTGCTGCTTCTCGCCGGCGATTCACTCTGCCGAAGTTGTGCTCGCCACCCCGCTCCCGCCCTCAGCCAGCTGTGCATCTCCGGCGGCGGGACCTGTCCCGAGCCGACCACGTCGCACCGCTGCTCGCCGCGCCCCCACCTCCCTCGCTCGCGGCGTTGCTCGCGCAGCCTCGCCCCGCCACGAGGAGCGAGGCATGGCGAGACCGGGAGGGAGGCGGTGGCGCATGGCCGGGCAGCAGGCCGACGTGCGGTGGTGCAGCGGCCCCATGTAGCACGCGGCGGCGGCGGGAAGGAGGAGGCTGCGCGAGATGCGAATCCGGCTGCGGTGAGTGCGGGGGTCCGAGGACATCGCCGGAGGGCCGGATTTCTGAATCAATGCCCGACATTGCCGGTGAAGAATGCGAGCGCTCCGACGAGCGGCGAGTTGATGTAGTTGGCCGGCTCGGATCGTCCGTAGCTGTCCCGGTCATCTGCGAACGCGTCGCGCGCGTCGAGCCCGTCGACCACGGCTCCGACGAGCACGTTCGGTCGTCCTCGCCGGAGTGGAGGTACGTGATCCCTCGTCGCACCCGATGCGGTCGGGGTGGTCCCGCACGGCCGACATGGACGCGCCGCGGTGAGTACCTGGAGGGTGTGGAGCCCGTGGTGAGCATGCGGCGCTCGGCGACAACCTCGATGTGCCGGCGTGGCGGCGGCCTCGATGCGCCGGCGTTGATGCACCGCCGCCCGCGCCGCCGCCTCGCACCGACGGCGTGAGGAGAGGAACCGGAGGACGCTCGCGCCGTGGTGCGGGGGCCCGTGTTCGTAGGCCAAGAGGAGGAGGTGGCGCGGCGCGGTCGGCCGATTGCTAGGAGAGGTGACGGCGAGGCCGGCCGACCCGATAGTAGGAGGCGGTGGCGCGGCATGGGGCTCGTCGGATTTCCGAAGGGGAAGGACGCGACAGGAGAGAGGGGAGAGAGGGAGAGAGAGAGAGAGGAGAAAAAGAAAAGAATTAAAGAAAAGTGGTGGGTCCCACGTTTTGGAGGGGTGTTTGGAGGGTCTCTACGAACAGAGGCTTGGAGGTGGGATTTAGAGGAATATGTAAAATACGAGGCCGTTTAGAGGGTCTGCTGAAGTTGAGTTTTGAGATTGACCCTACAAATTTTAGAGTAGAGGCTATTTAGAGTGCATCACTGCAGTTGCTCTAACTCGGGCAGCTTTGGCCTTTGGGCGTACTGCCACAGTACTAGTACTAGCATTCAGATCAGAGCCCGTGAGCTTCAGCTACGGCTGCGCGCGCAGCCGTCCAGGTGTCCACCACAATATTCTATGGTGTCCTCGACTCGTTATTGCCTTTCTACGTTTGTTACATCTCGCCGTACGTGCGTACAACTGCCTATGATCATTTTCATGCACCGTCAAAGCTGGCATTTTCAACGTAGTAGTAGCTTGGTACACTGACGAGATAGCACTGCCTCACATGCCCATTCAGACTAGCCAAACCAAAATCGGTACCGTTCAAGATGGCTTTGGCTTTCAAAGACTTCCAGACAGACAGATCAAATTGGTAGAGTTTCATTGCATTGTTCTAGGGCCCTGTTCGTTTCCTGCCCTTTAAAATTTAAGCATCTGTCATATCAAAGAGAATCTTATTATTTATGAATATTTTGATCAATTTAATGACAAAACCCTTTTACAGATTGATGCTAATTTTCGAGATGAATCTAATAAGCTTAATTAACCTATGTTTTGTTAAAGTGATGCTACAGTAACCGTCTTCTAATCACGACTTAATTAACTTTATTAGATTCGTCTCATGAATTAGTCTAGAGGCCTGTAATTTATTTTATAATTAAATTTTATTTAGTATTTCTAAATAGTAAGATTCTTTTTCATGTGACACCTATAAAATTTAGACTCAGGAAACGAACACACCCTACATCAAGTTAGCTTCAGAAATTCAGATCCAAAGATCATTGTGTACTAGTAGTACTTTTCAAGAATTTTACAGTTTTGTCACGAGCACCGGTTTTACACAGATGGCAGTACGAACTACTCTGAACAAGAACGGCAAGAGCTGCAGTTACAGAATGATCAGCGCGGGGGCTTGAAGACCTGGGAGTACGGCGAGACGACGGCCTCCTGCACCATCCTCCCGGGTTCGCCGGGGTCATGCCCCCACCGGATCTCGCTCACGTTGGGCGTCTCCACGAAGCGCATGGTGAACTCGCCCACCTTCTCCGCGCGGCCGCGCCGCCCCGCCCGGAGCACGAGGCTGTTGTTCCCCGGTGGTAGGCGAAGATGCCGCCCGTCAGCCGCACGATGTCCCCCGGCTCGAACGCGCCGCACTCGCCGCCCCACAGCAGGAAGTGCGCCGCCGCGGTCTCGTCCGCCACCAGCGCCAGGCACGTCGCCGCCGCCTCCTGGTGGGGCGGCGGGCGCGGCGCCGCCTTGTCCAGCACGATGAACGTCGTGTTCACGGTGTTGGTCGCCGCCGGGACCAGGTCCTTGAGCTTCACCGTCCTTCCTCCGCCGCTAGTGGTGCCCGTGTTGGCGCCGTCGGCCTGCAACAGGTGGAACGGTCAGTAAGCCTGAAGTGCAGGTTCTATCAGGCATTTGATCGAGCGCGTTGCGGACATCTCGGATTTGCGTGGCTGTGGCCATTGAAATCTAATTCGCTAGACGTCATCCGAAAGAGGAAGGAAAGGGAAGAACAGGTAGCTCACTTCTCTCTGTGCCATGGGGAGCGCTCGGCACGGGAGCCACGTCCGCCGGCGGCCGCCGCCCAGCTGCGGTACTTCTGCGCGTTGCCTCTGTCCGCCTCCCGAAGGGGCAGGTGCTGCTTCCTGCTGAATATTCCTTCCTGCTTCTGTTTGTTGGACCGTTGATCACGCTGGGCTGGGCCGACCCAAAGAAGTCAGCCTGTGCTCGAATACGGGCCGAAGACTGGCTGATGCAATCTTAGGTGCAAATCGTTCAATTCAGATCCACTAACAAGGATCGACTGAGACTTGAGAGTTGAGAGGGAGAAAAAGCTATTCAAAAAAAAATATCTCTTTCGAACGGAAATGCTTCGGATTTCTTTTACAATTGGATCAAACTAACGAGTAGAAAACGTGTATAGAGGGATCATCGTCCTTTCTTTTTCAGCGGCGTCTGAGTAAATGAGGCCTGGACCCGTGATGGACTTTCTTTTGATCACAGGCTCACACGGGATTTGCCTCGTCAACAAAGAATCGTACGCTAGTGAAGTACTCTACCCAGACCCGTCCAATGGCAATCGGTGCTGCTGGTACCGCATTGGGCAATTGAGCTAGCTACGGATCTGGTCTGCCGTCTGCGAGGGAAACGTAAATGTGACACGCCACCCCCACGAACGGCCGAACCAATCGACACCGCACCGGAACTGCTCACGACATGGTAGCCAGCCATGGAACTGTACTTCGCGTGTCTCATTCGCACACCTGTCGCACACCGAGACCATTATAATTACTGCAGACCCGTACGGACGCGGGACGAAGGAAGCAGGGATTCATCTGGTTCCATCGCTGGATCCATTCGATTCGCTATTACACGTATAATGATTTTAAGCATGCTACAGCGGGACGAACACATGCCTCCAAGCATGAACAGTGTGGGCCTAATTGCGTGTGATGTCATGCCATAAGAGCTTGAAAGTGACACTACCTCATGATCGAAAAATTCCTTCTTGTCGAAGGAACCATTAGCGAGTTTGGGACGAATTGATTCGCGCCCTTGTCTGCTTATGGACCGAATTCAAGGTTCGGATGGACCGTAGCCATCGCCACCAACGCGACGCAATAGTGTGGACGAGTTATGGGCGCACCGCTTTTCATTACGCTGGCGGCATGGCGATGCGCGTGTATATCCTCTTCCTCTCCTGCTGGGTCGTAGTAGTAGTATAACGCGTACAAATAGCTCTGTCCTTTGGAGAATACTATGCATTGGGTGCATGGGGCGCAGGATCTAGTAATGGCGCAGATCAAATTTTAAGACCACCCGACAGCGGGGATCAGTCGCAGCATCAATGCTTTGCTGCTTGTGCAGCATACTGGCATCATGGACACTTGAGTCCTTGTTTTCTCCTTAATTGTGAACACTCTAGTATCTCCATCGAGAACCGGATAGAGATCGATTTGTATTCAGTTGGTATAAAAATTGAATCATCGGAAACATTTGTGCTGTCTCTCTCATCGAGAAGCTAGCTTTCAGTACAAGCGGACAACTGCCTGCATTTCGTAGTCAGAACACGCGTTTCCGCCGTACTCATCGTATTGTAAATGTGCCAGGGTTCTTTCAACAGCAATCGGTTACTAGTTGTTCAGCGCAAGTTTTTGTCCAAAACATTTATTAGGCATTTTTACGAATAGTAATCAATATTTGAGTAACTTGAGTCATCTATTTCTTGATGAGCCTGTCAAATATTGCCAGGTTCCTAGTAGCTTGCTTCACAGGCAAGTCTTTTCCTACTTTTGGTTACTGTTGGTCATGGTTTTGCGCAAGGCAAGTGAGATTAGGGCGGCCATTAAAGGCCTTGACAGTGCCAACCGAGCTTCTCTTGCCGTCTATCCATTACGGCCCTGTTTGGAGACTCTAACTCGGTTAGAGGTTAGAGTTGGTTTCTATCCAACTCTAACCCTCGAACTAACTCTAACTTTTTATGTGTTTGGATGCTAGGGTTAGATTGACAAAAAAGCTATTTTTAACTCCTTTACGATCGGATTTTGTGTGGCCAGCTCTTGTGTGGCCTCCTCACAAATGAGTAAAATAAATCAATTTTCGATCCAAACATTTAAAACACGATAAATTTAATTTATCCATACAATATTTTACGCAAATATACACCATAAAAATATTTTAGTTTTGGCCCTACTTTAGTGCGCTGGATCGAGTGTGCATAGCCCTATGGTCCTAGAGAACTAACCCTAATAATCACCCTTGGAGGGATAGTCTTTTGGGTGGGTTAGATGCATCTAACCCAATCTAACCCACCCCGTTTGGAGGATTGAGGGTTAGAGTTGGCAAAACTAACCCAATCTAACTCTAACCCATGGATCCAAACAGGGCCTACGAATCACATACATCAGCAGTCTTTACCCGGTCGTTTATCGTTCTATTCGGTCTCGCATCCGCCAACTATATACCCAATTGTAGATGTCCAAATCTTATTAGTGCGGTGAAATATTTTAAGCATTTTCGGAGCGTTCAATTTCTGACGGCCAAAGGTTTAATTTCCATTTTTATTCAATTACTTGCATACCAAAAAATTTCTCTAGAATTTCCAGTCGTTAAATTGCAGGATCGGATTTTCCCACTTGAGTCGAGTAGTTCCTTCTTGCTGATCTGTTCTTTTTCTCTGGTGACCAAACATGCCCGAGGTTTACTTTGAGTGACAGAGAGTTTCTCTCTGCTGTAAAATTCGTATTCAGGCCATTCTTTTCTGGGAAAATTCGGACCTAATTTCTGAATAACTGCAGCCCAAGAAAATGGCTCATCCGGACACCAGAAGTGGCTGCCGACCGGTGACCGGCCAGCAATTTACCGTGTGTGGTCTACAGACGAACAAACGCAAGTCAAGAAGCGAAGCAGAGGCGCCATGGCCGGCCGGCAGGTCATTAACGCCTCCCTACCCCACGCCTACCCTCTACCATCCCGACCCCTCCTACCCTGCCATCAATGCGATGCATATGCTCCTCTTAAATCCGCTGCCGCCCTCCTCAGATTCTCTCACCTCCTCGCTCACAACGCATTGCTTGCTGGCGCTTCCTCCTCCTCGTCCTCGCCATTGCTGGGCCTGCTAACACCACACTGCAAGCTAATCTGGCGCGCCGCATTGCTGCCGTGTCCTTCAGGTCGTAGCCGACGAACCGAGCGCCGAGCAAAAGGATCGAGGATGGTGTTCTTCTGCTTCCTGGTGGACCAGCGGCGGACGGTGCGGAGCAGCAAGCCGGCGGCGGGGATCTGCTCGCGGTGCGGCGGGTGCGCCAGCGTGGCGGACATGGAGACGGCCACCAGGCTCTGCTACCTCCTCACCGTGCACCGCCGCACCTGGCGCGCCATCATCTGCACCTTCTGCGGCGCCATGCTCAAGTCCTACCGCCACTACAGGCTCTACTGATGATCAGAGCGGCATTGCGATCGATCGCCTCCTGGCCACATTCATCCGCGGCGCATGCTGGTTGTGGTAGCTGCTGGTCTGTGATTTTGCGCGCGCGACTCCTTCCTTGATTTTGTTCCCTCTCCGATCTGCCCTGTTTGCAGGTTGTAATTGTAATGGCGTAGTAGTATTTTATTGTCTGTGCATGCATGTATATATGGGAGCCATGCCATGGAGGGGAGCTGATTCTGTGCCCATCTTGTTCTTCCTTCTCCTAGATCTCTCTACTACGAGAAGCAATAGTGATAATCTTGCATCGGATTTGTAGTACTAACCTTGCATCTCTCCGATGCCATGGAGTGGAGTAGAGTATTATAGATCAAACTTTTTTGGGTCACCGGTCACACATTTCATGCCTCGGCTGGTAGCATAAACGTGATTCCTCACACCTAGAGAACCATTTTTGGATATTCCTAGATACTGCCCCAGATTATTTACTTGAACTTCAACAAATAAATAAATGCAGCCGAAAGTTTCAGAGGTTATGTTTTCAACAGGGCAAAAAAGCAAAAGCATCACTACCAATTGAAATAATTGATGCCCATTAACTACTCCATGCGAGATCATTAAATGAGCTTTCGGCGACCTTCCACTACCAAACGCCCCGGGGCCAAATTACAGAGGCCAAACAAGACACCCAGCCTGCTATTGAAACCAAACTGTCGCTCTTCATGTCGTTGTTAAGCTGGCAAATTAAAGTCGCGGTCTTACGGTGTGCTCGTACACGGTGACCGTACGGAACGCATTCTTAACATGGGTTATCACAAGAAAAATGCTTTGCACCTCCCTTCTGGGTCTAACTATGATATGATCCAACGTTGGTTGCTCGTGAACCGAGCTACAGCAGGATCAGGCGAATTGGCTGGCCATTGTAGTCGTACTAGTACCTGTGGCACCGTTCTTAACAGAAAAATTGTTGATCAGGAGACGGGAGTGAGAAATGCCCGATATTGGCGAATGTTTCTGATCCCGCGCGGTGCATGTCCGCCGGGTATCTCAACGGCTGGTGTTACTCCACGCTACGGAGGTTCTTTTCGAGATTTGCGTAACCCGTGTGGGGCCTGAAATTTTTACCAGTTTTACGGTTCTTTGTAAAACAAGTATACAAGGTGCTAGGTACATATACGGAGCCATAAACAATGGACACGTGTCCCTAAATATCTCTCGATCGACACCGCCTCTCTGGACTCTTCTTCCCCACGCACATCCTCTGTGTTCTGTTCTTTCTGCTCTCTCTCTCTACCCCGTTGCGCATCTCGGGCAATCCATGTCTCCTTGTAATCTTCGGCAATCCTTGTCTTCTATGCTCAAATCGCTCCTGGATCTCTCCTACAATCGCGTCAGATCAAGATGTTTGGTTTCCTTGTACCGACTCCGTTTTTGACCCAGGGGATCGCCATGAGGATGAACTGTTCTTGGAACAGACTGGCCACCGGATGAGTTATTCCTGGATCTTTCCTTCTTCCCTCAGTCCATTTTTTCTCACAGATCCTGAAAGAGATGGAAATCGCCCATGGAGAATCGAGGTATTGCCCAGTTCTTCTGCCGAATTTGATTGTGCTTTCTGGCGGCGGATAGGTGTTGCATTTAGGTGACTGTCTTTGGGAGGAACACTTCTTGGATGAAATAGGATCGTGTGATGTTTCTTTGGGACTGTAGATTTGGAAACAATCCTGGGTTACCACATTCTGTACTTTAATTAATTTTGATACATGTCGTTCTTCAGTTCAACAAGCGTATCCTTCAAGACCACTAGGGCCCACTATCAACTCACTAGATGGTGGGAGATGACTCTAGTTTCTGATGACTCCAGTATTTGTCCTGAGTTTTTTCTCAAATATGTTCCTTAATCTAGGTCCATATGATGGATGCAGGTTCCGAGCTTTTCTTCTCAGAGCTCGTGTGATTGATGTAGTTTTGGTGCGCCTGTTATCCTCCAAGAAAAACATATATTCTTTCAATTCGTTCTTGTTTTATTTTATTAAAGTTGTACATGAATTTCTACAGATTATTACAATTTTGCAAGTATGAAATTGAAGATGGGCACTGCAATTTCTAAAATGCACTCTTATGTTCTAAAACATAAACTCTATCTTACGAAAATTGTAGGAAACCGATGCTATGTAGGTATATTTATGATTGGGTTGACTCCTCAGATAGGTAGACTTTATAAATTAGTAGGAAGCATGGGAGTTTCTCATGCATACCACAAGAAGGTGATTAGTTCGGTTTGCTGCAAGATTGATTAGTGTGTGCACACTGCATTAGAGGAAAAAGTTCTTTTTATCATACTAGATATTGAATGCATCAGTGTGTCACAAATGTATAAATATGATGCTCATCTTTTTTTTGGAAGAAGTCCTTTTTACCTCCTCTAACTATTACGGTAGTTCAGTTTTGGTCCGTCAATTATAAAACCGGGTACGATGACTCCCTCAACTTTTAATACCGTTTATTTTTACTCCCTAGACGGTTTGGATAGTGATATTGGATGATGTGGCATCATGGGCCCACCTGTCAGTTTGTCATGTCATCTTTTTTTCTTTCTCATTTCATGATGGTTTTTTCTTTCCAATACTTAGCTTATAAAGCATAAAAAATAATTAAAAATATTTTACAAATATTAAATATGCTAACGAACAATTTTTCCAAATTTGAAATAAATTTTGAATAAACTATTGTCCAATTTGCAATAATAAAGTGGTATTCTGGAATTTGAATTCAAAATTTGATTTTTTTCAAAACCATTTTTATTTGTTCCATAACTTCTGTATTATGAGCACAAAAATTCTTATAATTTTCTAAGCTCCGGAAGTTACATTTTAGAAGGAAAACCATCGAAATAAAAAAAATATGATGTGGCACACTGACAGGTGGGCCCATTGTGCTACATCAACCAATACCACTATCCAAAAGTGAATGGTATTAAAAAGTTGAAGAAGTCATCCTACCCGGTTTTATAATTAAGGGACCAAAAACGAACTATCGGCTATCGCAATAGTTGAAGGAGGTAAATTAGACTTTTCCTTTTTTTTTGTATCCACCTGATTGGTGCGTAGATGCAAACCAAACTTTTGTTTCTCCTTCCATGTTCAGGTCCTTGTATTGAATATTCAATCACTCATGATACATGCATTATACTGCAACTGACTCGCAAATTCACATTGTAGATTACAAAATGCAGTTGCACTAGAGAAGTATCATGAAGTCATAAATTAGAAAACCATTATATCAGAGAAGTTGCAAAGGTCTTATCAAGTGAACTTCTTGATTCATCACTTCACAGTTTTATATCCATGGTCACTATGAATGAAATACTTGAACCACGTCAACCTGCAATTACATTTGGCAATCAATGATTATGGTTAAAAAATGCATAAGAAATTGTTTTTTTCTTTGTAATTAAAGTGCAAGTCTTGTTAATGAAGTGAATAAATCTGAACTTCAATTTGCCAAGCTTCTAACGAGCACTGTTTATGCTTTCCTACTGCACTTGCTGCATGATCTAAATGCCACATGACATGTATCTGAGGAACGATCTGAAACAGGATATCACAATCAGTGTCTGGGCTGATGCATTTTTAGTGGTTGTGTTTCATTTTTCTTTTATCAGAATTGCACCAGTACTTGCTAAGTTGCTTTAACTGAATGTCTTGAAACTGCAAGGCTCCATTCTCAAGTAGCAAGCTCTAATATAATAATGTGACTTTAGCTTGTGTATACAATGGAACTTGTGTATAAATGATGCATACTCCTGACTTTAGTTTGGTTGGACTTGTGTGCAAGAGTATTAGGAGAATATGTAATTTGCCCTTTCCTAGTTTTGTGTAATGTTCAAATTGTTCTTCAACATCAGCCTATATGTTCTAAACATTTTATGTACCCCAGATTGTTATGTGTTTTTAATTTGGCAGGCAGTTCATGAGAAGATGTAGTACCAAATGAGTTGTGCTGACAAGATTATATTATATGGTCGGGGGTCTCAAAAGTAAACTACATGGTGACAGATGATTTGTTACATGGTGGTAGCAAATCACAATTTCCTTAGTTCAGATTTGTCCATGGGATTCTAAACTCCAAGGTAATGAGCCAATGAGATGGGTGGGCCTCACCAAATGTTTATTCTTAATGCTACTCCTGTTGTATCTGTTGATCTGTGTGAGTGTCCCCAATGTACTTGTTTTATGTTTGCAACTGCTCTCACCAATGCATTCATTCTCATTGTCAAGGTATATATGACATGCAACTTGTGTCACCTTTTCTGTTCACTTGTTTCTTAATTGTAACAGGCCTAGAGTGAGGGAAATGAGAGATCATCAATGAGGAATCCATTTTACAATCTAATGCATTGGAGAAAGATTGCAAGGATTGGTTGTACTCGACTCGCATGATATTTGACTCCATGGTAGAGGCAATTGAGCTTTACAACCTGTACTCATGGGAGGTTGGTTTTGAAATCCGCTGCAAGCGATCCTGGAAAGACATGTGCTATGAAATCAAAGACTCCACATGATTTTTTTCTAACTTTTTACTTCAACATTTTTATTTTATTTTATTTTTATGAAAAACACTGGAGCAGTGGTTCCCATGTAATTCGCAATGATCCTATGCCACGTTGCAAGTTTTTCATTGTTAATAATACCTGTAATGTAATCAAATGTGATGCAGTTATCGTTGTACACTAAATAGCATTTGATGCAATCATTTTCTAATACTACAATGCCAGTCTCTTCCGGCATCTGAATTTTTGTTTCTCGCTAAACATAGCTTCAACTGAAATTACAAGTGCAGTGCTAAATTAGAACAGATTATTAAAAAGCCACTAAGTGAAGGTTTGGAAAGGGAACCGTTGCAGAATGGTTCCTTTTTTTTCTGCGAACGTTAACATAATAGATGGTACCAAAACACAATATGACTGAACATACACGCGTGAACTATTTACTCTTCAATTGTAAGAATTACAATTTATATCCATGGTACAGATAACCTTCCCTTTGCACTACATATTTATTGGCCAAACACGAGTTGCAGTAATAATTGCTATTCCTAATGACATGCACTCTGGATATTAAGAAACAGTATCAGCAACAACAATGATCTGTGGTACTAGTAACAAGCATCCAATATTCAATTGCTAATCCTCTATCAGCAACGACTGTATCTCCTTTCTGTGTAAGTTGAAGCTGCAACTTCCAGCACCTTCAATTTGCCATTTTCCTTCAGTTATTTTGTAGAACATACCATGAGCATCACATGCACCTGAACAAAAATGAATAAACACTCAATTTATGCAAGATGAGTGTCTAAGCAAATAATCAGTTCATGCAACAACATTCATTAGTGTGATTTTTCCTTAAGAAAATAGTCACCTGATGCAACTTTCAAACAATTTCTCATGAATGTTGCAGTTGATTCAAAAGAGAAATTACAAGACAAATTCAAGCCCAGTTTCTGAACACCATGATCATAGAACGAAATGTCACTGATACAACTTGCATCTCATGCCTATTGTACCTTTTTGCCAAGTAAGAATGACTTCGTTAGGTGAACTACAAACTGAACTTTCGAGAGGAATGTGAAAAAGGCCAACCGGAACAAATGGAGACACCAAGCTCATCTTGCAGATGCCGCTTGCATCCTGCTACACCAACACGACCGTAGGAACTCGAGTACAGTTCTCCACTTCAACTAATTGATGTTATTGGGCTCATCTTGCAGCTTCCGCTTGCTTCCTGCTACACCAACAAATGGAGACGTTCAGGTACCAACTCGACCATTGGAACTGACACCCATCCATCCTGCTACACCACGTTTGCATGACAAAAACACACAATCCCAACCGTAGGAATCTAGCGCAGCAGATAAAAAAACTCTAAAACTAGGAAAATGAGAGAAGAACATGGAATCCCTTTGTTAGATGCAAAACAAGATTTTTTTACTAACCTGTTTCGAATCCTCTTGTGAGTCAATGGGAACCGAAGAGTCATCGTCCGGATCCGCCATCCAACCGTGTTACAGATTTCGCAATCACCGTTGTGTCCCCGGCCGTCGTGGTTCAGCTCGACCACCAGGAACAAATGGCGTCGTTCGTCCATATGGAGAGAGGAAGAAGAAACGTGTTCCATCTACATTCTTCCTTGCATTTAATGCAATCTGATCCCAACTCAAGCAAGGTATCCTGGCACCGCATTAAATGCACCCCCTCCGTTCTATTTTCTTTGGAATACATCGCCCGCGTGAAAACCGGCAGGCAAAATACGCTGCTGAGCTACGTGTCCCTTCACGATTATTGGAGAAATCGCGTCCGTCCAGATATGCGGCGGATATCCCGCCCGCGGGATAAAATCCGCTCTAACCGATATTGTTGGTCTGTCAATCTCACGTAGAGTAGAGGCTAGGCAACTTCGCTTGCCCCGCCTGCAGCCGCGAACGAGGACTCGCCGTGCCCGTGCGCAACGCGTCGCTGGCGTGGGCGGCGGGCGCACAAATCAGGCGGCGCGGTGAGCAGCGCGCGGTGACGGTTGGAAGTTGGGAGCTCGGACTTGGGACTCAGCCCCGCCTCGGTTTGGTGGGTGTGGGTTTTGACTTTGCAGCACGCAGACTCCGGCACTCCGCCGCCAAATTGCCAAATGCCAATGGGTTCACCGTGCCGGCGACCGGGGGCGTGCGCGGACAGAGCTGCACGTTCGCGTCGTGTTCCGCGACGCATTCCTTGCCGGCGGCGCTCGCGCGACAGGAACGGGTAGTGGAACGTCGCCGTTTGCCGGCCCCGAGCGCGTGAGGGTCGACGACGACGGTTGGGCGCCGAGCTGTTGGGTGCCGCGCGGCTAGTTGTCACGCTGGTCAACAGCGCGGAGCTTTGGACTGAAACCGTTGGGCCGTTGGAGTTAACAAGCGTCAACAGCTCACCAGTCACCAAAGCCTGATAAGATGATCTCAAAAAAAAAGCGCACACACACACACACCAAAGGCTGATAAGACGCCGCCGCCGCCGCTGTAAAACGTGGACCATTTCGCTGACGAGACGATGTTCTGGCTGACCTCTTCCAGAACATGCTGCTTTCATCGAGAGTCCTGTCCCTGCTGCCTTTCGCTTTGCTATATGGATACGACACTTGGTTCTAAGTATGGTATCCATATCATGACGCCCACGGTATCACGAATTTCTTACAACTGCCGTGTTGTTTTTTCTCTAAAATTTAGTACTTATCACATCAAAGAGAATCTTACTATTGATGAATATTTCGATGAATTTAATAACAAAATCCTTTTGACAGATTGATGCTAATTTTCGAGATGAATTTAATAAGCTTAATTAATCTATGTTTTACTAAAGTGGTGCTACAGTAACCATCTTCTAGTCACGACTTAATTAACCTCATCAGATTTGTCTCGTGAATTAGTCCAGAGGCCTATAATTTATTTCATAATTAAACTTTATTTAATACTTCTAAATAGTAAATTTCTTTTTAATGTGATAGCTATAAAGTTACCCCAGAAAACGAACACATCCC